>VXBO01012469.1:0-61879 GCA_013400135.1 Rhinoptilus africanus
AAATAAAAAAAAAGCACTCTTTCTACCTAGCTGCTAATAATGCTTTTACAGCACATGGGCTATCTTTTTTTGGGAAACACTGTGTAAAGTTCCTAGGTTTGTGTTGCAGGTTTGAAGGCAGGATTTTGTGCTGGTTTTTTTTTTGGTTTTTTTTTTTATTATTTGCATTTCTGCGCAGAGTCTAAAATTCTGTTGAATGTTTCTTCAGTTGATTTCTTACTCAACATTAGCACTGAACTGTCCTTTGGGCCACTTCCGATGATTAATAACTTGAATGTCCTAGGCACTGTTGAGCTAGAATTGTAGCACCCCTCATGCCTGTTTGGAACTTACTCCTGCTATTATGTCCAGCAGCAACAATGTTTACCTTTCCAGCTGCCCAGAAATATCCATGCTTAAAAATGTTTACTTCTGCATTGGACTATTTTAGAGAGCTGTTTTGAATAACATAGGTTTCTTTGCTCCTAAGACCACCAGCTAATCCAGTCATTGTAAATAACAGTGATAGTTTGTCTTGGCATTTAGTTGATAGCCAAAATCTTGATTTTTTCAGTAAAAATTTTTTAACTCCTCTTTCATTCATACATTCAAGTTTGGACCTTCACCTCTATTTCCATAATATGAGAAGCAGAGTCTTTAGAGGTTTAGTATAAGAATTTATCAGTCAACTGGTGGAATGGTGTTTTAATGTAGAAATGAAATAAAATGTTGCCCTTAGTGAGCGTTTGCATTTAGAGAGCATAATTTCATTTTGATATATTTAGGAAGATGCAATTAAGTATTCAGGAGAAGGACAAAGTAACTTCTATGTTTTTTCTCAGTTTTGATAGTAGAAAAAGTTATCCTTAAGGGAGCAAAATATATTTCTTATAATTGCTAATTGATCGTAAAATATTTCTGATTCCATTAAGTACAGAAAAACTGTGGAGAGGTTGGGATCTCAATTAAGACTATCTTGCAGCAATATTTTGTCATTTAAGTATTAGAAGTTTCATTTGCTAATAGCTTTTTTATTAAGAATGACAATCTTGCAGGCCAACTTATTTGACATAGGCTTTTTTGTTTACAAGCTGCACTTGAAAAACTACACCATTCCTGGTGCAAGAATTCAAATTTTTTCTTATTATGTGTTCTTATCTAAGCAGATCCTATAAGTAAGCTATAGTCAAGTTCACAAACAGAATAATAAACAGGTGACTGTGTGCGCAGAGGTGTACAGCAGGTATCAAGACAATGTATAGATAGATGTTTCTAATTTTAATGGTGCCTTTGAGCAAGTAACATTTCCACTGTTCATCAGATTGAAGGGCCATCATTTTAATATAGTCTTCTGTATGCTATCACATTCTTTCCAATCCATTTCACAGGGAAATTGTCCATTGTTAGAAAGATACCGTTTGCATGGTTTAGTACATCACTGTCATACTGTTAACCTTCAAATATTATGCACACAATTGCCATACACTAAAAGAAGCAAATAAAGATGTTTTCACTTATTTTTGCTGTCTAGAGGACACACATTAAATAATATGCTCTTAATTTGATTGACAACAGACCATGAACATGATACTTGTATATTACAGAAATAAACTGTAAGAAGAGTTTTGAAAATGTCATTGTTAGAAGTGTGGGTTTTTCCCCATTAAGTACCGTAACAAATGAATGCCCAAACTTGAGCACTGACCTGTATACTAGCCAGCCTTCCATGTGGAGGAAAAGTATGTTCAGGTCTGCTGGCGGTAGTACTAATCCACATCCAAGAAGGTCATTGTTTACCTTGATAAACTCGAGATGCTAGGCTTTGTTATTTCTCTCTCATACTTCTATAATCTAAATTAAATAAAACTTGAATACTAAAAAACCTAAATACGTATTCAGCACTGGAAATATATGCAGTATACTGAAAATAGTAGCTAGTGTTATCAGGCTCATCAAACCTTTAAAGTGTATGCAGGTATCCTGTGTCTTAAGGTAGAAGCCATATAAATTCCACCTTACTTAAGGAATTAATTGTGGTTTTGCGTTCATTAAGGTCTCTGAAGTTGTTAGAGAAGAAATTCTGCATTGTTGAAACTAAAACTTGTGTAAGAACGAAATACTTTCTTCCTGGGTGATTTGCAACAATTTAACCTCATCTTGAAATGAAAAATTACTTTTTCTCTTAGTTTTCCATTTATTTCACATGTTACCTACCTCTTAAAGGGCTTAATCTGCCACACAGTCTTCATGGTTCCATAAGAGACTTACTCCTTATTCTCCTGCACTGATATTGTGAATATTTCCTCTCTTTTAAACTGTTTTTCCATCTTTCCATCCCCAACAAAATAGCCTTCCTACAAACACCGGTCTCCCATGGACTTCCACCAATGCTCTGAGCTCTGCTCTCACAATGGGAGGGCTTCTTCTACTTCTACTCTTACAAATTTGTGTGTGAATAAACTTTTCCTTTTCTGCTCCTTTCTCATTACCAGTGAAGAGTGTTGGATCCCTGCTTTAACCCAGATTGCTGTTTTGTAGTGTGCCCCACTTTGAATTTAGCTTAGGGGGCAAGGAAATGGGAGATGAGAAGAAACCAGATCTGAGATGAAGCAGTCTCACCAGGAGTGGGTCCAGAGTGTTTATTCTACACATTTACCCCCACCCCATAAATCACCTTCTCAAACCATTCTCAATAGAGTGCTTTTTCAAGGACTACCAAACACTACTATTTATTTTCCGAATGATTGAATAAAACTGCTGGTTTTCTTCTCACAAAGTGAACATAATTTCTAACTGGAAAGTCACATCACATATTAGATAAAGCAATTTCCTAGGCATGTCTAAGAGATACTGAATGCCAGTGGATTGTTTGGCAAGAAAAATACCTGAAAGTGTTTTGTGCTCATATAAATTTTCACAGCAAGTCCTACAGAAATTGGTTTCCTTTAAAATGTTTGCAATTTTATGTGCACTGCTGGTCAGTGGGTGGAGGGCTAAGAAGGCTGAAAATATTCTCTAGAGCAAAGTATTTTTACTGTTTTTCATTATTTAAATAAAATGTAAGGATATGCTGTAAATTAGGTTTCTGTTGTGCTAAAGTAGCAAACTTTTGCCATAATCTTTCTGAGCTAATGGCACCACTTTATTCCAGTTAGTCCTATTTTTGGTACCTAGTAGAGAAAATGACTGGTTTTGCTTTCTGGATTTTGTTTTAAAGACTAGCTGTGAGGGAAGTCTCTTTTATTTCAGAAATTCATAACAGCTGTTTGTCAATATTGTGAAAGAGGAACAGAGAAAGATATGAAATATTAAAAGTGCGCGAAATCCCATCCTGTCTGCAAGCATGCCTTTGATTTCAGTAGTTCTCTTTAGTCTGGGTTATTTATACTTTTCCAACGAGAACTAATTTAAACATTCATATTGCTAGATCTCAGTTAAATATTTATCTAAGTTTATAAGCTGCTTCTGTTGATTAGTGAGCTACCTGTTATGGGAGAACAAAGGACCTCAAAAGGCAGCAAATTAAGGTCACAGGTCAGTGTTCAGGCAAAATAGAGCTGGGCTACCAAATGATTTCCCGTTATTAAGCCAATAAATCAGGCAGATGTTGATAGATGCAAGCACTGGGGCAGTGTGTCAGCCTCATGAAAAAATTGTTTAACAGATTCAGGTGATCAACGCTGTCAGAATCTTGCATGTGAAAAATAAGATGACAAATTAAGCTATAAGGCTGTGACACCAGAGATTATTATGTGCTCCTTCCCCCACCACTGCCACCATCGTGTTACATCTAGCTAAAAGCAAAAGCACAACAAATAAATAAATAAAATTATGTGTCTATCCATTTGTGTCCCTTGGAAAGCCCACAAGTGAGGCGGAAGGCTAATGGATTTTCAAAGCGAATGCAACCTGCTGCATAAGCCCTGATTGAAGAGCTCTGAAGGGGAAGAAAACAGATAAAGGGGTTATTGAATTATTAATGTCCTCTATGATAGTGGTCTAATTAGAGCTAAAGAGGTATCACTTTTTACTAATGGTATGATGAAAACAAAAATAACCCATCAAAAGTCATTGTGATATAAATTACGTTAAAATTGAATACCTTTTCATGTTAAAATACTATACTGTATTTACCTTTAGGAATTTATGGGTTTTGCAAATTATAAAAATGTGTGGCATAAAAATCTATCATTCATTTTTTCTGAATGACACTAGCAGAGTAATATAGTAATTGCTGTCTAAGGATTAAGCCTTCTTGTTTCCTCTATCTGAAGACACTTAAAACTGACAAAAAAAATTAGTCTCTATTGAAAAAAACATCTTTCCAGTCAATGTGTCTGCTCTCATGAGCCACTGAAAGCTGAGTGCTGCGTTTTTTTCTGCTTGCTTTTTTGTTGGTTTTTGTTTGGTTTGGTTTTTTTTTTTTTTTTTAATATAAAGTTGTTTAATTAGATGAACTTTTGGGGAACTTGAAAACTTGGGTCCAGGAAACCCTTAATGTGATTTTCCTGCAAAGCTCACAGTTGAGAGGCAGTGCCCTGCATCTGTCCATGACAAGCTCTGGGCTTACCAGCTCCCTTTGCCCCACTGCCTGCCCTCCCCAGTGCCCAGGCATTACTTAAGCACCAGAGATCAAAACTGTTGGCCATGGTGAGGTGTAAGGGACTTGGCAAATGACTATATGAGTGAGGCACCTGGCTACTTTCCTCCTGGGCCAAGCATACGAGCTCTTCCCTCATTTCCCTGATGTGATGTGTAAGGTAGGCCGTTGCCTTTATAAGTGATGAAAAAGCACATGTGCAACATGAAATACAAGTCCTCAAGCATTTAGCGGATTTGCAAGCTGTTAAATATCATAAGGCTGCAAGAGCGATGACTTTATGGGGAAAGTTAGTAGAGGAAGACAGCAAAAAGCTTTAATGCCTACCTCAGGAGATACCTGAAATCCAGCATGAACTGTCATCAGGTCATTTAAGATTTTTTCCAATAGTTACTCTGCCAGAGATATCAGATTACTGCTGTTACCTGTCTCATAGATGGACAGGAAAGTGCTGCACATTTAAGTTTTTTGCTGACAAGCTCACTCAGAAAACAAGAAATTGTTCTTCGAATGACACCAATTCCCTGTTTGTTTATCTGTCTCAGATTATTTTTTTTTAATGGTGCGTGCTACGCCCTGGCCCCAGCACACTCAGATGGCAGCTGGAGTCTCTCTGTAGAAACCTGTCTTTCTCAAAATGAAATGAGGTTGTTGGATGGGAAATACATATGCCAAAAGATATTTTTTCATAAATTCTCCCTTAGGTTTTTGGTTCAGTTCATATTGACAAGTTCATGGTAAACAATAATTGATAACTATTTGAAGGAAGCGAGTGAGTAGAAAGCTCCAAGTTCAACTCATATTTTTCAAGAGGAAAAACAAGCAACAAAGTAAATGGATAGGATTGATGAGGGATACTGAATTTGATTGACTCTGCCAATTTGCCAGAAATGCAATCAAAGCTACAATTTTGCAAGGCTAATACTGATTGTCAGCATCAGGCCTTAATGGTGCAGATATTCAGATTCAGAAGCAGTTTTGGGGGTGCTGCCAACCTGGCAAATAAACTCCCCAAGCGGGTGTGATCGGCAGGAAGGCTGTGGGCATCGGGAGGCAGCTGTGGGTGTGTGCTGCTCTGCCTGCTACTCATGACAGCTGCTGAGAAAGTTCCTCTCCCCGCTACCAAACTCATCCTGCCCTCCTGGCTCAGGCGTTTAGGTGCTGACTCTTCAGTTTATTCAAAGCGAACAGAATTATTTGTATTCAGAAGTTTTAACTACTTATAACAGGCGAGCCAGCCTGGGATCACTTTAGCTGAGCCAGGGTAGAAGGAAACTACACAAGCTGGCATCCTGCTGCTGTGAAGGGTCACTACCTCTGTTTCGGGACTAGTGGAAGGAGAATGAGTCGTGTTCAGTTGCAGTTATATCAGGAGAGGCAAATGCAGCCCAGTTGTGTCAAATATAAATGAAGCTGTTGAACCTTACTGAAGGGTGCCTTTCTTTCTCTTCCATATTTAGCACAGCCCAAACCAGCCATTTTTTTTAAGAGTATGAGCAATCATGGCTGATTTTGGATTGGCAGTGCTCGCCTTACTGAATGGTGTCAGGGATGAGAAAAAAAAGGATATTGACAAACAGAAACACAAATGCCTGCCTCTGTTTGTTACGCATGCACACAACCACGCAGAATATTTTGCTGTGACTAAAATAACACAACCATACCTGAGTCTCTGGATGATACAGCTGTCTCGGGGGGCAGTATTTGCCACAGCTCACTACAAACATGCTGTCCCCAAACACAGCCTTTTTATTCCTCACGTAGGCCACAAATGGGAGATCTACAAGCATTGTTGACACGAGTACCGTTGTGGAGGTGCTGGCGCTGTCAACACCACACTTCTGGCCCCGTGATGTACAATCTGCTCCATCACGCAGCTGTCATACAGCTGTCTCTTGTATCTCTTGAATGATGCTTTTGGGCTATTTCAGGCAGTTCTATTTCATCTTGTTTTGTATAGAAAAAAGGCAATAAGAAAGGATAGAAAGCAACAGTTTATTAATATCATACAGACTCAAAAAATATTGCTTCCTTTGTGTCCTGCAATAATGTATAAGAAACATAGATCAATTT
Source organism: Rhinoptilus africanus (assembly GCA_013400135.1). Lineage (NCBI taxonomy): Eukaryota > Metazoa > Chordata > Aves > Charadriiformes > Glareolidae > Rhinoptilus > Rhinoptilus africanus. The sequence continues at coordinate 6,653 of VXBO01012469.1, forward strand.
ATGAAGTTAATTTCTTTCAAGAAATTCTGTGTGTTGCAGGAAACTACATAAATACTCCATAACAGTGCCATTTGTTACACTGAAGCAATAACCATTTATTTTTGTGAGTTCCAGAGTTATAGTGTGAGGGTCTTTTATTATTAAGCCCAGTTGTCTCTGCATAGGTTGCTTTCATCTTTGTGGAAATGTGCAAACTTTTTTTTATCAACTTTCAATTTTCATATATCGAGGGAATTGAAAAGAGCCTGCTGGGTACCCTAGGGACCAAGACATCACATGTGATGTATATTGTCATTTTAATGGAGCCATGTTAACAATTTCTGAATAAACAGTGTACTTACGGTGGGCTGTTAAAAATTGCCTTGAAATTTGGGTTAAAAAGAAAAAAGTCCTTGGTTTATCATGTGCGTAACAAACTGTCAGAAGACTACATGTGGATATATAATTAAAGGCCGCTGTTCTTCACTCCACGACAGTGCTGTTAATGAGTCGATTCTATCGAGGGTCTCTTCTCAGATATAACTTAGGGTGCTATACACTATCATTTTAAAACAGCATGAGTACAATGGCAATTTATTAAAATACTGTTAACTGTCTCAATACGACCATGAGGCTAATTAAATATAACAAGTTCGCTTCTGGGATTGACTCAACAGTCTAGAGGCTGTTCTTTCTTCAGATCCTTTGGGATTTCCCATCTGTCTTGGAGACCAAGAGCAGCCCCATGCGACACAGTTTTCTGCACTTGGAGAGATTTGTAATTCCCTGTCAGAAAGGTGAAAATTACATTTAGGTCTTGATTGCCTCCAAGATTTAGGGGCAAAAACTTTTGATCTGAAAGTCTGTCTTCATGCTGTGAAAGTTTTTCCCTCTTAATAGTGGGGCTATGTTTATACTGGTAAGTTAAACATGGGTGCAAACATGATGACCTAGTTCCTGAGGCCAAAGATGAGAAAAAGCCCATACCCTTCTCTGGTTTACCTGCCTTTAGCTTCCACAAGAGGCTGGCTGCACACTAACTGTTTATTGAGCTCTTCCTGTTCCATATTAACTCACAACTTGTATGCAAGAGCAGGTGGGAGAGTACTATGTGGCCTGGGCCTAAATCACACCAGGGATGCTCTAATAATGAAGGGGTATAAACAGTCATGTCCCAGATCTCATGAGAGTTTCCCAAGGTACTGCTTAATTTCCTGGTAACCTGTGAGTGCTATCACAAGAAAAAAATGCTCAGTTAACATACTTTCAATCAGATCATTACCAAAGCAGTTTGTTGACTTACTAATGATACATAACTAACCAGCGATCAGGAAACTGTAAGTATCAATATCACCAATACAACCAATGAACCACAATATTAAACATTCACACCATGTTAATTACTTTCCTGCATTGTATTTGTTTTAGAGCATGTCATCTATTGGCCTTTGTAAAATGAGACGTCAAATATCAGGATACAAGATTTATCCTAAAAATTTGTATCTATCCTTATCTATGCCTTATCCCAAAAATTTGTATCTGTTCTGCTCTTACAAATTTCTAGGTGCCCCTTTTATAGCTAATCTCCAAAAGCTCTCATCACACCCACACCGAGTCAGGGGCTCCACTTGCTGTACACGCTTGTAGGAGCTGTGAGTGCTCCAGCTTTGTGGGCACTTGCGCTGCTTCCCACAACCCAGTGATTCACAGGACGGTGAGAAAGCACCCCCGAGGTGTGCACACCCAAGGTGTGGGTCCTGCCTGTACCCCCCTGGAGGGTCAGACCTCCAGCTGGAGTGCAGAGGCTGCTCATAGCATTCAGAGCCTGATGGGGAGCCTGTCAAGTCTGGTCAAGGCAGAGGTCCCCAAGAGCATGGAAGAGGTCAGGGGGTGACTTCTGGCAGTATCGAACCCAGGCTTGGCTCTACTGTCTCCTCTTCCAGGTCCCTCCTCAACAAATTTACATGTTTCCTTTATATTTGCTTTCAAGCTGATTCCTCTGTTTCAAGAGTCTCTTTCTAATTCCCCAGTTACTGCTTGTTCCAGCTGGTTGTTGGCTTTCTCTTTAGCATTATCTATAGACGCCCTTTTAGGCAGTTCTGGGTATTCAGTTCGCTTCTGCTGCTTACCCTCTCACGCCTTTCTTAGCAGCTGTTGTCCAAGGGTGTTTTGCCAAGGGTGAGCAGTGGGAGCCAACCCCACATAGTAACTTCCCTCCTCTATAGACAGATGAATGTGTGTTCAACTGGACTACACAGCATGTAAGGTACACAGATCTAATCTTTCTTTAAAAAAACCCACAAACAAACAGTAGTAATAATAACTCCAATATGACAGACTTACATTTTAAATGTTTTTATTGCTAAGTAACAATAAGCCCCCTCACTTTAAAAGGCTCTATAATAAACACTTCTTTAGCTTGATAGCCTTTCCTTCAACTTTGTTGTATAAAAATTGAAGTACATCACCAGATGGAGTGAATAAACGCCATATTAACTTATAAGATTTTATTAGCACAAAAGAGATTGTGGTCAGATAAAACCGTATTGGTTTTATTTGCATATGTATTTTCTGTATACTCCACTGACTGCTTAGAATTAGCACATTGTTTCCAGCAAAGCCATTGGAGTTTCTGCTTTTTCTTTTTTTTTTTTTTTTTTCAGCCTCTTATCTGATATTTTCAAAGGCTGGAAATAATTCTTCCTACAATCTGTTTTGTTAACTTAAGAGACATTTCTAAATAATACAGCCTAAGCCTTCAAGATAGGCTTGACTGATGCTCTTTTTTTGACTCATATTCAAGTGTCTACGTAGGTATCTTTTCGTAGGCTAAATCTGTGTGCAGCCTTCTAGTGGTTCTTCTGCAATCTTTCTGCTCCAGACCTTGAATGTCTGTCTGTCTATCTGTAATGCCTGATCTGGAAGCCCTGGTGAACCTTCCAGGTACATGCCAACTACCAAACCGCAGCTTGATTTCTGCAGTACGTTGTTTTCTCGTGTAAGTCAAGACAGTGGGTCGTTACAAAGCACATACATCCACACTCCAGAGACAGTGGTAGGGTGAGCTTCCTGAACTTGAAAGTTTTAAAAGGACAGCTGTGAGTCAGCAATTTTTTTATATATATTGTCAGGAGCATTTTTACAATTGAGGTGGTATACTTAATCTAACGCTATTAGAGATGAAAGAAAAAGATTGGGATCTGAGAATTCTGGAAGAACTATTATCTCTTGGACTGTTTTTCTCTATCTCTGTTTCTAAATAGCAATAAAGGTGTGCCACACTTCTATGAATATTTGATCAAGGCATATATATAACAAATAGCCAGTAACTAGAGCACACTAGAATAAATTGTGTGACTTCCTTTCAGATTACCCCATAATCTCCAGGCAGTGTTTCTTACTTTGAGTAATAATTATCCTGCAACTTAATTGAGCCATGAATTACCTGTAATTATCTATTTTCCATGGTAAAACAAAACCGTGTAATTATGCTCTCTTCAATGCCTTGAATGTTGTTCACACAGGGTATGAACCGAATTTAGGCCAATGTGTACTACGCTAACAGCAAAAGGAGGTTTATTCTTTTAGCCCTAACCTTCTCCATACTAATATAATTTGATTTCAGAAGAGCCAGACATGATCCCCAGAGAACCAACAACCTACTTTGGGGCCATGAATAATGAAGGTGTAGTCTAAAGCGTGTCTTTAATTGCCCCGATCACTGCTACTTAAGCTAGGATCGGGTTAAGGTGTGTGGAGATGCATGGTCACAGTGCACTATGGTACTGCTATTCCCCACATACTGCGGCTTTTGGAGATGTGAAATGCTTTTGCACCGCATTTGTTTACAGCAGGCAGACAGGGCCTTGAACAGCTCCAAGATGAAGTGACCTTTGAAGGTGTTTAAAGTTATCCATCTCTGTCTGAAGCGTAGTAATTGAGACTCGAGCCTAGCTTTGCCTGAATTAAATTGTTAGGTAACTAAAAACAAACCTAAGAGATTTTTCCCTGGAGTAGAATAGATACAAATCTTTAGGATAATGCAGTCCTAAACCTTATATCCTGAGATTTGGCATCTCATTTTACAAAGGCCAATAGATGACATGCTCTAAAACAAATATAATGCAGGAAAGTCAAAAACCAGATAAAAGGTTTTGAATCATGTCATTCTCTGGTGTGTATCTCTGTTACGTGTCCCATGATGGAGCACCTGCACCAAGGCTTTCTAGAAATGACATATCACAAAAAGGTCAGATATCATGCAATTCCTCTGCTGAGGCATCTGTCAAGTCATGTTTGCCGTCAAAACAAGGTAATGTCCTGAAAGAAAGCAGTATGTTTTGCAACACTCTGTAGCATATGGCACTAGAAATGCATGTCAGTAAAGTAAAAGTCATACCACGTACCTGCTTTTCAACTGTAACGTGTTATTTGCCATAAAAAGCTGCAGTTGTTTAATTTTTCATAAATAATTTCCATGTTTTCACATATTGCTTCACATACTGGATTAAAAGCAAAGATCAGGACAGCTTCTTTGTTCAGTATGGAAATGTAAAATGTCAGAATATAATGTGTAATAAATACATCATTAGGCAAAATAGGAGACTGATTCTCATTTACACAAAGCAGTGTGAACTAGTGTTAGCTTAAATCATCCACTCGAAGTGAAATTGAGAATCAGGCTCAAATACTTGAGCTTAATTCTAATTAACTAGAAATCTTCTTTTGAAAATCCTTGTGAAAATCTCGAATAGACAGTTACAGCTGATTCTAAGGAGAAGGAAGTATTGAGAGTAAGGTTATATCTAACACTAAATCATTCAGGCATGCTTTCAAAGCCATGCAATGTCCTTGAATGCTAATATTTGCAGTGAGAGAATGTACAAGATGAAATGCATTTTAAAACCTGCTTGAATACCACTGTGATAGTAGCACTAGAAATACATATATTGGGTATAAGATGAAAAGCTCAACTTCCTCCCTAGGGACTCCACACAGAAAGAGTTGCTACATTCCAGTTAAATAAAGGCTGAAGCAAACACCTTCTTCCTTTACCAGTTTTAAATAGTTGCTAGCCAGAGGGAATCTAACTTAATTTCTTATTTTATCTCCCAGCAGCAGAGAAGTTATGTGGATTGTTTTATAAGTTAGTGCAACAAAAACTTAGCCTTAAGTACGATTTTGTTCACTGAGGGCACCTCTCGTATGCTCCCCAGCCTAGCTCCTGAGAGCCAGAGAAGAAGAGCCTGAAGACAAGGTCAAAGCTTATGCACATGAAAGGCAAAGCCAGTACTCCTCACTGGGCTGAGAAAGCCCCGGCTTGCGTAGGCCTTGGGGTGGCTCTTAAAGGTAATAGGCAGGTACAATTTCTTGTGAGCGTGTCCTTTAAACACTAACTGCCTTGATTTGGGAAGATACCAACTTGTAATTGCCCCATACTGTGTACACTTTTCTTTAATGCCTCGAGTGGCTACTGCTTTAGAAGAGAAGTTGCCCTGGATGGATCATTAGTTCCTGTCATTTCATACCTTTTGTCCTGTTTAGGAAACGAATAATCTCATTGCTGCATAGAAATAAAGTCATAAAGCTCCGGTGCCTGCAAGCTGCTCTTCTTGCTTTTCACCAGTTCATTGCTATTCAGGATTATATTCTTATTGCTGCAGTGTATTATACTGTGCTATATATTACTGCCTGTGAAGGAAGAGATCTGTGTCTTGTAGAAATCAGAACAGCCTGGCTTAGTGTATTATACTCATGTTTTTAATCAAAGTACATTTACACACACTATTGTGAATATGTACATCAGAAAATGTACAGCGAGATAAAGATTATTCAGCGCTTCACGACAGCAGAAACTGGAGGTACTGTGTCCCTGTCTAGGTCTAAAGCTAGTGTGAAACATTTAGGGCTGAAAAGGGCTACAAAAGTTTGTGAAATGTGCAGCCTTGTTATGCGTACTTGTCAGAAATATAATTTCTTTTGCAAAGCACAGCAGTATGTCAAATCTGTGAACTTGGAAAATCTTTCCTATAGTTAAGATCTGCTTAAAAAATTAGCAAACTTCCCAACCCCAAATCCCTAGGAGTAAATTGAGGAAAGTTGTTCTAAGATGTTATAGCTAATACAGGAAAAATGACAGTTTCACTTAGCAGTTTTAGAAACCATATTAAACAGCAGCTGTCTTCTTATTTAAGAGGATTTTGTTTGGCTGGTCCTTCTAAGATGGCAAGATCATTTAAAATGAACTGCTGAAGATGTTAAAATCTCAATGAATTATGAATGTAGTGAGAAACCATAAACCTATTTACTTGGATAAATCTAGACAGAACATTTATTTTTGAGCCCTCGCTTCTATAGCATTTATGCTGAAAATTGATGCATTCCAAACTTTACTCTGGTCCAAGTTCCCTTTGGAGTACAGAAACAGGTTTGCAGATCACACAACTGCCTGTCCTTTTGCCTTGGATATATAAGTAGAACTTTTAAGTTGATTTCTTTAAAGTTTACATTCTAAAGCCATGAATTCTCCATCATTTGGATTGATTTTTCTATCATTTCCCAGGCTTTATAGTCTTTTAAGCTTTTAAGACTTTTCTGTCCATAAAACACTTGATTCAGGTGTATTTTAAACACACCTGATGAAAGGAAATACAAGGCAATGGAAAATCGGCTATGGTTTTCAAAAGATATGATGTATTACATTGTAAGAAGTATTTCCATGTAGCAGTGTGAAAAAAATGGATCAATACACAGAAGGATCACGTCTGATGATTTCACTCATATGTGCTGTCTCTTCGTATCCAGCACAGCAAAACTTTGGCAACAGGGACATATTTATCTCTGAAGTCCTTGACTCAGGATTTGTTAAGGATTTGAATGGTGTTTCCTCAAACTGGTACCTGTGTGAGACCCCCCCCCTCCTGACCCTGCTTCTCTCTCCCCTGCCTGCCGCTGGCTCCCGCGGTGGCCTCAGCGCCAGGTCTCTCTGCCCTTCTGCCATGCAGTCCCCTGTGGCAGATGTCAGCACTTCCTACTGCAGATCCACCATCAATCACCGTCTGGCATGAAGACCAACAGACTGAGGCACCTTCGGTGCTTCAGCCAGCATGAGTTTTTGCCAGGGTTTTTCTCGTTCAGGGGAATACTGTTGGGAAAAAAAGCAGGTCCAGGTGAAGAAACACAGCCACCCGTTGTCCCTGCAGGGTGTGGGTACCACCACCCAGCGTGGCAGAGACCTGCTTCCATCAGAGGAGCTGCTGCCAGTTGAGAGCTCTGTTTGATGTCAGCCATTAGCACAGCTGCACGCAGACTGGGTTAGGTATTTCTCACCAGTGCTATCAGCGGAATTGGCAAAAGGCTTCTCGGTTGAGTCCTCAGAAACACTGTGTTTCTCCTAAGAGTGTCTGCACTTCCACTTTGGGGGCGGTGGAAGGAAACGGTCCTCCTCTGTTCTTGCTCTTGCCTCTCTTGTTCCTCCCTCCACCCAGCGTCTGCCCTTTCCGACAGAGGCTTTCCCCGAGGCGCCGCCATGGTGGCTGCGGGGCTCAGCTCTGCCCTGCGGGGGGTGGGTTGGAGCCGGCTGGAACCGGCTGTGTCCGGCTCGGGGCGGCCCCAGCCGCTCCCCACAGAGACCGCCCGGCAGCGCCCCCGGACAGCCCGGCATGGGCACCCCCATCCCATACAGCAAAATAATGGTATGGATAGAAAGTGGAGATTCTCGCACTCCCAGACCGTTTTTCTGTCAGGTAATCTGGAACCATCTGCCCTGCTGAGATCCCTTGATTCTTGTACTGATGAAAATGCAACCACTTCTGTCAAAGTCTCCTTATACTACTTTTTCATCAGAGCTGAACGTTCCTTTTTTTCCCCTTCATAATTTCTCCATGATGGGGAGAGAGAACATATCTTTTAATTATAGAGAAGTGCAATGATACAAAATAAAATTACCTTGTCTTTCACTGACAACTCATATTTCAAAATGCATAATATGAGACAGAAGATACATCCATTACATGCACAAATACTTTTTTCTCTTTGATACTGCATCAGGAGTCTAAGGGGATGACAACTGAATTTCCTTATCAGCAAAGAATTGTTAATGGGATTTAAGAGTTCCTTGAATTGTTTATAAATCTTTTCATAATTTAATACTCAAAACCTGAAGACTTACCTGGTCCACTTGGGATATTAAAAAAAAAATTGAACATCTGTTTTTCTTCGGTTTGTGGTCCTGAGACTGTTTGCAGATGCCAAAAATAGTTCTGTTAACATTGTCTAATGTCTAGAAAATCTGATGTGCACCAGAACAAGTGCAATGCAAGTGTGCTTTTCTACTGCATTTTCTATGGATGCTACCCTCACCTAAATGGACAGCCACCTGGATCCACAAGGTACATGCTAAAATCTTGATTTGTCTGTGAGCCCCCAGAGAGAGCAAGGACGTTATGGGCAGCCCAAGAGGAATGGGCTTGACGTTGGCCACCAGGGCTTTCTGCCTTTCCCTGCCTGCACGGCTGGCTTTTTCAGCAGCTGGATTTTCTCACTTCTCCAGAATTACACAGTCCCACTACCAGTCTACTAAGATGGCCGTAGCCTGGGAACACCACTAGGCCAAAGATCTGACTTGGAAAGAGATTTCAGGGAAAGTATTTGCTTTCTTTCCCTTTCTCCCGTGTTCCTCCCAGAAATGTTTTATTTTGTACTTGGAAAATAAAAATTATTTTGGAATACTTATTTTTGTCCTTCTTTCTGTTTTAAATTTCTGACCAAAATGAAGAATCTCCATGGAAGTATTTTCACCCTCGTACTTATTGAAGTATTCTGTTTGTGCAAGAGGCAAGCCAACCTAAAAGGCTGTGTACTTATTTGCTTCAGTTTTTTTATTATGGGCAAGACAATTTTACCTCCCCACAGCTTCTTTTTTTTTTTTTCCTTTTTCCTGACCTATTTGTTTGTGACACACTGGTACTGCTTCTTTCACCTGTTTCGGACAGTTCTGTATATAGCTATGTACACAGAACAACATGATACCAAAGGATGTGGGTTTTGCTAGGGAGAAAGTAGTCTTAGCAAATAGGATGGATTGCCTGTATTACCAATAATAGAAATGTTTAATTGTGAGGAGCCGATCACAATGACAAAGAAGTTAATACAACCCTGGAAACAGAAGGAGTGGATAGAGTGTCTGTTCATGGGGAGTCAGCAAAAGACTTCCTGAAGTCTTCAAGATACATCCCAGCTGGAATTCTAAGTTTGCTATCGAGTGAGCCAAATATTAAGGCCATTGTTCAGTTCAATGCTCGTTTAATGGAAGAGGTAGAAATCTAGGGACCTTTTGAACTACGCATAGAACAATGAATTTAAAGGTAAATCTTTTCCAAACAGAAGTTTTGAAATTAAAATGTACTTTGACACTGCATATTTTAATGCCATTATTTTAATGCCATTATTTTAATTATTTTTATTCCATGTATCTGTTTGACTCTAGGATTCCTTTTAACATCTTTTAGTTTGAAAAAACACCAACATCTGAATCAGGTTATCCAGTGAAAGTAAGACCTGATTATATATGGAAAACCACTATTAGCTTGGTTAAACTTCATTAACTTCTATTTTATTACCTTCTGATTGTTTTTTCTGTGTAACTATAGAAAGTTGTAAGTCAAAACATTCAGCGTAGCATGTTTTAGCGTGATCAGTGAATTTTTTTCCTCAGCATTTCTCTAGAACTCCTTGCTTTGTCACATGGAACATAAGTCTCTGAATTTTAGTGAAGATGCGTAACCTTAACTATAGCTTCTTGGGACATGGAGCTTGTCTGATGTTAACCTATAAGGTTTACTGATTATAATAAATAGTTAGTGATTCAATTATGTTAACAACTATCTTTCAAAATTTAAAAAGTCTTCCAAAGTGTTTCAAGAGGAATGAACAGGATCTTTTAAGCAGAAAGAGTAATTTTAGAAGCTGTTTTAAGTGCGTACAGACATGCCATTATACTGCATTTTATGCATTGAAGGGGAAGCTGAAGATAGGATGTAAATACGTTTTATGTGCAGGCAGCAACAAGATTCTTTTCTGTAGTCAATCTAAATGGAATTAACCAGCTTTATATTTCAGTACATATGAAAATATTAAAATGTAAACATATTCCAGTAAATAGTACCTGTCCTCTTATACCTTGCTGAAACTGTACTGGACAGATATGATTTCTTGCTGTTCTCCCTGGCGTTTCATAGAGTTCTCATTATTCTGCAGTGCACATAGAAGGCTAAATTCAGCCCTTAAATCTTTCCAGTGGTCACTAAAATCTCTTCTTTCTTTCTTTTTGCCAGAACAAGGGCAATCCATGTGATCTCTGGAGACTTCTCTGGTGGTCTATCAATCTGCCTGGTGGTATAATTCTGATTCTTTAATTCTCAGCTTTCATTTGATTAAAAAGAAGCTTAAAGTAGTTTAAATACCTTCCGTTATCTGTTTTCCAGATAATGAATTGCTGCAGTTGGTCATGTAATCAGTCACTAATGAGGAGAGAGGTGATCTGTGCGGAAAAGTACTTTGTTTCACACAACAGTATCTGAAAATGGTGGCTCACACTCTCAAGAGTCTCATTGTTTTGGCTGGGCTGGGCAATTGCTTTCCTGAGACCTGGGATAATAACCTTATTCTTCATTTAGCATTACTATCCCTTATTGCAGAGTCATTAAGTGTGAACCTAGATCTGTTTGGGATTGTCTCCATGAAATACCTTGGGGCAAAATGAAAAAACACAGGAAAGGTGTGTTGGTAATAGAACAATCTCAGTCTTGTGGGCAAGTTATTCTCTGCATAACTGTTCCGTGTTGTTTTGCATTCCTGAGTTGCTCAGGAGCCAGCAAAACACTAGTATCAGTGGTAAAACATACTTAATTCATTCGCTTTGTAAATATTTTTTATTTGGTTGTGTAGATCGTGGCATAGCTTATTATTCTTTTCTTCTGTTAAACTGGAAATCAATATTGTGTAGTACTATTGCAGCTACTAAGTCACTGGACGTCATGCTTTGGATATAATATGCAGGCATTCATCTCTAAAATGCCCACTTCACTTCTTAATGCATTTAGAGCATTTGGGGAAGAATTTTGTCATTATCTCTTTTTCACCTCTTTTCTGTCATTTGCCTTTTCAGTCCAGCCTGCTCTGAAATACTGTTCCGTGTGTGAATGATCTTTGATGTATTTCTGTCTTATTTTGTTTATTATAGTGAAGAACAGTCAGTCTGAGAGTTATGGGGATGCCTTTCTGAGAGAAACTGAAGAACGGTGCAAAATAAGTTGAGTGGGTATTCCATACAAATGCATTTTAGGGCATTGCACATTGTACATTCTAATCCCAAGGGGCAAGGGAAATCATCATACAAACTTTTGATAGTCAGTGGAAGAAAAATATCTGTAAACATACTATCAAATTTATAGTTCATTGAAAGTGACAGAGAGATAAAAGAATGGCTAAAATTATATAAAATAATATGGAACATTGCAAGAATGTATAGCATTTAATCTTGTATACACAAATGCGTGTAACATTTCTGCACAGTTAATGATCCAGTGCTTAAATTTGACTGATAACATGTTGTTGCTAGGCACGTCTATGAATGTAGAAGATAGCATTGTCTAATTAGTTTTACAGCGGATTGACTTTTTTTTTTATGTTGATACTGGTGATGAAAATAATTTCTACTCTTTTCTAAAAGTGTGATATTAATTAAATTACATGCATCTACATTTTTATTGCTATTACATAAAAAAATCTGCTTCTTGCTCCTTTTATCAAGTTTTATAAACGTAGTGGGTATTTCTCTTCTCTTATTCCTTTTATCCCTGTATCCCCTAAAAAAAAGGAAGAAGGTAGGAGCTGAAAGTATTGTGAAATTTACTTGAAAGTTAAAATCTTTCAAATAACTGGTCCTGTCATTGACAAATCTTTTTCTTACAGTCTGATGCATTTCATGGTAATTTAGAACAAGTTTTAGAAATTTTACAATAATAAATACAGTTCTGCTAAAAGCATACATTACACAAGCAATAATTTAAAACTGCTCATGACATCAATTATATTTTGTCATGGTGAAATATATAACACATTAGATTTTATCAGCACAATGAGGAGATACATTCCAGAATCATAAAGGTGGAAATCAAAATGGTTTTTCCTTTGCCTAATGGCTTTAATTGCAGGATACAATAGAACAAGGTTGCTCCTTTATTTAAAATTTCATTTTATCAACTGTCTATAACCTGTCACAGTATGCCCAGTGCATGACGGTTATACCATTCCATTCAGTTCCACCTCAACAGACTTGTGACAATATGCCAGCTGATAGTTTTCTTCTCTTTCTTCAGAAATGTGCAGGTTCTGCGTACTACAGATTTATTTAAATGCTGCCTGAGCTCCATTACGGATGGGTATTATCCATTTTCCACTACCTGTCCATCTATAGACTCATCATCCATCCACCCTTCACCATAACCATTTGTAATTATTTAGCAGAGTTCATAGAGTAAACAAAACTGTTGAAATGTAAGAATTATGATAGTGATTTTTGCATGGTCTGGCAGATACAATGTATGTTTCTGTCTTGGTTCTGTGCCCATATAGGTAAGCTTTACAGTCGTTATTTTGAAAAAAATTACTTTGGCAAAGCTTCATTCTGTGCATAGACTAAAGATGCTTTTACTATATAAATATATGCAATTACTTTTGTAGTTGTATCTGATGCAGATAAATGAAATCTATCTAGAAATCTAACTTAATTTAGTAGTGGTCCAAATTATCCAATAGCCATACCTCCCAGCAGTGACCTGGAATAGGAAGAAAAAAAAAAAGTTTCTCCTCCAGCACATGCATGCAATTAACAAGAAAGGGAAGAATGCATCAACTGTATGAAATGCAAAGTACCAGCGTGCAAATTGTAAAAAAGCCATGGGGTTTCCATTGCCTTTCCAAATGTTTCTTAATCAGTTAGGAGCAAAAATCCTGTTATATTTTTAAAATGGGAGAGTACTCAGGACATTAAGCACTTCAACAGTGCTTTGGATGGTGTGACCTACCTTTGGAGGTTTGGAAAATATCATAGAATCATAGGGTTGGAAGGGACCTCTGGAGATCATCNGAGCTGCTCTCCAGCAGGTCAGCCCCTAACCTGTCCTGGTGCAGGGGGTTATTCCTCCCCAGGTGCAGCACCCTACACTTGCCCTTATTAAATTTCATAAGGTTCCTCTCTGCCCAACTCTCCAGCCTGTCCAGGTCTCTCTGGATGGCGGCACAGCCTTCCGGGGTGTCAGCCACCCCTCCCAGCTTTTCGTCAGCAAACTTGCTGAGGGTGCACTCTATCCCCTCATCCAGGTCGTTGATGAATATATTGAAGAGGACTGGGCCCAGTACTGACCCCTGGGGAACACCGCTCATCACTGATCTCCAACAGCAGCCTGCTGGCAGGAACTGTACCTTCCTAGTGCCTTTGGAGCTCCCACATGCTGCCTGGTGGCAATACAGCCTCCTCATATTAACTCACTCTGCTTTGGTGACCAGAAGCCTGTTAAAACTCTAAAACAAGCAAAAGCCTTACCCTGTTAAATATCCTTCTTACCATAGAAATGCCCTGAATCTCTTTATTTCACCAGTATGGCTGCTTCAATGTAGCCTTAGAAAAAAACACTTTAAAGCAGTTTTTTTCACAGCAATATATATTCAGATGTATTTGGAATGTGTTACAAGCAGAATTTGTGGTTAGAACAGACAAAAAAGGGAGGAAAAGGGATGTTAAAATATAAAAAATAAAAGATACAGACATATTCTGATAAGGAAGCAGACATTAAAGAACTATGCTTATTTTAGCTTTCCTGAAAAGGCTGTCTGTATTTAATGATGTTTATGAACATTTAATTAGGTCAAATACCATATCTCTCTCCATTGTTCCCCATAACCAAGATTCAGAGTAGCCTGTTCTTGAGGTATATTCGTTTATCAACTTTAATCTTAGGGGTCTCAATGGCTCCATCACTTTCATCACAGGTTATTTTCTATATTTTTTTCCAGAAATGAACCAGATATTGTCCAAGATAAGAGCACTGTATGAATAAGCTGTCAGATGTAATAGGAGAAGAGGAAACAGCCTCAAGTTGTGCCAGGGAGGTTTAGATTGAATATTAGGAAAAATTTCTTCACTCAAAGGGTTATCAAGCATTGGAACAGGCTGCCCAGAGACGTGTTGGAATCACCATCCCTGGAGGTATTCAAAAGATGGGTAGAAGTGGTGCTGAGGGACATGGTTTAGTGATGGTTTTTGTCAGAGTTAGGTTGATGGTTGGACCAGGTGATCTGAAAGGTCCCTTCCAACCCAGGCAATTCTAGGATTTTATGATATGTTTTGTTACGAGGCTAGTGCTGCAACTGGAATAGAGCAATCCAACAAGACACAGTGATGTACTGTGTAATAGTACGAAAAACAACCTACACAATAGATCCATAGAAAGCAGTAAATAATTACCCTCCATAGAAGAAACAGTCAGTTCTGTTGTAGGACACAAAATGAGACTAGAGAAAATAAAAAATTATTGTCTCTGTAGCTATAAATGAGTAAACAGGATAACAGTATTAAGCTTATCATCTATGATCTTTGTTACTAGATAGAGATATCAGACGTGAAAGAGAGTTGAAAGGTAACTGAACAAATCTTTGGAAGCTGGTGTTGCTCTTTGGACACAGTGGTGTATCCTAGCATGATTGGGAAAATGAAATGTAAACTAATGCCAACAGAGAAAAATGCAATCAGCTTAACTGGAACACAGATAATATGTTATACAAGATGAGAGCTCTGGCAAGTTTATGCCCCTGATCTCTCTCAGACACAAAGTTGTCTGCATTCCACTTGTAAAACTGTGAAAAGAGGAAAATAATCCTAGCAATTTCCATTTGTATTAATAGAAATGACAATTAATTATCAGGCCTTGTAATTACAGTTTTGAGTGAGAAGGAACAGGTCCAACTAGTCTGTAAAGAATGACTTTATTATAGCTTCATCCTCTTAAACAAATTTGGTCAATCAGCCAATTTCATGCAATCCAGGTTGAAATCTCAGAATGTCATGTTTTTGCTGGACATCTGGACAGGAAATAGTCTATGATCAACTTCAGCAGCACATTCACTAGCAAAAATCTGTTGACTGAGAAGTGGATATTGTCTACTTGGACTTCAGAAAGGCCTTTGATGCTGTCTCCCATAAAGTCCTCATAGACAAGATCTTGATGCATAGACCAAATGAGCAATGAGGTGGATTGAAAACTAGCTGAAAGGTCAGAACCAGAGGATGGTGATCAGTGGCACAGTCTAGTTGGAGGGCAGTAACTAGTGGTGTACCCCAGGGGTCAATACTGGATTGAGTCCTATTTAACATCTTCATTAATGATCTGAATGACGGAACAAAGTGTACCCTCAGCAAGTTTGCTGATGACACAAAACTGAGAGGAGTTGCTGATATGCCAGAGCATCATGCTGCCATCCAGAGGGACCTCAACTGGCTGGAGAAACAGGCTGACAGGAACCTCATGAAGATCAACAAAGGGAAATGCCAACTCCTGCCCCTGGGGAGGAACAACCCTGTGCACCAGTATATGCTGGGGGCCAACTGTTTGGAAAACAGCTTTGCAGAAAAGGCCCTGGGGGTCCTGGTGGACACCAAGTTGAACCTGAGCCAGCAGTGTGCCCTTACCACAAAGATGGCTAATGTTATGGTGGGCTGCATCAGGCAGAGTATTGCCAGCAAGTCAGGGGAGGTGATCCTTCCCCTCTCTTCTGCACTGGTGAGACATATCTGGAGTGCTGTCTCCAGTTTGCAGCTCCCCAGTAGAGAGACATGGATGTACTGGAGAGAGCCCAAGGAAAGGTAGCTAAGAGGATTTAGGCACTGGAATATCTCTCCTATGAGGAAAGGCTGAGAGAGCTGGGACTGGTCAGCCTGGAGCAGAGAGGGCTCAGGGGGGGATCTTATTAATGTCTATAAATACCTGAAAGGAGTGTATAAAAAGGACAGAGCCAGGCTCTTTTCAGTGGTGCCCAGTGACAGGACCAGAGGGGATGGGCACAAACTGAAACACAGCAGGTTGCCTCTGAGTATCAGGAAACACTTTTTCACTGTGAGGGTGGCAGCACTGACACAGATTGCCTAGAGAGGCTGTGGAGTCTCCATCCTTGGAGATATTAAAAGGTCTTCTGGACATGGTCCCGGACAGCTGGCTCTAGATAGCCCTATGTGAGAGGGGGCTTGGACCAGTTGACCTCCAGAGATCCCTTCCAGCATCAGCCATTCTGTGATCCTGATTTACAGTTAGGAAAGTTGCAGTGATGAATCAACACTTCTTTTTCTCCCCTTACAACATTGAAAAGGGAGACATTTTGATTGATTTCAGATCCATGATTCATTCCTCATTGATTTTTTATGTTTTTCTGAATTTAATTTGTGGTCCTAATTCTACATGTAACAGTTTTGAAATTTTGCATATAGTATAATTCAAAGGTATACTAATAATTTATTAAAGGTTTATTAAAAATCATAATGTATGATTTAATAAAGTATTACTCATATATTTATGTTATAAAGAGTTCTAGATAATCATACACTAGTAATAATATATTATGCTAATGTACCGATCTGGAACACATACTACTCATGTCTGTAACATTCTTGTTACATGTATGAGTGATCTTTTTACGCTTTATAAATAATTTTTAAATGTGAGCATTAAGTGTTATCAAATTTTATGGTTTGGGTCCAGAATAAAGTAAAGAAATTCTGACTGCATCAGCCATACTTAAGGAGCCAAATTTGGGTTGATAAAAGAAGTAACTCAATACATAGTACCTCAAAGGTGTGCAAGGTTAGGCCACAAAAGTAAGAAAATAGTGCCATTAATACTCAGAAATACCAAAACTGATGCACCAATTACTTGTAAATGCAAAAGACCAATCTTGTAGGGAAGCCTAGTGACTGGAAGAGTATAAAAACAAGAAAATCTGGTCTTCACACTTTTTTCTTGGCACCATGTTCCAGAACAAGACACTCTGAGACGTTTCTGTGATGGCTGCTTTGATAAACTCTATAGTGATCAACAATATTCTAGGATAAAAGGTAGATTTTTTTAATGTGCTTTAAGATGACTCCTTCAAAGGAGGGTTGTTTATTATTAATAAAGTAATATTTTTTCATACATTTCTTATTTTTTATTTGCTGTTGGTTTTGACAATAGCCAAATGATAGTTTGGGGAGATAACCTACCTTTTTTCATTTTTTGTGACTTGTGAAAAAATAGTGACATCACTACCTCTGAGCTAATCTATGTTAACAGGAACCTGTATTAACATTTTCACTGATTACATTCCACCAGAATTACACCCATCCTTGACAGGAAAGCAGGCACAATCTAAGATAAAATCCATGTCTGAAATAGAGAGATAGTGAGAGAGAGAGGTGGTCAGTGCAGTGGCTATTTGCCTGCCGCATTATAATTCCTTCTAGAAGTCTCATTCAAATACCATTTGCAAATTCTCAAATTGACTTCTATGATATTTCAAAAAGCGCATGCTAAGCACAAGTGTGTCACTGGCCAGGAGAAGATGAGGGGTATGAGTGGTGCTCTGTCTGTTTGGGGAAGACTTCAGCCTGAGGTTCGTTTGTGTTACAAAGAATGCCTTAAGATATTGGGAAATTCTTGTGTAGTGCTGGATGCCAGAAACTCCAATTGAATTGGGCAGATGAAGACACTGAGAGTGCTTAATACCTCATAGAGTTATTATGCCTTTCTCACAGAAGTTTTACCAGAGAAAAGAGGTCTCAGTCCATTATTTTCATGAAATTGTAAAATAAATACAGTTCTTGTGAGACTGATAGCACAGAAAAGTGAAGTCCTCTATTTATCCGCAGTACAGGTACATCATATCAACACTTCTATCTGAAGCTATAAATGTGCCAGCCTTTCAACACAGAGGAATTATTGTGGAAAACAGAGAGATGAATCTCTGTGATCTGCCTGAAATTGGCCAGAGTAATTGAACTGCTCGTATCCAATTTGAAACCACATCTCATATATTCCAGGAGAAATGGCTTCTCTGGGAAGAGTATGTTTAAAAAATGTTAGCAGGAGGACTTTACTTACTGGGCTGTTGTGCATGGGACTACATGGTACCAAGCCTGCTGCCGATGTTATGGTGTAATAAGAAGTATATGAGCTAGGATAAAGAAAAGAGAGAGGAATTTTTTTTTCCTAGGATAGTGACACCAAAAGGAACATTGCAGTAGTGTAGATCAGGTGGATATAGCTATTATATTCCTACCTGTTTCAATGAGTTACGAGTAGACAAGATCCTATGTGTTACTGATTCTCAGCTGTGCTATCAAAAAAAGCAAACTGAAAAGAGAAGTTAAGAATATCTGGGGCACCTCTTTATTTACAAGAACTGTGCACAAATGAGACCTGTTTCTGTGATCTTAGTCTAAGCAAGAGGTAGACAGAAGTCTCCTTTTTCAGAAAATTCAGGTCTACCTTCTCCCGCAATTCTGGTGTTGCAAGCAGCTTTTTCTCTTCTTCTTCCCATAAGCCACTCTGAGCTTTTGCCCCTCTCACTTTCTTGCCATTCTCCCGGGAAGACACTGATTACATAGGTGTTTTCTCTAGAGGGCAAGCCAGCATAAGCCAGCATCCTGTCTCTCTCTGGATGCACCTTCAGACTGGGCAGTTCACCGCTCCTTTAGTTGTCATAATTCACAACCTGAAATTATCTGTATAGGAATAATCCCCCAGAATGTATGTGTACATATGTACACATATGATGTGTGTATATATATATATATGGAAGTTAAAGGATAGGTATTCATTGTTCAGTTTACTGTTCAGCACTGCAAATGACTAGACACAACTGAAAGGATGATGAATGATGACCCTAGTCTGAGAATGAAAAAAGAAGGCTGGAAAGACCATGGCTAGCAGCAGCCTCTTAAACTGGGATTACCCTCGGAAGCAGGCAGCGTACCTATACCCCCACACATCCACAGTGTGCCCAATAGCCTGCTGACCCTGCAGTTCAGCAGGTGTTAACTCAGCATCATAGAATAATAGGACGGTTTGGGTTGGAAAGGATCTTCTAAGCTCATCTAGTCTAACCCCCCACCACTGGCAGAGACATCTTACATTAGGTCAGGTTACCCAAAGCCCTGTACAGCCTGGCCTTGACCACCTCCAGGGACGGGACATCCACAGCTTTTCTGGGCAACCTGTTCCAGTGTATCTAGAACTTCTGATGAAGCTCCGTGGTCTGGTCTGTGACCTTGATTTGCCAGCATTGTTTGCATCTATCAGCACATGTACAGAAGGGGATAAGTCCCAGGGCCTGCAGGCAGGGTCCAGCAAGCTCCGACCCCATCATCCCCCACAGCCCCATTGAGCTGGGCCAGGGTTGCGGGTAGAGGCTGGGACTGCCCCTGCTCCCTTGGTTCCTTTGACTTTATCAGGGTGAATTCTGTCTCTTATGAATTAAACAATTGGTATCATTTGCAATACAGATCAGCTGGCACTCCAACTTGCGGGCAGCACTCTGGAGCATCATGGAAATGCAGTTACACTTGGACTGATGCCCAGGTGGGCAGATATTATAGAAAGGTTTGTGAGTCCCTACAGATAATTTGCTGGCTGGCTTATTCCTCAGATATCGTCGAATCCAGATTCTGCATCGCTACTTCTGAAATATGATGGCACAGTAATGAGTTCTTACATAAATAGAGGAGCAAAATGGCAAGAGTAGCTTTATATACTAATTGTTCTGAATCCTGTGGGTTGTGCAGCAGGCATGGTGAATATACTCTATACTGAAAATTGGTGATGCTAATTCTATTTAAATATTATGGATTCTCAGTGTCGATTTAGGGAATGGGCATATGTTCTCCATATTTATAAGAAGAGTTACCTAACTGTGGTGAAGTAAATATTGACAGTCTTGTAGAAATAGCACCAAAGAAAGTAATAGACCAGTAACAAACTATGTATCAGAAAAGGTTTTACAAAAATAGTCCTAGATGGATGACAAATTATGAGGATGTTTTCTAACATCTTATCAAGGAAACGTGGAATATCAAATTGCAGTGGTCAAAACTTTTGCACCTTTTTCTGTGCTGTAGCTCAAGCACAAAAATAAAATCTGTTACGATCTGAAGAGGAAGGAAGCATGTTTGAAAAATAGTTGTATAAAGATGGCAAAGGAAGAACAGCTTTTACAGTTTTGCAATTTATAAAAGACTCCTTTTGACTTGGTAAAGATTTTTCAGAAACACTTCTTTTGAGTTCTCCATGTGAATAAATCTGTAAGATGTTAAACAGATGCATTGTTTTTCATTGTTGAACCAAGGCTGAGGCAATACAATCTCTGAAACATATTGGAACATTTTTTATTATTATTTGGAATAATAACATGTTTTAGCGCTTTCTGTCTTCAAAATGCTTTGTATTCAAAATGTTCTAAAAGTTTTAATTAATACTTATAACACACCCTCTGTAAGACTTTCTGTGCTTTACCCAAGAGGTGATTATTCTGATCGCCAAGACTGAGAACAAAAATATGCATCCATCTTTGTTGTCTCTTTGTGTTCCTGAAAAACGCTACTTTTCTAGTTCTTCCCCAATTGCATGTTGTTATGCTGTTAGGTCATGACTCTTTGGATGTGGAGACTGTGTTTGGCAGCCTTGAACCTGTCAAGTGTTACCTTAGTGTATGACCATCGCTTTCTTAGTCCCTGCCTATATTCCTATATTTCCCTTAAATGCATAATGTTGCAGACATTCACATAGCTCTGTCTCAAGTGGCAGAGTGGGAGCAGTAGGATAAATAAAAAACTGTATCAAACAGGAAACCATGGTCTATTTCCACAGTAATTAGATACTATCAGTTGCAGACACATTTTCTTTGCTTTCCTTTTTTTTTTTTAAATGCACACACATTTGAGGTTTATTGCACTAGTTTTAATTTAAGCAATGGTTAAATTTAAGAATTATTCAATAATTTACCTTCAAGCAAATGCTGGCAAACTTCTAGATAAAACATTTAACTGTAGCCCTGAAAACCTGACTGACCTACCTTCAAGCAACACAGTTGCTTTCAGAAGATTATGTTTTTATGTCTTTTCACTTTGGAACCAAAGTTCCAGTTTATCCTGATGACTGAGCTGCTGATAACTTCAGGAAACCTTTTCTAAAAGGAGTCTAACATGGACTGTTATCCTAAAAAAATCACTTTGAGTGCTGAGTATGGATATAGTAAATAAGATATAGTGGTTACCAAAAGTCTGTACAGAAATGGGGCTTACAAAATGTATTTTTGATAAAGAGAAGCATAGGTTGGGTTTTGCTAGTGATCCAGTCAGTTCTTCAGCACTATGCTGAAGTCGCTTGTCGCTTCCTCTCCTGATTAATTTGCAAAATGAGGAAGTAGCTGAAGGCTCGGAGTACTTGGAGAACAGGAAGTTTCTATGTTTGTGTTCTTTCTGATGTCAGCTGAGTCCTCAACTGGCTCAAAGTGTGCTGAAACGGTAAGCCATTGGACTGTATCATGTGAAAGAAAAAAACCAATACATTTTACACTGCGCTTTCATTGAACATGGTCCTTTTCTGTGCTTTTCAATTATTTCTGTTCAGTGCTCACAACTTTCTGAAAGAGGGTTGCTTTATAGTTTTCTCTGTACAGCTATACCATTTTTTTATATAGCCCTGGATGCCCACTGGCTCAGGGAAATTTTTATTTTTTTTTACCTGGTTCCACCAATAATTGTACATATTTCTTGCAGAGGATGTAAAACACTTTTTATGCATCTAGAATTGTTAGCATAGTATGTAATGATAATTAAGTTGGCCTTATCTAATAATTAAGTTGGCCTTATCTATTGTTTTACATTTGCTGTGATAACTTACCGCAGGAGCTGACCTGGTTTGTGATCTGTTGTCATAAATTCTAGGCCAGGGACAAACTCCTCACACAAGCCTACGTAAAGTGACACCTTTCGAGACATGTTACTGACTGTGATGATGCCAGGCAACCATTTTACAGTCACGCTCCTCTTCCACTGTCATTCTGACAGCAAGCAAAGGTCATGCAGCCATGCACCTGATAATTTTGCCTTCTCATATCTGCCCTATGTAGTTAAAGGCGACTATGTTATTCCTGGTGGATACAAACTTTTAGGATTGGTTGTGTACTATCCTGGAGCAAAGCTGCTGACTACACTATCATACAAATTGCTGGAGTCTGCAGAGAAGGATGGAGCAGGTATCTAAACACAGAGGTCTTCATACAGTCCATCTTTCCTGTTAGGTATCTTTGAGATTCAAGCAGGGGCAATCCATACACACAGAAAAGCAAAGGCCAATATTGTCATACAGATGTTTTAACTTGAACAACATTAGGACTAGAGGCCAAGTCTCAAGTATTTGTGGACTTTATCTGAATTAATTTTACTTGCATTTTTCAAGAGATTTTCTCATTTCTTCTACCATTTTGCCCCTGCTGAAATGCTTCAGAAAAGTCAAAATATACGGTCTCTGACTTGTATAAACCAGTGAGAAGTACTTTATGCTTAAACACTCAGCTAAGACATGGGCACTATTTATTGCAAGCAGCTAGGCCAAATGAATCCCTTACAGAGTTTTGTGCATTTTATTGAGTTGCCTAAAGTGGAGAATATTCACCTTACATTTCTTCTGTGGGGATAAACAGGCACAAACACCTGCTACCAGAGAATCTGCGTCACCCCTGGAAGTCTAGTGGATATAAAAATGGCCCAGCAATTTCCCTCTTAACGCAGGCACCAGAGGTATATGCACAGAGTTAGTGAAGGTGAATCTAGACTTTCCTGTTCAGTCTACCCTTCATCCCTGTATTCCTAAACTCTCCAACTCACTCTTTGAGATTAATGTCTGTGTTGATTCATGTTGATACAAAGCCCAGCTGGCTTTGGCAGGGCACAGATTAGCCCCGGTACAAGGCTGATCAGAGGGCCAGGATATACATATATATATATCTGCTTCTGCACAGGAGAACTCATGCAAGTAACTGCTTATATAAATGGTGTAAATAAGGATCAAGTCCTGTGCTACAAGGTGCTTCCAAGTGTTTTTCCAGCTAATTTGTCCTTCCTGTCTCTGCTATTTTAAGAACTTGCTGTAGAAGGAGCACTTGATTTCTCTTATCTCTTCTGTACAGGCTATAATTAGGATTAGCAGAAGTGTTTTACTTAATGTTGCAGTAGTTCTTGTGTACAGCACTCATATCTTAAGTATAATTAACACTGTATAGCTCCCATTAGTGTTTTTAAGCACTTAAAACGTACCATAACGGCCAAAGCTAAAGTTGTCATTAAAGGGCCATTGCTATTTATTATGCTCATAAAGTAGACACTTTGCTACAGAAAAATATATTGTTGGGTGCCATTTAGAAAGCAGTAACAGACAGCAGCATTAGTGATGGCACCCTTGGGAATAAAGGACTGCTTTAAATTGATCCCATTCTTATTCCACGCCGGAATCAATAGGGAAATCTAAAAGCAGGTGACAAATCATTGCATTGCACAGCATAACTCTGATTAGCTGAGTTATGCTGGGGGGCAGGTTTGCTGGGTTTTATGAACATTCCTTTCTGCAAATGCTTGACATTTTTCTTGCAGTCTGTGTTTTCCTCATAATTGCATGTATATTTCATGGTTCAGTTTTTTTACATTTCAGCTTACATACTGCATTGTTTTAAACGATCACAGAAAGAAAAACATTTTTTACCCTCTTCCTTATATTTTGGGAAAGGGGCTGGGTACATTATTAACATGAGGATCTTGCAAAATTCTTTCCCTAACATTCTTGGTCGGATGCACATAGCTGTGAGCAGGTTGAGTTTCTTATTGTCACTGCTTCATTTGATCCACTTGGTGATTGAATTACACAGTTTTTATGTCATATTTTCTCATATGCAATAATAAGATGTTCCTCTACCTTCATAGCTCCTTGTCTCTGAAGAAGTTAATCTTCTTTGCCAACACTGCTCTGAGGATACATTTTAGTCACAGTCCAACTGTTGGAACTAAACATGAACCATTTATAGCAGTAAACAATTATCACTGAAATGAGATAACAATTTAATGGTCTTGCATGATTAATGTCCTACATAAATTCTTTATGACATAGAATTGAAAGATGATGTTATGAATGTATAATAGAAAGTCAACAGAACATGTCACCTTTTGGTTAGTTTCTAAGGAAACAGGCCATGCAATCAGTGTTTTCATAATAATCAGAGGTTCGTAACAAAAACATCATATATTGTCCTTACTAAATTAAATTTCCAGAGGTACAATTGTTGGCTTTTTTGGCCTTAGTGCCAATTATGCACACAAGACGTCAATTCAGTTAATGGCATCCCTAGAGTCTTTTTTATGTTTGTGATCCAGGGGCAACATTTTCAAACCTTGGTAGCTACATTTAATTTAAATTGCCATCTATTTCTAGCTATATAAATAAGTGATCTGTTCTCCATAAATGCTGTTTTTCACAGCTGATTGTGACTTTGCTCTTTGGGTCCAAAGTGAATAAATATGAGTTCAATATCTTTGGAAATCAGGACAACAAACTTTAGAAGTTCAAATATGATTTTGATGCGAAGGTTTTTCAAAATGGGAAGTCTAGTATTACACCCTTAAGTTATATTCATGTAGCTTAAAGAATGTCTAAAATATGAAGAAAAAAAAAATCATTAAAAATCAGTAAGAGCTTTGAGGATGTAGCATGTTTTAAGATCAAAGCACCTTTTTTTTTTTCCCTGCTTAATGCATTTCTAAGGTTAAGTTTAAACTTACATTAAAGCAAACTAAAGTCAGGTATCAGCAGCATCCAGAATCATTGGTTTTACTTCATAAATTTGAAAATCTCTCTTCTTCCTCCCCTACCTATATATATATATATACACACATATAAAATAAACTGTTACTACAGTAACAAATTTTTTTAAAAAAGTGTTTGTGTGACCATCTTGCATCTGTCGTCTACTGAGGCAATGGAGAGCCCTCTGCTGACTTTACTGTAGGTTTCCCTCTGTCATGCATGGAGGGGGAGCAAGAACAATTTATTTTTCATTTCACTGAAAATTCTTGCTTGGTCTAAGGGATGCTCAGAGTTGAGAAAAATCATGTACTTGTCCTTCTATCATGCCACCTTTGGAAAGAGAGAGGGAAAAGTATAATTTTCTCTCCTGATTTTTTTTAACCATGCTACCTACTAAACATGAAAATTCCCTCTATCAGTTTTATACATATTTATCTACAAAACATATTCCCCAACTCTTGTCTGTACTGTTTCATCAGATCTGTGGTGTCTTAAGATTGCCTAAAAAATTGTTTAATGGACTTGATCATTCCTTATTCCTTCGGTAGGTTCTTGGGTGAAAGGACAAAAGGAGGCAGAACGAGAGCATTGTTGCGTTATAGATATTCCCTGGGTCTGAAATGGACATTTAAGGGCCATGCCAGAGGCAAATGTGGAGTTGGTACTCTGAAGTTAAGGAAGATGAAAACCACAGTATAATATGAATGAGAAAATCGTATAATCCTATTAAGAGGAGAGGTAATAGACACACAGAGCTAAAGAGAAAGAAAAAGAAAAAAAAAAAAAAGGCAAGAAAGTAGCAAAAAAAGGAAACACTTAATTTCTTCTCAGACCTTGAGTGAGTCAGTCTGCCAAAATATATTCTGTAATTTTTAACTGGAGTTAGTCCAGCAAAGTATGTTCCCAGAGCTGATGTCTTTTGATAGACAGATCAAGGGTCAGTTTCCTTTGGCATTTCCAGAGTTCAGGTCCTAAATTAACAAAACAAATCACTACGATCGGTTTGATATTTTAATACTTTTGTAATCTTAGTGAGTTTTGTAATTAATATGTTACAAATCTGAAAGTAGCCACAGTAGTGGTGTAGGTAGTCATTTATTTTTGATGGTTCTGCTTCAGCTTTTCTTTGTGATTTCTCGAACTTAAGTTAGCCACCAGTAAACAAAAAGGCTAATCAATCATTTATAGTCACAGCCATGTGAAGCTGTCCTTCTGCAAAGAAGAGGAGAAATAAGAATACCTATTACTGCATTTATAGTCCATTACTAGGAAATGAAACTCATCCATAAACTTTATTCTATAGTCCCAGTAGAAACTGGGACTGTATAAAAAAGTCAGTAGTACGTATCTCTGGTAGGATGCAAATATGTATCTGTGGTGAAGCAAAAGTGAGACATAATATTTTACAGTTTTATTTATTATGTCATTAGTAAAGCTAATCAGAACTTGTGTTTTTCTGCTGTGGATATGTGGTTTCCTTTTTAAGTTGATACTTTCAATGGAAAAATGTCAATTCCCACAAAATTCTTTGGTTTTCTTTTGTGTGAACGGAAGTTAAAAGTTCTGTCTGAGTCGGTTTCACTTGCAGTTTCTACTTGTTGGAGCTGCCAGAGTGTCTCCAGTGAGCGGTGATTTAGGAGCCTCATGTCCACATGATTCTGCATAAGGTTCCTGGTGATGCTACATCTGTCCTCTGGCTGAAGGAAATTAATCTGCCATAAAACGATGCAGCATAGGAGATGTCATTTTATCAAAGAGCCTAGCATATGAAGAAACATATGAGCACCAAACTCTTGGTGTTCAGTAAGTGGTACTAAGCTGATTCAGAACAAAGTATGGTGACAGTATTTCTGAATTCAAAGTATTTCTGAGCTTTTAAATTTTTAAAAAAGTCTTTCTATGGGGACTTTATGTCCCAAATTGGGACTGTAAGAGAGAAATTCCTAACCTTAGCCAGTTCTTCTGTAAAAGAAACCCAGAATAGTCCAGTTCTCTCTAAGACTGAGGATGAAAGTGAGGGTCCATGACATACATGGTTAGCTATATTTTTTTTTTAGTTATTTTTGAAAAATAGGAAGATGTTACTTCAGTACTGCATAAAAAGCGCACCCAATGTTGCAGTAAGGATCTGTGCAAGCAAACTGTGCGTTTAGAGTTTTCTTAAATTCATGATGGGTCATGTTGTAGTTATATAGCGTGTAAAAATTACTTATTCCAACTCAACACATTTTGTTTGGGAAAGGGTGTTGGGCTCCACCTGATCTGAAATGAGATTAAGATGCTAGGAGATGCTCATGTCTATTGATCACTTTGTACTTTTTGAAAAATGTGTTCACATTTCTTAATGGTTAGTTACCTGTCAATTGGTTTACTGCATACTATCAAACATTAGAGGATTTCATATACAGGATTTTCCCCATATAGTCTCCTTCTCCTTACATCTCTGTTGCAGATGTGGAGCAGTAAGGGACCTACCTGATCACAGCACCAGATCTCAGCCCTGTCAGCAAAGGAGTGAGTGCTGAGCGGGCCTGGCTTTGCTGCTATGAGTGCTTTCTTCCTTTGGGAACTGGCAATTTCTAAAAGCTTTCATAGTTTTTAGATGTCCCTCCAGCCCTTAGAAAACTGATTTTTGCCCATTTCATAGTATGCTGTTAGAGAACCTACATTATGCAAACAATAAATTTTCAGTTGGTGACAGATTATCACAGTGTTAATAAGCTCTCTGATAGATGTGATGATGCCACCTCACATCCCCTGATGACCTCCACAGGGCTATGTTTCTGGGCTTCTTTGAGATCACCACCCTGTGTTAGTGGAGTTGTCCATGAGTCCTGACCTGCAAAAATCCCTCTTCTCCCAGCTGCCCCTGGATACCTGTTCCTGAGCAAGTGGCTCTGCTGTACCTGAACCTGGGCACCAGGGAAAATCAGAGGCTGGCTCTCAGTGGGGCAATTTCTCTCTCTTCCTTAAGGAGCATCTTTCACTTGAGGACCATCTTTGAATTTTAAAATATGAGTTACGATGTTTTTTCCCCAGGTTTTGATTTATTTTTCCCCAAAACATGTTTTCCTGCTAGTTCCAGGTGTATTTTTCTTTGTCAGCAGTTCTTTCTCCTCTGCTACTTAGCATTTTTGTCAGTCCTTTTCTGGCAGAGTGTGGTAAGAGCCAATAGTGAAATATTCCTGAAGCAGTCTTCATTATTCTTCTCATCACATACCTCCCTGTGACAGTTGTATTCAGGCTCCCTGAGCCTGCCTGCAGTCCCTGTCTGTTGAGAGACCAGAAGTAAAACAGGCTATAAATCAATCATTCAAATATTTTTCCTTCTGTACTGTTTTTCCTCATATGAAAAAAAAAAACCCCAAAAACCCCAACCAACAAACAAATATAAGTAGGAAAATGGTAACACTAACTCTTTCTTAAATCATTCGATTCAGTAACATCTCCAGCCTCTGAAAATTTTTGCCTTGATTTTCTCAGACTCTCCTGAAGAAAGCAATTAGTAAGTAGGATAACTGGAGTTTCTTTATATTTGTCTCTTTATTTCTCTCCACATAAATGGCCTACAGTAGAACATATTTTGTCACTGATGAAGTCAGTGGCAAAGTTCCCATTGTGCATTAAGTAGGGCCAGGATTTGATTTCCTGCATGTTTCTGTGAGAAGGTAAAAGAAGGTGGCATAAACAGTGTATTTTTCAAAGGTTTGACCTAACTATCTTCTCCTGAAGTCACCTAGTCAGTTAGGCCAATGATGAATCCTTTTGAAAATGCTGTCCAAATAATATGTTTGTTAGTTTTCATTTTACCGTTACCATGTGAAATAGAATTCTAATGAGAACAAAGTTTTCCTTTATTTCAAATATTTTGTTGTTGACAAATTAAAAATCCAGTTGCTCCAATTCTAAGGCTGAATTATTGACCCTTTCTTGTTTGTGTTCAAATCCATATTTATATGTGTATACATTTAGTAGGTTTGGTTTATGGGTGAGTGGAATACATGAGGTTCTTTTGCTGTACGTTGTCTTTTCTGACAATAATCTCCAAAAGAATGTAGGAAAGAGTTCATAAAGAATTCTTCAATTGGGCAACACTTTAAAAAAAACACAGACAGTTAGAGAGAACTTGTGTTTATAAAAATACCTAGATCCTAAATATTATGGGTAAATACATTGCCATCAAGTACTCAAAAACAAGTAGAGGATGTATGATAGGAGGTTCATATGTCTTACTTTATTGTATTTGAAAAGATGTTGTCTTCTTGAGGGAATTCTTAGTTTTAATGAATAACATGGAAAAATTTTGCGTGGTTTGGTTATCAAGAATGATAAAAAAGAATTTTTCAAATAAAATAAACATTTTTTTTCAGCGAATAACAGTTTAAAAGTAAAATTTTATTCTTGTCTTACGAATATCCTGTAAACGTCTGAACCACCTCATATGGCCTCTATTTTGTCCTCACTGGCATATCAAAGGAAAATAATTCAGGCATTTTGGAGACCTTGTTATTTGTTCCTTTGATAATCCCATCATCTGCCTTCCTGGTTGATTTTCTTTAAGAAAGGAAGTTTGTCTTAGAAATTGAGATTCTCTTTTGATCACTGCATCTGTAGAAAAGCGAAGCTAAAGAAACACATGTGCTGGGGCTCCCATTAGGGATAAAATTAACATTCTGGCATGTACTTAGTAACTGCTGCCATTTGTTGATGGTGGGAGAGGCTGGAGAGCATAAGGATCTTGTGCTGTGCTCTTCTTCTGACAGCCATTCCAACATCTGCAGAAAGGAGTTTAGCAAGAATTAGAAAAGTGAAATGAATAAATAATAATAAAATTATACATGTGGTGTGAAGATGACACAGACAAATGTATTTCCAACTCTAGCTGTACTATTTCTGACCCATCCTGTTGCTGACTAACTCAAGTGACAAGATACTGAGCAAGAGCATATGTGATTATTATGCACCATGTAGGGTTCAGAACAAAGCATAAATAATTGCCATGCAATATCAGTGTCTTTGATCTAGGAATAAAATCTTCACCAGATTTTCTAGTGGTTGATTGTGACTTTGAATGCTTTTATTAGTACATGTTAACTAAAAAAGACTCATCTGTCTGAAAGATTGACTTTGGGTGGTGCAAAGCTAATGCAATAAAGCTTACTACAGGAAGCAGAGGCACGTAGAAGTGATTTGGCTAGTATTTGTAAAGATGGACTTAAAGTGAGGCTGAGTCTATTCCTGTATATTTTGTCCCTCTTACTGTAATGATCTGAAACTTCTCCTCTCTCAGTATGAATTAGTCCCATTTCAGGAAAGGGTTTGTAAGATGCACTTAAATTGAAATAATTCTCTGTATATAGAAGCTTCTGAGATTTTATCTTCTGTTGTATGTATTTATGGAAAATTGTATTCGCTGTCTTGACAAATTATCTACCTTGATTGCTGGATACTCTTGACAGACTTTTTGCCACCCGTTTCGTCTGTATCAGGATCAACAATTTACCAGCCCATGTTACTTTCATGGCAGTAAGAAAAACAGCAGAAAAACATAGAAGGAAACCTGACTGGTTAATTTTCATCATCAGCTTTATCAGTGTAAAATTGCTGTTTATAGTTTTCTGTCCTATTTTTTCACCTACATTTACTCCTGTCCTACTTTTTCACCTACATTTACTTTTTCTTACTCTACTGCCAACAATGATGTTTTCTCCTACAGACCATCTTTTGCAAACACTGATGTTTTTTAAGTGTTGCCCTGTCAGCAGTTCACTGACCACCCAGCAATAACCAGTTCCAGTATCAGACTTACTCAGAATATACACACAAATTAGAGATGGCTTTTCCAAAATTTCTTTTTGTTTGATAACCTGCACCTTGCCACTAGCATTTGTTTGGGGCACAGGCATATTTTCCAGGACACAATAATCTCAGGAAGGACTTCACAATAAAAACTCCACTGAAAGTACTGAGTTTTGCTTCATAATAGCATTCACTTGAAATACAAGAGTCTGCCTGAAGCCAAAGTAACCACACGTTACCGTTCTTCTCACAAAATTTATTTACTGTGTCAGTCATGGCAAATCCCTCATTCCTGTCAAATTAGACAGTCCCTCTGGCGGGTCACTATAGCCATGGTAGCATTATCAATATTTTTAAAAGGTCATCTATCAGAGAATGTGTGTTGTAGGCAATGAACAAGGAGGGAAAGAAGACTGCTTTGTATGCTCAGAGAAATAAAAATGCTGCAAAAAACTGATATGCCTTAAGAACAAAAATTTGATTTATTTGCATTTTACAAACCACATCAACATCTGCACAGTTCTGATCTTGCCAAATAGGACAATTATTTGTTACCTTATTTAGGTCCAGGCCCCATTCAGAGTTACAAGATATTTTGCCACAGTCGTCTTTAGGACTGGAATTGGTCCCTGCATGCAGGAAGGAGGAGTCCAAATCATTGGAAGCATTTTATTAAAAAAACAAACAAATAATAATAAAAAATTATTTTATTTTAAAAAGCATTTTATTCAAATGTGTTTGTTTTGTTATGAGAACATGCACTTTTTATCTGGAAGCAATTCAGTTATTCTGGCTTTCATTTTGTCTTAAGCTGATAGGGAAAAAAGCTAACAAAAGAAAACCGGTCTTGTAAGTCCTCCAAAAGATTCCTTTACTACGTTGGTGTTTATGGAACATGGGAAGTGGGTCTGCTGCTTTACAGATAAATGTAATCAGTTCTTGCATCCAAAGAGCCTACAGTTTAAATCTCAGAGCTTGGCTTTATATATCAAATATATGATCTTTTATTTGTACATATTAAGAATCAAAACTGAACTTTTGAAATTTTCCTTTTAAGATGAATAATTATTCTAGTAGATATAAGTAAGCATTTGGGCTTTTATTTTTTTTTTTATTTTCCGTAGGAAATTGAAAAGTCAGACAAAGCCAAAGGTTATTTTTCATACCCAGGGAATGGAATCAAATTTTAAAAACTGTGATTTTTTTTTTTTTCGGTACATAAAACAAATGAAACCTTATCTAAATTTCAGTCCAGAAATTTTAGATATTTTTAGGAAATAAAAGAGGTATTGTCCTTTTAGTTGAAAAATCCACATTGGACATCAGCAGATCTGTATGTGATCACTGTCAAGGCGCACGGGGCATCCCATGCAGTTGCGAAGAAATGTTGAAGACTCTGGTTAATTTCTTTGTGATGGTGCAAAAACTCACCATCCAACCACTTTGATGCACAAAAGACTCCGAGCTGAGATATGTATATGTGAAAAACCCCTTACCCTCTGATGTCAGTCCTTTAATGGGTGGAGAACTCGGTTTGTTGAAACTTCTTGCATGACTCAGAAAGATTGAACACAGAGAAAATTTGAAGGTTTGAACGTGGTGTGGTTCTGTGGCAGGGCAGCATGGGTTTCAGTCATTTTATTGGTCTGTTGGCACAGCAGGAGGAAAGCACGAAGGGGCTTTGTCTGGAAGTTCAGGTTTACTCAGGCAGCAGCTCCAGGACATTGCTGCCGGTTGCGTAATTTCACTACAGAAGTTTGTGTTTTAAGCTACAGGCATGGCTCGTTAACAACAAATAACTCCAGTTCACAGTTTGCCTTTTGCTTTCTCAGTAGCTAGAATGTGAAAAGACTTTGGCACTGCTATCTTATACTGACATCCCCTACTGACAGTCAAAATGCTGCTGTCCCTGACATTGTCACTGGTGCATATTTAGATGTTGACTTAACGTCCGCTAGAGTTTATGGAGAGGCTCCACAGCATTCACTTGGCTTTACATCAGAGAATAGAGACCCAACACTGGATCTTCATGAGCTAACAGAAAATCAATTTTAATTCCACAGGATGGAATTATTGGGGTAGAAACAGAAGGCATTAAATAGCTTCCTTTGCTCCAAGGCTAGTAATATGGAAGAAGAACAGAAAAGAAAAATTTTAACTTTGGATTGCAGTAATTGTTATACTTGCCTACCTTATATGGGACTCTCTTGTTAACCTAATAGCCAGATGGTGTTTGTAAGTATCTGTATTTTCTCATAGAAGGAAATGTAACTATTACTCTGGTAGACAAATGATGCTGCTACTTTCCTTCTCTAATTAAAACTGGCTGCCATAAAAGAACGTAGTAGGTACCACAGCACCATCTTTTAAAAGCCACTGTGAAATACAGGTCTGTAAACTTTATGTACTAACAATAAATGCATATAAAATAAACACTAGAATATTACTATAAGGCAAGAAAGAAAAAACAGGGAATGTAGCCCAGGGGTTGGGTGGGGATGGGGTGGGGGAACGGGGCCCGGCTCAACCATGGCCAGGGTTTGGGCCAGGCCCCGACAGCCCTCCAGGGCTGGGATCACCCCAGCCATGGTTTAGTAGCAGGGCTGACCAGGGGTGTCTCCATGCAGGCTCCTTCCAGCTCCTTCCTGCCCAGGAGCTCCAGGGCAGGCTGAGGTGCCTCCAATGGTCCTCTCTTTACCACAACACTTACCAGAAAGCAGCCAGTGTGCTGTAGGACCTGAAAAAAAAGAAAAAAACCAACAAAAAAAAAAAAAGGAGCAAAACTAGATCAATTTAGAGAGGTTTAAGGACACATGAAAAAATTTTCATTTAATTCCAGATAATCTTATATCACCTTGCGTCTATCTGTTTACATTGGGTTTCACTATTTGAATCTGTTCTAAATTTGGGTTCCAAGAGTCTCTCATATTTCCATTATTGATACCCTTGACATATGTGTGAGCCTGCATCTTCCATCAGATTCTTCAGATGCTTACTTCTTATGTAAAGATATATTCATTTATTCAAAGACCTCACATTATAAAATCTTCAGCAGAGCTCAAAAGTCTTTAACTCAGGGTAACAAGCACCTTACGCAACAAACAGTTCCTACTCTGCTCTTCTAAACTGACTTCTTCTCACCACAGAAGTTCAGCTCAAAAAATCTGAAGACTTCTTGTGCTAGACTGAAGTCCCGCAGGGTTGTACCTTAGCACTTGTAATGCATGGAACTTACCAAAGGAAAGTAGTAGACACTTTCGGTCTTATTTTACTACCATTTAAGAAGAGGTGAACTATTAAAATACCAAGTATGTTTTTAGATACCATGTCAGCTTCCTACCTTTTAAATTGTTCAATTTGTGTACACACTTTAAATTAACCACAGTGGGTTATGAAAGGGCAGTGATCAATAAGACAGCTCATTATCCATGATACATATAATTATCCTGATGCTAGTACTAATGTATTGGTTTAACCAAAGCATATTAAAAAAAATGTCCTAACAGGACATCTCATTATCACCATTATTTTTGCTGTGGAGTTTTATTAGAAAATCATGCTACTCATCTGAACTGCCACAACAACAGCATTATCCCTAGGGCGTTTTTTCATATCAAGGTTAATTTAAAGTGATTAGCATAAGCGCTACAGATGTTGCTATGGGGATAGGAACCTCACATCTACTATGATGGACATCACATGATTGCTGTTACTGCTCCAGTGTGATTGGATTATTTGTTTTAATGTCATGGAAATAAGTCACATGATGAAGATCAGAATCTCCTTAATAGCATTTCATATTATGGAAATCAATCACCTTTTCTCCATTTTTCAGTGTTAAAAGTGTCTGAAGAGCACATAAAACAAATGTCTTTAGTTTACTGCTGCTTGTATCTGACTGTCTATCTGGTAAAATCTACCACTAGTGACTAAAATATACACCAATTTTGAAAACTGAAAACCCAATTAATTATATTTTACCACAATTACAAGTATTTTTAAATAACCTGGAATAAAATCTTATCATTAATGCATTTAGTCCCCATTTTACAATAAATCCTTATACTGAATTTGTGTAGAGTCTTGTACTGATGGACAGTCCCAATGCCATTAAAGTCAGTGAGAAGCACCTCACCTGCCTCAGTAGGCGCCTTCGAGTTCTCCTCTCTCAATTCAGTCACAGGAGTGATTGAATATATATATTTATATATATATTTTTTTAAAATATATATTTAGTATATAGTATTGCAGTAGAAAGAAAGAGAAAAATGTTTCCTCGGGACTCGATAAGGACAACAATTAACACATAGAAATGTGGTATATTAAAAATATTGATTTTAGTGCATTTCTTAGTAACATCTTACTTTCATAACTGTAGACAAAACACTATGACTAATAGCGTCTCTAGGAATACCACTTCAGTGAAACGAGATGGCTTTGTCATCTACAGGAGGACACTTTAGAGTCTACTGGGTGCTGTGCAATGCCTCTTGGAGACACTTTTCTCTGGTCAGTGACTGCGCAAGCAATGAAAGTTCCTAAATTTGGTCTTCTAAAGTACATCTAGAACACAGTCTAAAGTAACTTCAGATGCAGCTTATTAACCTTTCATCCACTTTCCTCTGTAGTGATTATTGCTATGACTAATGTTTGGATTTTATATCTACAATTTTCTTATTTCCCATAAAGTAGAAGTAGTTAATTGGGAAACTAGTCTGAATACTGGCTTTACTTTCTAGAAAATTTTATGTCTTTGTTATGTGATTTGGTTTTAAGCATACTAATATTATTCTATACAGGATAATGTTATACTGCAAATTAATAAGAAAAAGGAACAAGAAAAGAGGATCTTTGAACATACAGAGAATAACAAAGAATGCGTTAAGCTCATACTTCATTAGCTTGAACACTAATTTATAGAACTCTCTCTTCTGCTTTAAAGGGGGAATAAATTTGTAGTTTAGATAGCACCTTTCATCCCTCAGAGAGTGTCAGAAAGTAATTAGAGATTGATCTTATACTTTGAAGATGGGTGATAGGTAATCATGATAGCAGTTCTTCAAGCCTATGCTAACATTAATGCTGGTTCATGGAAATGGATTTGTTTGTCGTGTTAGGTGAATTTCTGTGGTATTACTGCCCTCTCTTCACAAGAGATATCCTGATCTTTAATTTTCAAAGAATAGTCACTGGGGAGAGACAAGGATTTGGTTTTGTTATCACTGGAAGAGCAGAAACATCAGCAGATCAATACTCAGGACCACCCTCAGCAGTCAAATATAATAAAATATTTTTGTTGGAAGCAATAGATTCCAAAGCTCATATCGCTACAAAAATGTTGTGCCTGCTGGTCAATTCCCTGTTGAATAGCCATACAATATATGGCTATACAGAGAGTAAGTACACTATAAAAAGAAAGATAGACAAATTGATGGGTTTCTTCACAGTTCTGTCCCTTTCTATTTAACCACACCTGTGCAAGGAGACTCAGTTCTTCACTTATATTGATATTACTATTGGGGTTTTTAAGTGTAAATGAATAAAGAGATGGAGAAGTTGTGGCTATAACTGTAGCAAAGCAAAACAATTGGTCCTGACTGGAATCTGAAACAACTTCTACTCTGCCTGCAGAACAGAGGAATGACTTTGGCCTCTTCATCCACTTATCCACATACAAGCCCACTCCTCCACAGACAAGTGGTAAGGATGTGGATCCAAGCTCTTCTCCATTAGTAAGCACTGCTGTACTATCTGGATTAGTTTTAAAACAATTAAAAAATGCTAGTATGTGCAAGCCATTTTATTTTGCTGAGTGCTGCAGAGGAGATGTAAATCAACTCCATTTCCTTATTTCTTCTTAAAAGTTTCATAAGTCCTTGATGTATAGGACTCTTCACTGTTGTATTTCTTATATAGCGGTAGGTATCAGTGCATTAATACCACTACACTAGAACTAAATGTTGCAGAAGTTATATGGAGGCTTCTGATCAGCTCCTTATTTCCAAGTTGTTCATTCCGACAATATTCTTCTAATAACAGAGAATATAAGGCAGGATTTTTAAGCACTTTAAACAACAATCATGAATTTTTAATGGAAAATGCTTTCAGAATGGTTTGCCATGATGTTACTCTGATTGTTTCAACAGCTATGATGATATAGTGCTGTAAAACTGTGGTTACTAAAATGATAGATCACCCCTGAAGTATTTCTGATTAAAACTTAGTAATTATTTTTAAAAGATTAGCTCATCCCTTTAGGCAAGGATAGACACTTAAGATGCTAATTTTCATTTATACCGAAGGCATTTCAGAAAATTTCTAAAGAAGAAATTTGAAGAGATTCAAAGACATTATTCAGTATTCAAAGGCATTAACAATTTTATCTTTGAAATGTTTAGTGAGTAAAAACACAAGTGAAACTTTTTGAATTAAAAAAAATTTTTTTTTCTACTTTGAATGCTTGTATACTTCCAACTACATACAAAGAAATATATGTGTTATAAAAAATTAATGGTTAAGAAGGCTGCTTCTGAATCATTTCACACTCTCCAGATTAAGCAGAAGAGGAAATTGTATAAAAATTTCAACCTCTTCCACAGACAAAAGACTTTGGGGAATGTGTTACAATCTTTAACTAAGCTTTGAGATTTACTGTATATTTTAACCAAGTTTCCAGAGATTCACATGTCAGTACTTAGAGCTGCAGTATATGTTGACAATAATAGCCCTTAAAACCACTCTCTCTTTCTCTCCTGCAGTTCAATTTCCTATGCTCCACTTTGCTGCCCTACATACATTTTAAATCTACGAACAATTGTTGGGTTTTTTTTTTCAGTATAGGTATGTACGTATAGGATTTTTCCCATGGACTTTCTATGCAAATGCTTTGACTTTTTTTACTGGTTATAATTATGTAACAATCTACTAAGCTAAGACTAGCTATCCTCCTATGCTAACAAAAGCAACATGTTTAAAGATTAATGGTTGGTTTATAACAGAAAGGAACATTTTACACTGAATATGACATTGCCCTAAAATTGGGCAGTTTACTACTGGTAATTTCTGTTGTCCTTTTCCATTGTTTATTTGTATCCTAGCTTCGTTAAGAAGGATCTTTGGAAAATATTGTACTACAGAAATGTCATATTCTGGCACATTTTAAAGCATTTTTAAAGGATTGTGAACTTCCAAATGTAAGGTCAATACTTTCCCAGAGCACACATGTGGTCCCACTTTAATTTTAGCACTGCCAGTGAGATGCAGTTGTCGTTACCAGAGATCTCCCTATGTAACTCTTAAAAACAGAAAATGCCAGTCCCCCAGATGTTGTGAATCAGCATAGCTCTGATGAGCTCAGAATTTTAAATATATGCCAGGAAGGACTAAGAAGTGGTATTTGGCACTTACTTACCATCATTTTTCTCAAATGAGAGGGCTTACAGTTTCAGTCGATTTTCATGTAGCTAAGTTTTTGTGAGTGACATGATTGTACCCAGATAGACTACAGCTTCACAAAATTATTATGTTCAAGCATCCAGAATTAATTTGTGAATGGGTTTTGTAAAAACCCTCAGTGTTGGACTGTGTTCATATGAAATAAATGGGAACCAGAGTGTTCATGTCAGTGGGAGGAGACGTAGGGCTCTACTCAGACCCACTCTAAACATATAATTGCCAGTCAATAAGCTGACAATTTATAGAGACCAACACCCCCTTGTAGGAAATGTGCATTTTCTTATACTTCATCTATTACTGTGATGTGCATCAACTACTCAGGAGTCTGGAATTCAAACTGGAATAATAAAGAAATTGTAAGCTTACAAGCCTCTGATGGCTTCTTTATTAAGAAGTGTTGTAGGGTGGAGGTTATGGAAATGATTACAAATTTTGTGTATCACAGGATACGTAGGTTTTCAAAGCTGAAGGAAGAGAATGAAAGATTTATAGGTTTTCTGCTCCAAGGATGCATGGTCAGGCGGAATTCTTCTGTTACACTTTGTAGTGGGATCCTGCCGTTCTTGCTCATAAGCTTGATTCTCAAGGACTAACTAACAGTTTTCCTCATTAAGTGTTGTCCAAGCTTGTGAGAGAAAAAAAAGGAATTAATTCCTCACACTCCCTACAGATAGCATGAGAAGAAAGGTCAAGGTTAAGACAGGAGTTCAGACTGTTCTTTTTATTCATTACCTGTAACAGTTTTCCAGCCATAATATGAGCTTCCACATGAAAAGAGGAGAAGTAATTTACTTCTACAAAGAGAGGGAGAGGACAGCTGAGCATATACGCTCCTCTACCCCAGATTTCTGTGAGTGGTCAAAGTTTTTCAGGACTCGTAGGAGTAAAGGCACTAGGATTTAAGGTCACAGTTCTGCTTGTTAATATTAACCTCCCAAATGAAGCTTTTAGTAGCTTATTTCACCCCACTTGTGAAAGAGATGAGAATTTATTAAGAGCTCTCTCTCTCTCTAAATTTCCCATTACTAAATTAAGCATGGAAGTGTGGTTTTCTTTTTCCTCAGATACCATTTGTTTCCCAAAAGTAATTACAATATCAGCTTGATAAAGGCTGCTAGTAATTTTGTTAAGAAATTTTCTGAAAAAGAGCAGGGAAACTTGACAACCTAAGAGAATTGCCTGTAGAATGGGGTGGGCTCGGGAGACCCCCCTCCTCCCCATTAGGAATTCTAACCACTGTAATTAGCAGCAAATTTCCCTATCTCTCTATGTTAAACAGGGAATTCATCTTCGGTTTGTTTCTGCCTGGGGCAGGGAGAGGCTGAAGGAAGCGAAATGTAGGTATGTGCCTGCCTTCCTTAAGCAGCCTTAGCCTACTGTAAGGAAGCAAATCCACAAATTACACTGGCCTCTGATTTATAGCCTTTGCCACCCTGTCAAAGTCAAAGATCTTTCTTCAGATACAATCCAGAGAATAATGCTAGTGTACCAGTAGGTAGAAAGCATCCAAGTAGAGAAATTATGGGGTTGTAGATGAGATTGTTTAAAAACTAATGAATAATATGTGAACATTGTATAGATACTGTGCTGAGAAAACTAGTAACTTTTTGTGAGGTCTTTTACAGTATCAAACCTTATATGAGTAAATACTTTCTGTACCAGAACAGTGAGAAATAGGGAAGATGATTACTAGTAAGAAGACTGATAATGTGTTATGTCTGTCAGCCATCTTCTGTGACTCTTGAGCTTCTTGCTGCTGAATGGTAAACTTACAAGGAAAAGAGGGCTGAAAAAAGACAAACATATTGGTATGATGAATAACAAAGCTAGGTATAATAAAAAATATCAAGTTGCTTTGTCTTATGCATTACATTTCACTATTAGTTTATCTATCAACTTTATGAATGTTCATACAGTTGCTGGTTTAGATGCTACCTTTGAGTATCCCCTACAGACAGCGCTTAAAGTAAACGGTCCCTACTGTGTGCTCATAATACTCCTGAAGCGTGCACAAAACCTAGTAGAAAGAGTTTTTAATGTTCTCCTATGGACCTGAAGTAATTTATGTGGTTATTTCCAGTGGACTAAGAAGTTAGTTGAGAAAGTAAATTCTTTGGTTTCATAAGCAAACGTTTTGTTATAAATATTTACACAACCTGATGACACAAAAGGACATCTATTTTAAACTAGACCTGACTCTGAATTTTATCATCTGCTTTTGTTTCTCTGGTTGTCATAAACTAGTTGTGAGCTCTGAGTCTTTCTTTAAGCAAAAAGAACCAGTGATAAACTTTGCAGTATAGATTCTTTTCTGCTTTTTTGGTTCGACCACTACAAAGATAAAAACTGAAATAAATTGCTTTATAACTTATCCAAAAATATTATTATTTCCAAACTTACACTCTTTTCTCCCTGATGCCAGCAGGAACAACAGAATAGACAATAAAAAGTGACCAGTGAATTGCAAACTGTCATACCACTTAGAGTACCTTATTTTTAAAATCTGAGGCAGACAAAAGAAGACTACTTTAAATTTGGCTTTGCACTTACACATTTTAAAAAAACATTTAATTACTTTTGTGTCAAAATCTTTGCTAATGCCAAAATAATTTGCATAGGTTTTGTTGTTCACCTAAGGTAATTTTGTTCCATGTTAAAACACTTATCTAAAAAGACCTTTACTGTCTTCAGAGAAAAGAACAGATTAGAAAAACATAATCATCCCTTTTTCTTCGACTCACAAAAGGAAAACTGATCTGATCTTCAGTAAAACGTTCCTTGGATGTCGGTGTCCCAGATGACCTTTTTTATTACTATTATTATTGCTGCTTATATATTTTAAAACGAAACTTCAGTTCAGACATCAAGCCATACCTAAAGCCCAAGGATAAGCAACTCCTA
This sequence comes from Rhinoptilus africanus, assembly GCA_013400135.1. Lineage (NCBI taxonomy): Eukaryota > Metazoa > Chordata > Aves > Charadriiformes > Glareolidae > Rhinoptilus > Rhinoptilus africanus. The sequence goes on from VXBO01012469.1 coordinate 47,725, forward strand.
ACTCAGAGTAATAGAATAACTGTTAAAGAAAAAACTAGGTGAAAAATACAGTGCTTTGAAAAATAATATGAGAAAATAAATGATATTACACAGTGAGATTTCAATTTTGTTTTTCTTACCATCTGGATATTATCATAGGTATTCTTCCAATGCAAGTATTACCTCAAATGCTAAATTTCTGACTGAAGTCGATTTGTTTCATCAGTGGAAGAGGCTGAGTACCTGGTGAGGGTGGATGGAGTTTGCTGGATAAGCATTGCCTTGTTAGGAAGTAGTGGCAATCTGACTGCTTTGGGGGAACCTAGACCTCATCTGCAGTGCACTTTTTGTGCCATTAATAGATTGTGTTAATTACATGCCTCAGAGGCTTCTTTTGGTCACCCCCAGAAGCCAGAAAGCAATTTCTTTTCCCTTATTGTATGACAAATGGTAGTGGGGAGAATGAAACAGGGAAGAGGTGAAGAGTTGAAACATCAGAGATGCACTTGGAGCTGGAGACAGCATGCATTGCTGCTAAAAATTCTCATCTCCTTTGCTGACATATTTTTGTTAGACAGTTAGGGTTGAACTTAATGATGGCAAATGATATTTATCTGCTTTTAATTGAGTAAAATGGCATTTTTCCTCTGCTTATGTTAACAGTTTTCAAACCTCTTCCCTGCACACAAATACTGTAGAGTTCTAAAGCCACAGCTGTCCATGCCAGATCATCCCACAAGAGACTGGACCTCCTCCTGCTGGGAAAGACAGGGGGCTGCCCGTCACAGGAGGATCCCATTGTGGAAGTGTTCAGGGATGCCCTGAGTGAAGGTGATAGCAATGATGGGCCAAATACTTGCCTTTGAAAGGCTAAAGAAGCTAAAAACATTGACATTGCAGCATGGGTGTTCAGTTTCTTACAAACATCAGTGCAATGTCATGACACAGAGGGAAGGTCAAGAAAAGGGTCTGTGTGACAGATGGCATAGAAAAGTCTGGAGTGTACTTTTCAACTTTATGACTTTTTTGGTACCAGCAGCAGAGAAATGTCTCAGGAGATTGTTAGTGGGGAAGAGAAATCATGTTCAGGAAAGAAATATCTTCTATTTCTCTGAAAGAAACTGAAATAACTGCTAAGTCATTATGCCCTGCTAAATCGTTTGGCTAAGGATATCTTCTTAGAGAATTTAAAACAAGTACTTAAGAATATAACATTTGTATGCTTGCACACACACAGCAAGAATTATTTATTTGATATAAATAAATACGTATGTCATAAAATCATTAAATACAGAGAGTTTAGACAGTGCTTAGAATCACCCCATAATATTTGCATGTCTATATACGACTAATATTTATCACTATCTGGTCTTGAGTATTTTATCGTGATTTTGCTTTTTTTATATAATTGCATCCATTAGTTACCAAAAAAAAATTGGCATTGACAGAAGCATCACAACTGAACCCTGTCTATGCAGTTAATTGCTTCCTGCTAGACCTTATACCTCAGACTGCAACCCAATTAATTTATGGCTTTCTAGATAGCCATCGTCCATCTGTAAAAACATTCAGGTGTCTTAGATCTGATTGTTGGAAGAAGATCCAATTAAACAATAACTTGATGATTTTGGATGTTAAGCTATATACAATTAAACTTTTATCTATATTTTTTCCGGAAAATTTCCATTCAAGGGTATTTGGTTTATAGTTTCCTCTGATATTTTAGAGTGTCTTTGAATATTGAAAAAAATAGTGACAGTACTGAAATGGGGTTTTTTCTTCTTCTTTTCCTCTGCTTGGTTATAGTTCTTCATGGACTCTTGTGTTAACAGATTTCCATTCCTACATGCTGGCGGATCATGGATGCAGACTGCCAACATCAGTTAGCTCATCTCTAGAGTATGTCGTCTGTAGATCAGCTTGAGCATAAATATTATATACCTAAGCTCCCATACTATCTGTTTTTCCACATGAATGCCTTTATTTTCACCACAGAAAGAACTGTAATGAGGCCATTAAGTGACACAGAATATATTCCTCTTTAGTGAAAAGGAGGCATATAACTCTATGTTACCTTTGTGTATTTTATTCTGAATGTACACAAATCTGAGAACTTGAGATAAAAATATTCAAGGAGACCACACCTTTTTCTCTGCTTTTCTTATAAAATTTTAAAAACAGTTCGCCTGTATCACCTTACAAAAGTCCTTAATTTCTGCATAGAACACTTATAGAATCATAGAATGATTCACGTTAGAAGGGACCTTAAAGGTCATCTAGTTCCAACCCCCCTGCCATGGGCAGGGACACCTCCCACTAGACCAGGCTGCTCAAAGCCCCATCCAGCCTGGCCTTGTGGCGCCCTTGCTTCTATCTGTAGGTCAAACACTCATGGAAGCTAATTGTGCGCAGAAGCATTAAAGTTAAAAAACTATGATTATTTATCCCCGATAGGTATCTGAGTTGTATTTATTTCGCTCATATCACTGTCGTCATTGAAAACATTGTTTACTGTGGGTATTTCTGAGTGATAACTGAGCATCTACTGCATGAAGCTGAGAGATTTCGTCTGGACAACTAAAAAACTTTCAGACCTGAGTTGCTTGCTTTTCTACTCTAAGCATGTAAACCCTCACTGAAATAGGACTTAAGTTTCTATATACTTCTTTGTGTTAGGATTTTATTGATATACATATACGTAACAATCCTATAGGTAAAAACAGCAAAAGCACTTACAAAAATCGTAACTAGACATAGATATAGATATTATGATGTGGAAAGTTTTATTTCTAATAGAATGAGTGTATTTCACTGTTGAAATTTATTTCTAAGCTCTGAACAGGTTAGAATCAAAGCAATCAAACCAACCAGGCTACACTGTTTCCTCATATTTTCAAGAAATAAATCCTTAGTATGCCAAATGTGCATCTTCAGGGCAGCAACATGAAATTGATTCCAGCACTTCTAAAAATATTTGACTAAAGTACTTGGCATCTTCCACAGCAGGTAGAAAATCATGAAACATTTAAACCCAACTATCTTAATACCAATTTATTAGAGCAGTTGTATCTTCAGACATACCAAAGAGAAAATTAAATCAACTACCTTTATAAAATGTATTAAACTAATTTATTTTACTGCACCTCAGCAGGAGGAAAAAAAATAAAATGAGGACAAGCTTGCCACCAGTAATGAATAAAAAAGACTCCACAGCAGGAAAGAAAAGAAACAAAAGGAGGAAAAAATAGTACCTAAGACTGAAGGCAGTTCATCATAAAAAGTACCATGTGCAACATGACAGCTTTGCCAAAATAGGTGCACCTTTGTAACTACATGCTGATGTTCATTCAGATATGACAATCTCATCTCATTATTATCATTGTCTTACGAAACTTCGTCTGCATTAAAAGCAGATAAAAAGGCAGCCCACTAAGACAGCTTACAGAAGTTAAAAATAATTTTAAAAAACATACCAAATGTCACCATAGCTTCTGTTCGGTGCAATGCTGTTAATTTCCATGAAACTATAAGACAGGGAAAATACAGCCATATTGGAAACACTGTCTGCCGGGACTCTGAGGGTGATATTGTCATTCTTTGGGTCACATCCCAGCCATTTTGAGAAAAAGATTTGCCTTGCTCTACTACCAGTTTGAGCCCCTGGAGCATCTGCTGGACCATTCCCAAATGGTCTGGCAGGTCAGTGTCCCTTCAGCAGATGCTGCTGGTGTACACACACAGCAGCCCATCAGTTTCTTGTTTCTGGAAAATCTTTCTCTTTGGGAGATAAGAAAGAAAGGGGATGGCACATATGCACATCTACCAGCAGAATGTTCTTTAAAACCTTGAAAATTTGTGTGATATGTTTGGGAGCAGAGATCTTTTTTAACTGCACTAAACAGAATGGTTAAATGTGTATTTCACCATTTTTTTTTTCTGTAAACATACTGATTTCATCAATTTCCAGTTACTTCAGATGTCTCTTTTGTGCCTAGATGTACATACTTACTGATTTACTAACTTAATTAAAACTACTCTTGCTAAAATATCACAGGTTAGTGTAACATTAAGGGTGTAACACGGACAAAATGTGTGTGCATGTACCACTCAGTCATGGAGGTACATATTCCTGTTTCACAGGAAAACAGCTGGCAGAGAATGCTAGCAGTGTTATGGTAGTATCACTGGTGAAGAGGAAGCATCTGGAATAGGAGCACTGGATGCAGACCACTGGTAACATATTTAACCTTGTTTGGGGAAGAAGAAAACTAAAATGAAAACCCTGGGGAACTGAGAGGAACGAGCCTGAATGGAAGCTTCACTGAGAAGGCCTTTTTAACATTATTCGGGCCATGTGGGCTGACAAAATGAATTCAAGTCTCAAGAGCAAAGAATGTTTGGGTGAGCAGCCCTCTGTGTCCAGGGAAGAGAGTTTGTAGTTTTTTGTTGTGGTGCTTTTAGATGTGGAATGTCCAGTCAGTTTCATGTCATCCAGTGTCAAGATTACCTGTGGATAGTTACAAATACTCTACCTTTTTCTTCTCTGATAACTTTCCTTCTGACCTAGAACCTAACATGGGACCTGGTCCAGCTTTCTGACCACCTCTTGCCTTCAAGAGTGTTCAAATTCTGCCTTCATTTCTCCAAGTCCAGTGCACTGAAATGGCTGAATTTGATGGAGTTTTATGTCCAGCAAAGAAACGTTCACTAAATGTCAATATAAAAGTGAGAGGTCTATGTCATCTTAATTCTGAAATACTAACCTTAGAAACGTCCATTAGCCATAAGCGCAGAAAGTGGGAGCTGATGATAAAGCTTCAAGACTACCTAAAGTGGGTGCAATGATAAAACTGTATGAAATCCAGTCTGTACCAAAATAAATTCTGCCCAAATTAAGTATTTTGTAAAGATGGCTGATTTTTATTTTTTTTTTTTTAACTTGACAAGTAATTTTGTATTGGTTGTGGGTTTTGGATCAAGTGACCATAATATTTTTGATGCAGCTCTGGAAGATATTTCATGGTAAAATGGTGAAAGAGCAACATTAAACTCTCCTATTTGAAAGTTAACACCCATGAAGAACAGGCAAAGTTGCAGATTGCTATTAATTAATTTCCAAATAATTGTTCTCGCAAACAGCTGCTGTCCTTCTAAAAGAAGCCAATATAAATTGCCTCCATATGACAAAATACTTGTAGCCACATGCAGTCCTACTGACTTCAGAAGATTTCCATGCAGACATAAAGGTTTTGGAATTAGAGCTAAATGCTATTAAGAAAATAAATAAATAACTGAATAAGCAAGCCCTTTCTTCTTATTACTACAAATACTGTAACATTTTTCAAGAAAGAAATTCCCTGCTAAGAGATTGAGGATAAATATAACAAACAATTAACTGAGGATAATTTCTGGTCTTCTTGAGAAGTGGTGTGACTTACTTGGGTTGTGTTGAAAAAAAGAAACTAAAATTATTCATGATGGGAAAGTTGTAAAAGGGGAGACTATCAGTCTTCCCACCCAAAAAAGCTATTTTTAATTTCTTTTATATTTCAGAGTTAGCAGGTAACAATATTTGTGTCTTCCCAAGGAATCCTCAGTGGTACTTAAGGAAGTAAAGATCCTGGGAAGTTATTTTAGCATTGAAGCAAAAGAAAAGGAAATTAAAAAAGGTCTTTGGCAAAAAAGAGAGACAGTCTTACATATAATGAAACATTCTCAAATAAGAAAAAAACCATTAATGGTGTAACCTCGGGGATTAATTTTAGGGCCACTATAATTTCTTATAAATTACTCATAAAATGGGATGAAAGCAGAATATAAATTTGCTTGTGTCATAAAATGAATTTAAGATCAAACAATCCAAAAGACATTGATAGAATTCAATAGGATATGTACAGATTAGAGATTAAGGATATGAGGAGAGAGGCAAAAAATTTGCTACACAATGGAAATGCAATACATGACATTGATGTATTTTATCACTTCAGGTCCAAATAGCATAGCTTATAAGGTGGTGTCATAGTCCCACATATAACCTATTTTTCTAAATACATTTATATATCTTTGTAGCCCCTTAAACTTGCAAAGCTAGACTACATAAGGAACAGTTTGTGTCTTTAATCTAGTTGCTCCGTATTTCAATGGTTTTAGATAATTAGAAGGTGAAATTTATGAAATGCATTGTGCTGGGAGAATTACAGCTTCCTTCCTCATGTTCTTCTTAATGTGTAAAAACAGGAATATGCTCCCTCAAAGCTGTCACCCATTAATGATCTGCTGCAGAGAGAGATAAAAGATTAAACTGGTCTCTCAGGTCCAGCTTGATGTGAGCCCATTCAGCCATGGTGAGGGGTATGAAAGTAATACTGGGGAGGACCAGTGATTTTTGGTTCCGAGGAGCTGGAAAACAGGCCTGTTTCTGCTTTTGCTTTACGTCGATGTTATTAAAGTCTTCAGAAAGTATCTGCTGGCATTTACTGACCAGGAGATGAAGAAGAATTTCTTTAAATATTGTGAAAATCTTTCTTGTCTCCATTTATGTGCTATTTTTCCTAATGTATGCAGAGATATGTTGAAAAGATGGATTAACTCTGAGTCCATCACTGTGGAAAACATGATTCAGTGGATAAAAGCTCAGTTATCTTTGGCTTTAAGCACAGGAGCAAAGAAAGAAGTTACATAACATATTTCATATGAGCACTTAGACTGTTCTGAAACGCTGTCCTTTCTAGTACAGAGCAAGAAGCAAGCAGGCAATGTGGTGCCTGCAATTATCTCAGAGAGCTTCTCTCTGTGTAAAAGAAGCTGTGAGATATCTTGAGACCACGTGCCAATCTGTAGAGTTTATAGCTCTCCCATTCCCTTTCTACTTCCTGGGTATTTCTAGGTTGCCAAGTTGCCTACATGATCTGACATAGCCATGTGAGCCTTACTTACTCCTTTGACGTTTCGATAGTGGGTTATTATATTCCACTTTTGTTTCCTTGCTATTTGTGCACTTTCTATTCTGTGGAGTGAGCATTTGATGCTTGCAGCCCCTTCTGCCCCCACTTTCTTACAGATGCTCTTCATGTCGGTCTTTCTTGAGCAAGGGAGAGTCCGCAGCGTTCCCTTAGAGCTGCTGCAAGAGCGGGGATGAAGCCTCTAGAGCTGTTGAAAATCTGTTTGCTCAGTGCCTGTGGGCTGTGTATGTGGCAGCCAAACAGCTCACTAGCTGCAAGAGAGTGAGAAAGAAGCATGGGGTCACGCTGAATGTTTTGGGCTTTTGCTGGGGGCGATGATAAATGTCTGCACTCACAGTTTATTTAGTTCTGTATGAATGATTTGTTGTTTCTAGTCTTTGTTTTTAACTGGAGCAGAGAAGCAGGGCATACTGTATGAAAGAACTGGAGCCCTGAGGCCAAGATAAGGACCATGGATATACCAGGCAACAGAATTGTTTTCTGTCATTGTGCTTTGAGAATGAACCCAAAATGAGAACCAAATAAAACCTCTAGTACCAGGAGGAATACATATCTATCAGAGTTGCATATGGACGGTAGGGAGGTAGATGTTCATTAGTCATTTTGCACTGATACTGACATCGCACAATACTTGCTGTTCTCTTACAAGGCTTCACAAAAGGTACAGTCATTGTGTTTCACGTTTAATATACACAAAATAGTATCTGAGTGAAAGAATAATTTTTCAATGCTAGAAATCTGTTAATGCAAGATAAAAACCAAAAGATTCAAGAATGCCATCACATGTACTCTTGAAATTTAATTGAAATATCATTTTTAATCTCATTTTAGCAGCTATCTGAAGCATCTCTGCATATTGCTTCAGAAAGCATGCAGTATAAATATTGGTCTGTGCTGGAGTTTTATTAGAATGTATTTTCATATGTAGTCATGAAAGGAGAGGTCAAGATGAATCAGTTTTACTGTGTGCCATGTGATGTGCTATGAATCTCATAAAACCCTGAAGCAGTTTTTATGCTGTTCAGGTTCTCATTGAAGATTAGAAGGAAAGAGGAGGATTTATCATTAACAGCAAAGTGATGAGATTTTTCTCGTTTGTGTTTGTTTTTCTTATTGAGATAGATGTTACACAGGCTTCTCCTGTTATTTAACTCAGTTGTGGTATCTGATTTACAAAATGAATTAGGTCCTTTCCATTTAAGTGGAGAAATATGTGGATTAATTTAAATCTCGCAACAATATGCTTTACAAATAACGAGAAGCAAGAAAAGCAATTAATTTTTTTTTTAAGTTAGAGGTAAGCCACAAGATTCATAACAAAGTTCCTAATCTATTGTAAATTTACTGTGAGATTACATCTGTAATGAGTCATGAAAAGTAGCATTCCAAACATTCTTTTGCCTGAGAAATATCCAACTGTTAAGCTTATAAGAGGAAAACTCTCTTTGTCTAGTTTGGGGAGGGGAAAGAGTCCTCTCCAGACATACCATCTCAAAATGCAGCAAGTCTCTCCACACCGCACGCTCTTTTTGGAGAGCAGAGTTGGTCAGGCAGCAGCAGCTAGATGCCTAGCTGACAGAAGGACCCATGGAGATAGGCTGGTGAACATCTACTTGCCAGGGCCTCAACTGTGCCTTACCTGCAGCAAACTACAGGGTATTTTCTAGGGGCTGGAGTCACGCTTACTTCATTGACTGAAAATTATTCAACATTGTCCTAAAATATTTCAGAGCTAGGTTCCTGGTAACAACAGGCTCACTTTAAACATATTTAATGTCAGGTTTTGCTTGCACGGCTTCTAGAATGAAAATTTCAGAGCTACCTAGGTCCACCATTTTTGTTTGTTTCTGTCTAATAGCACAACTATGTAAGGGGATATATTTGCTTTAAAACTTAGCTCACAAGTGTCATGAAAAATTAATAATTTGGAAAAACTCTTTAAATGGAGTAGGCTTTGGTAGCCAGCTCAAGTTGGAGGCTCAAGCGCAGCTTGATAGCATCCTTTGAAACTTGTTGGAAATATGAAATCAAGTCTTGATGAGGATGAAGATCTAATCTGAGAAAAGCTACTCTTAACTTAGTGTATACAACTGATAGTGTTCTCTTTTGATGAAAAATGCCTTATCTGTGTCTGCTTTGGAAAGCAGTTGATGAAGATGACTGAGGGAACAATTGTTCCTGCAGTGCTAACACTCCTTGGAATGATAAACTCTGGCTAGTGCAACTAAGTGGGTAACTTTAATGGAATCATTCTTATGTTACCATAGAGAACAATCCTGCACTGGAAAATGAGTGAGCTAAATGATCTAGTAAGTATTTTCCATCTGTAATTTCTTGTATGATAAATGTTCTTTCCAAGCTTTCTCTTCCTGTCCCACTTAAGTTAAAAGTCTTGGTCGTCTTAAAAGAAAAAGCAGCAAACCTTGTTTTCCTCAAGGTAATAGGCTCTTTCTTGCACAGTGTAAGTTTCAACTTCAGTTTTTCCTCAGAGGGGTTTCTCTGAGGAGAGAAAGCTGTTACACAGTTTGCTGTGGCAGCTGGGTGTATAGGAGAAAGGGAATTTGCAATGCTGATTCAAGCCTTGCAAGAAAAAGTTTTTCCTTTTCCAGGATATAAACACTTATAGTGGGTTTTTTGTCATCTGGGATTCATTTTTTTTTCTAAATCAAGTGAACTGTATTATGACAGTTCAGAGTCAGTTCAAAAGTATTCTCTCAGGTCAATTTTGGTCCCGATTGCAAAATTCTAACAACTATTTCTATTAGTCTTTCCTGTTTCTGAGGAGATTTTCTCTTTTTGGTCTATCCTTTTGTGAGCTTTCTTGTTTTGGTTTTTTTTTCCCTCTTCTGTTATCTTGAAGTGCAAACACTACTTGAGTACTGACTTATAGTTAAGATCATAGGAAGAAAATGGAATTACTTTGAATTCAGTTAAAAAAAAAGGGGGGGCTACATTTTCTTACCTCGTTTTCACTAGTTCCATGCAAAGGATAACAGAGGACGTGGTACAAAATAGTTCCCAGGTGTAAATCTGCAGAGGGTACCTGAGGAATCTGTAGTAGGACCTTTCCATGGCCCTGCCACTTTCTTAAATATAGTTTGCAGCTACAAAGGCAGTTCCTTTTATTGCTTTTCCCAAGGCTGGAAGATAGCTGAGGTCACTGTGCTGTTATATTGCTTCTAATGTATTTTGTTTAGCTGTTTTCTCATGAGTGTGTACCAGAAAACATATTGCATTTGTATAAAGTAAATTGAGTATGCAAATATCCCAGCCATAAGTGTTTAAAAATGCTTTTGTGATCAACGTTCAGTAAAATAAATAATAAATAAACAAAAAAAGGTAAATCTAGTCCCGTCTATTTATTGACAAGTGCTGTTAGTCTTTCACGTTTCTGTGTAGAGAATAAGTGTCAACATAACAGTCTTTTGAGATATGCTGGCTGGCAAATATTATCCTGGTTGTAAAAATGAAAGAAACCAATGCAAAAACACAAGTCAGACACAGATCCATTAAGAGGGTAAGACTATGTTTCTGGTTCACACTCAAGGCTACCTCCTGCATATGTGCGTGTACGTATATATGCCTGTGTACTTATATATAAGCACAAGAACATGTGCATGCTTTTTTCTCAGAGGAATAAGGTGTATTCTCCCTGTTCTCCTTGATAAATTGTGATGTGAGAGAAGATCCTGACAATTAGACATTCTCAACAGCTGTCATGCCTCTAGCTTTTGGAGGCAGCTTTAACCCCTGACTTACCTGCACTGGGTTCATCCACTTTGTTTAAGACTATTGAATTTGCTTCTTGTTTTTCCTCACTTTCCTTGGTGCATGAAGCATGAGCCCATGTAAAGTGACATTCAGCTTTCTTCAAAGATGTGGGTCAGGTTTTATTCTATGAGGTAATTGCATGTGAAGTTGGTTTTGGTTTATAGTTAGGCATTTTTTTCATACACCACTATGGTTCCAGCCCCATATAGCTTCCTCTTCCACTGCAGTCACTGCTTTTATTTCAAAACAGTTGTGCAGTCAGATTTAACTTTTTTTTCTTTTTTTTTTCCATATCTGGGAACAAAAAGGTCAAAACAGGGGCATAATTGTTAGTGTGAGGCTAAACAGAAGCCTGCAGCCTGTTACGAACAGGGTCAAAGTAAAGACAAACATTTATGTGTAGTCAGACAAGAATTTTTGTCAATCTGGTTATAATCTGTTGTGTCAAAACTGTAAGTGAAGTGTGGAACAGGAAGAAGAGCACCTTGACATCATGGTAGCTGTTGTGGTGATTCACTCACCTGTTTACGGCATGCCCCTGCAGTGCTAGCTACCTCCAGATGTTCAGGAAGATATAGATACCACCTGTTTCTCCAAGGACAAAGGAAGACTAAGTTTAGGACTACAAGAAATCAAACTTTTTTAGAAATGTCTTCTAGATGAATGGGAAATGAACTCAGGCAGATGGTAATGTGTTTCAAGGTTGTATCATAAAAGAAGGCATAGCAAGGTTGTGGAAGGAGCTAACAGGTTGATGGACGCTGGAGGAGATAACAGTGGTAACAGAGACCAAATGTAATGGAATAGAGCAAACACAATTTGTGAGGCAACCTCACGTGTAAGCAGTGACATGGCTGTCACAGACAGGCTGCCTGCTGCAGAAAATTAGCAATTATTTGTGCTCTGTGTTAGCACGGGGTTAATCCTGCACTTGCTTAGGATTTGGTATGGGGTAGAAGTTGAATAGGTCTTGGAGGCAAATAAAAGAGAACTGATGGAGTGGCTGTGCCTTATCAAAGAGTAGAAGATGAGAAGGTTATAGAGTTAATGTCCTGCAGCAATACCTATGCATGAGCATTGGATAATTTTCTGTTTAATAATATAGGCATAATTCAGGTCTTTGCTCTTAGTTTTTTAACCGAGTCAGCTCATTCAGTCATTCACCGGCCATTTGTGATGCACTCTATATGCTGCTTGTTTGTGGCTCTTTGTGGAATTAATTTGTGAGAAGCTTTACCGTATGTTTGCTGCTTCAATTTTGATCTCTCCTCTGATTTTAGATGAGACATAATTTGAATGGATCCTAAATAAATCTCTTGGGTTAGAGTGCTTCCTATGCTAGAAGAACTCCAGTTCACATCCAGGCCTCAAAGTCAGAATAACTCTTATCCAGACTCAAAGACACTGCTCAGTCTGAAAAACTTTCCAATTTATTGAAGTTGAGGTCCAGGTCCAAACAAATGTCTCAGGACTGTGTCTGGTATAGACCTATATCCAGTGTCAACCTTCAAATTCTTTCATCACCCAGATATTTTGAATTAGTTCACGTTTTCCTTGATGAGCATCTTGAATATTCAGTAGGAGAAACTCTTTTTATTCCCTTCTGGGGCAATTATAATTTCATTAGATTGCTTAGGCAATACATTGTATTTCTGTTTCCCGTAGGCCTAACTTCTCTTCCTCCTTCCATTGTCCTATGGATCTACATAAAGATTGTTGATTAGTTGCTGGAAAAACAGTCAACAAATTAGAATTATTTTTCTCCCGCCCAATTGCCCCTTAAAAGACAACATTCAAGAAACAGGGCCAAATCTAGAACTGATTTAGTTCAGTGGCTCTTGTGCCAGTGGGTCTTGTCTAATTGCGTTCAGAGTAGGCTCTGACCCATAATTTGTGAGGAATAGTGAAAAATTGCTACAGGAAGGAAAATACCATTTTTACTCTACTGGATTTTAATTTAGGACTTAAATGAGGAAATGATTCTCATCAATAATGTAAATTCCAATTTGCTTTCACAAATGAAGTGGAACTCAAATACTAAGTTTTCTTTAGGACCTCATATTCTTGAGAGCTACTAGACAAGGGAAACCCCTTCAAGTCAAGTGAAGTATGCATAATTTTTTAATAAAGGGACCTAATCTCTATTCATTGCTTACCTAGAGTAGCTGATGACTGGCTCTTTTGGATTAGAATCTGATCGTGTCTCTTCATTTCCTATGAAAATTGTGTTTAGTACCTGCCTGAAATGACCTCCTGCGATATTTTGGGATGTTTATGAACATCACAATATCAAGCAATTTTTTATACCTTCAAATTTGTTTTTTACTCTCTTAAAAGATTGCAGATACTTCTTTCCCTATTATGTTTTCCCTTTATATTTACTGTCATTGACTTTTTACAGTTTCCCCTATCTTTCTAAATGGTATTTTTGCTGCCTTTTTCTTTTCTTTTTGTCCACATACCTTCACAGCCAATAACTGGGAATATTAGTCAGGTTTGTGCTCTTTCTATGCCAAATTTTACCTGTTACATAGAAGAATTACAGAGTAATCAGAGGTTAAAAAGTAATTCATTTAAACATTAATTTTGTCTTCTGGGTAGAGTTTGAGTTTAGCTGCTGTATCTGCGCACACTGATTTTCATTTATCTAAAGAAATTTCATCTAATTAGCCAAAGATATTTGCCTTCCTTATATAGATATATATGTCTATATGTACGCATGTATGCATATGTTAATGTATACATAAATATTTAGACAAGATGTTCTGTAAGTGTATGAAGTTCTTGACAGAGGTGATAGGAACAGATTGCAGGCTCTGGTTTGAACCTCTGTGGCTGGTGGTGTAGGAGAGGACTACATCCCCTACTGCACACTGGACTGAGAACAGGATGTGTGGCTTTCTGCTGCCCACCTTTGCATCCCAATAGTACTACTTGGGGCCCACAAGGTACAGGGGCTGCATATCCCAACTTCTGGCAGTGCTAAAAGCCTGGAGATAACCACTGAGTTATAAATTGGAGTAGGAATCCAGCTCACTGAAAAAATAGGAACTTGGAGCTAGTGTCGTTCCTTGCCCTCCCAAACTGTTCTTTCAGGGTTTTGTCTCCTGTGGCTTTTATCTCAAAGAGTTGAAAAAGTCCAGTAGACTTCAATAGTCAATAGGGGTTTATTCCAAAGCGCCCGTCGCCCAAGAGGAATCACGAGCAAAAGTGGGAGTCCCTGAAGATGGAGCATTTCAGAAAAACAGTCCAGGAATTTTTCATCTTGACTGGCTACAAATTATCACAAATGATTTAGTGGGTTATTTTTGTGGGACTATTCCTAGAGAAAACTACAAAAGTGGCACTCTGATTGATCTGTGCAAGCCTGCTCAAAATTTTTCTTCTAGCTTCTAAATCTTCAGTTTCTAAAAGGACTTTTCTAAAGAATGATAGTTACAAAA
>VXBO01012469.1:61915-104491 GCA_013400135.1 Rhinoptilus africanus
AAAAAAAAAGTGAAATAATTATCCAAAATTGAAAACTGGTGAAGATTAAACATGGAAGAAAATACTACACTATCCTCTGCTTGATGTCCTGCTCACCCCCCATGCTGATTGTGTAACACAGTAAATATTTTGCAATTCCATGGTGAATCTTCCCCATTTTATTGTCCATAGCCTTGGCTGGATCTGGTTTAATACAAAAGTGGTTATGCTTATGAGCCAGTGAGTTTGCAGGCAGTCTTACATGTGGAATTGTTGTACTATCTTTTCAACAAAAAATAGTATTTCAAAATATTCCTGCTGTGAAGGGACAGAGTGGCAGCGACCTACAACCATGGTAGTGATCATAGATCATAGACTAGGAAGGTGGGGAGCAGTCTGTCAGCTGTATATATTCGGCTTTTACTTCCGACTCTCTTTCTGGTGATGAGGTTCCTGTGAGGTAAATTAGGTATAGAGGTAAGTAGTAGTATTCCTATCCAGAAGAGAAGTCTTAAGGAAAACTATGAAAACTGACTGAAAATGTATTCCTGTCACACAATCAGTGAGAAGTAAGACTATTACTGTGATCTGATTGTACTACCAGTGATTATGGGAGTGCTCGAGTAAAACTTAATTTTATACACCTAGAAAACAGTAGGCAAATAATAACAGTTACTGTTCCATGGCTTTCAATAGTGGCTGGACAAGCTATGGTCTGACTAGGTGGTTGAATCTTTTGCCTGATTTACAGAAAGCCTGCACATGGTTCTTCACTTCCTTGGATGTTGTGCAGTGGTTTGTGTCTCTGTGGCTGAGGAGCATGACCAGCCCATCAAGAATCAAGAACCCTTTTAGGCGGTGTTTCCAGCAGGTCCATTTTCAAGTTTGGCAGTTCTAAATAATAAGCAGTGTACAATAAAACTAAAGTTTTTCTTGGTTACAGCACTACCTTTTAAAGCTTGTGATTGGTTAATGCAGTATTTGAAGGTATCCTCAGGCAGGATAGGGAGGACACAGCTTCATGCAAACAGCTCTGATGGATTGCTTCTATCCTGGCACTTTGGCATATTGAAAAGAGATCCTGTGGATGCAGGAACTTTACCTTAAATTACTTCTGTCTTTGCAAAAGAGACCTTGCAGATGGCCCTGCCACTGCAAGGCACATGTGATGTGAAACACAGGCCAAAATCCCAAAAGCAGGGCCACATCTGGACCTAGTGTAATTCAGTATAGTTCTTGTGACTGTAGGGCTTAACTGACTTAGTTCAGCTGTGTATGGTGTATGTGTGGAGCAAGTGCACGAAGGCATTTGGTGTAGTAATTATGAGTGATTGCTATCAGATGACAATATGTGTTAACATTTGGTTTGTTTTAGTTCATTAACATATACTGTCTGACAGCGTAACCTAGCCAAGGAATTAGTAAGATAATGACAAAAAAAGGAAGAGAAAACAGTGTGGGTGAGGTGTTACATTGTCTGCTTAAGCAGCAGTAGAGAGGTGTCACATACAGGTGGTTTAGGAAGCTGTGTGCTTTCCAGAGCTTCCCAATGCATGTGATAACTAAAGAACAACTTAGGCAACCAGGCAGACACCTCAGAGGGCTGCTTTCAAGAAGGAAAAGGAAGTGAACCCAGTTCCACTACCCTGCTTTCCCCTCAGAGTCACACAAAGAAAGCAAACTTCTCTTTTTCTAAAAGGGTCTTTTATGAACCAAAGGGACCAAAAAGAGAGCTTCCTGTGCTTCCCTGGTACTTTCCTACTAGAGCAAGAGTTGCTTGTAGTCTGTAAGATACGAAGAATTTCTTCCCACTTAGTTGCAGTTTTGTAACACAGCATATGTGGCCATTATATTTTAAAACTTACCTTACCTTACCTTTACAGGGTATGTTTTACATTGCTTTCCATACTACATATTTTCCTTCTTTTTACATGCTTAATTATTTATACTTCTCAACGTGAATTATTCTTGTTACCTACAAGTAGTCTTAAAATGAATGAAGGTGAAACTAAGGCATCGGTAGCAATGGCAAAAATAAAGGCTAAAAGCGTATTGGTTTTGTAGTGAATAATGTAAGAAAAAAAAAATTTAATTCTAAAGGTTATTGTAAGGCAAAATCAGAATGCTGTCTGGGTACAGGCATTTTATGTACATATGTCATTAGGATATGCATAACACTGCTCAAAGGTTATGACTGCAGAGGATATATATTTTTTAACTCTGAGATGAATACCCACAATATTGCTTATATAAAATCTGTTTTGTACCATTATTTCCAGTGGTCAGGCTGATTCTCTCAGAGTGAAAAATTAGTCACTTAATCCCTCTGTGTCTGAGTTGTTAAATTTTGAAATTAAAACAATAATTTGGCATACCTGCTGCTTCTACCACTTTTGTTGCACTGTACTGCTTTTGAAAGTAGATGTCCAGTTTTTTAGCAGCAATATTTGTCAGACATTCATGTGGAAATTCCTGACAAATGTTGGATTGCATGTGCATAGGCTGAGGCTGCTTTGCCTGTGCAGTGCATCTAAAGTGTACCAGACACTGAACTAATGGATGAAAATGAAAATGTTGGCAAATGTTTGTCCAATCCTATGTCTTTCCTGTCTATTTAAACTAGTTTTCCATGGCTGTCACTTACTATGTGTTAGAACAACATCTACCACACTGGGGCCTTTAGACAGCACTGAAGTAAAGCTAGTAAACAGTAATACAGTGGAGGTTTTCCTCCCTAGGTGGAAAGCGTACATTTCCAGACAGACCGCTTTGTTGTGGTTGAGAGGAGCTTTGTGAGATAAGAAGTACCTGAAAGAAAGTTGCAATAAAACAGAGAAAATGATTCTCCATTTCTTTGTTGTTTGTAGTATAAATGCCACTGGTTCAGTGTTTACAAGAAGTAATTATTTTTTCAGTTGCTAACTTCTTCCATCTAAAAATACAGCATGGATCTGGACAGATCGGACAACATCAAAGCTTTTCTGAATCTTAAGCATGATGTCTGGTTGCAGATTATAGATAGTAGTTATGTAGAAATGGTAGCTGGAACCTCTCCAGCCACCAACTTCATGCAAAATCATGAACCTTTTGAATCCCTAGCAGATATTATATACTGACATGCTATCCAGGTACTGAGTTTGACAGAGCTAATAATACTATTTATATGTATAATTATTGAAATTACCCATACTCTTTTGGTTTAATGGTGTTCAGTAAATTGGCATGCATAATTTATACATCATTGCTGTCAACCATCAATCCAAATGTGAGACAGCAACATATAAACTGAATGACAGAATAAAGTGTTTATGAGTTTATTCAGGACAAGATCACCATAAACTATGACACTAGAAATTTTCATAGCATTTTTTCAGTGTTTGTGCAAAATAGGATGCTGCCTATGGGATTTCATTTGTTGCATTACTATAAAACCTCTTCAACAAACAATTTAGGAGACAACAACTACAGTACTCTTCAAAAAGACCCTAGGGACAGGATTTATTCTGGAAGTCAGCATTACCATTTTTGTTTCAGTTTTTGCTATGGCTTAATTTCAGCCTCTTATTGAAATGTCAGTCATTTAATAGTGAAATGGAATCCCAGAAATTTACAAAAGGATACACCTTTGAGGCTCGATCAAGAGATACACTAAGCAAATGAAATTCAACTATTATCAGCCTAATTTAGAGTAATAATTAAGACTTTCCAACTATACATTTTAACAGGAAATGCTTAAAATAGCCTTTGTCTTACACATCTGAATATGCATCTATGTGCATGTATTGCCATAGCTTGAAATTACTTTAGCATTCATTATATTAATCAAAATGGCAAGGTACATTACAGATGATTCAAATGCCCCAATCTCATTACACGGGAATGCTACACAGTGATACTGGTATTATGTTTTCATTTTTATTTTGAGAATGCAGTAAACAACTAATAATTCGAGATGTTCTAAATTTCTTTTGCAAGGTGCCAAGTGCTGAAAGAAGTGATTAACATGAAATGAGGTAATCTATGAATAGAAGCTAAAGAGAAACTGCTTAGTTATTTTTGACACTCTCTAATGAATAAATGGATTGTTTTCCATGTTCTGTCAACGAGTACAATGAGTTAAAATGCACTGTGAGTTGAAAAATGCTGCCTCACTTTCACTTGGTTTGAACCAAGTCTAGTAGAACAAATAACAACCACAAATATTCTAAAGAATTTTAAAAAAACAAACACACAGATTTAATGGTTATATTCCCATAGATGCTAAAATTCATGCTTCTCATAGAAACCAAGGATCTAATTGTACTTACTCAGTTAAACATATATTCAGTAAAGATATGTTTTGATCTTGTATGTGGATTTCTATGACTGAACACTAGGTCATGGCTACTTATGAAGTTAAACATTAGTAGAACTTTGTCGTGACTTTAAATTAGCTCTTTGGCCACAAGTTATGCCAGCAAAAGATCTTTCCTTTGATGACTGTTGATTTAAATCATTGAGAGATCACCTAGAATGACTACTAACCTGAGGAAGGACATTCAAAGGATGACTAAAAAAGTAAAGACATCAGTCCAAATGTGAAAGCAATTATGGTACAAACGCATTTAGGATCAAGACTGTGATGGCACATCTAGTAAGCATGGTGAGGATAATGTTTACCTACTAAGTAATCCAGATAAAGCATCGCATTTCATGCCAGTGCCAGCATCCTGCTTTGAATAGGAGCTTAGACTACAAGACTTGGTGAAGTCCCTTCCGCTCTGAGTTATCCTATGATACTAACCTTGAAAAGTATAAATGCAGTTCATGAGTTATAAGTGACAACAGCTACTGACTGGCACGTTATCACATTATGAATGTTTGTCAGAAGCTTACTAGGTCTAGTTTCTTAAATCTTGCCATTCTTAC
This sequence comes from Rhinoptilus africanus, assembly GCA_013400135.1. Lineage (NCBI taxonomy): Eukaryota > Metazoa > Chordata > Aves > Charadriiformes > Glareolidae > Rhinoptilus > Rhinoptilus africanus. Next base: position 66,803 of record VXBO01012469.1, read on the forward strand.
TAATAAAATTTCATTTACAGGGTCATATAAATTGTCAAAAAAAGAGGATCGTACTTAAATAATGCTTAACCTCCTAGAGACGATAATATTTTTCTTAGTCAGTACTGAAAAAAAACCCCACCAGATATAAAATGTGAAAGAAATTAAAGAGAAGAGTATAACTTATACCTTTATATGTAGTCCCGAGAAAACTTGTCATGTCCCCTAATTATAAATTCCTGGTACAGTACCGTATGTTTTCTGTTGAGTTGCATCCCATCTGACTTAAGAACTCAAGTGTGTAGTTGTCTATGCCTGAACTAACCATCCTCTGCAGGTTTTATAGACAGAAGAAGGGAACAGTCTCTTTCATTGCCTGAAGTATCTGGCCAGCTGCTGTGCAGTTCCTCCTCTCCTGGAACAGGCACTCCAGATGTGTCTGTGTCTCTCCATTGTATATGAAGTAGGTTTAGATGACCACCTCAGATGCTGATGCCCACACTACGGACCCTGTAGATCCCCTGCAGCCTGGCACAAAATATCACGCACACAACCATGATGTCTGGGAAAATAAATGAGTGATGTCAACAGAGTATTTTAGCAGCAAAATTTGTGGCCTCTTGTGTCTCTGAGGTGATTCATATAGTTTATGAGTGACAAGAAAAGGGACAGATTTCTGTGCTAATTATCTGCTAGTAAGATAGAGGCCATCATTTTATCTGAATTCTGTGGAAAATCATGTCTAAACTTACTACAGTGTCCACCTACGTAATTTATAAGTTAAACTCTGCAACGTAGGCCATGTGATGTAGCTGCTGTCAAAGCCAAAAATGCTAACCAGATTCTACATGTGATGACCCTTCAGATGAACCTGTTACAGAAATAGGATTTAGCGTGCGCCTGGTGTCAGCAGGGAAAAGCATAAGGACAAAGCATCAACTTTGTGACAGTTCTGTGTTGCATCTAAAGACTCACTCAAACCACTTTTAAGAGTAACTTGAACAAGGCATAAAACCTTGTTCAGACATGTGAAAATGAGGAAGACTGTTGGTCAGATAGTTCTTCAAGAAAGATGGTCTCAGGGTGCAGTGCAAAGCCCTCCCTCCCCAACCATCCCTGACCTGCAGCCCCCAGCGAGGCAAGCTGGGATGGGGCATGAACGATGCACCAGGGTTTTCCGAAGCCTGGCCATCCCCAGGCACTGCTGCAGGCCCCAGGCCTTGCTGGGAAGGCAGCAACTGGAATGGGATGGTCTGAAGCTGGGGTCAGGGTGGGGTGTTGTCTGGCTTATCGGGACTCAGTGCTGGGCAAGGTGCTGGGCGTGGAATTTCCTGTATTCTAGTTTGTGCCCATTGGCTCTGGTCCTGTCACTGGGCATCACTGACAAGAGCCTGGCTCCCTCTTCTTTAATCCTCCCGCCAGGTACTTATACACACGAATCAGATCTCCCGAGCTTTCTCTGCTCCAGGCTGAACAGTCCCAGGTCTCTCAGCCTCTCCTTGTAGGACAGATGCAGATTCCTTTAAATGCTTTCTGACCCTTCCCTGGACTCTCCCGTTCTTGTTCTTGGGAACGCAGCACTCCAGGAGTAGTCTTAGCATTGTAGTATGTCACATGTAGTAAAGTCTCCATTCAAAGATTTCGCCTGAGAAATGAAGCTACATGGATGGATAAATGGATTTTTTTCTCCAGACCGGATTGTTTTGGAGAGAGTAACACTGCTATTAGAAATTCTCTGGCATGTGTGAGACTTCCTGACCACATCAGCTCTTTTAAGCAAGGAAATATACAACAGGAAACACACAGAACGTGCACGTGCAGTTCTTCACCACCCAGGGGGAGGAGAAAGATCAGATTTTTAGGTTGTATTTCCAATATTTTTCAGATTTTTTTTCTTCTCGGGATCTCAGAGTATCTAAGTGGGTCAGTACAGTTTTCTGCTCAGCTTTATGGCACTTGTTTGTGCTTAGTTTTTTTAAAAATAATAAATCTGATCATGGCTGAAAAGTTATTAATAATGTTTACTGTTAGTATTGGAGGGTAAAATACATTAATTAAAAAGAGAACACAGGGCTTCCATTAGATGAATTCTTGGCCTTTCTTCCACTTCTCATCCTGCACTCTTGCCTTCCATAGCACACGGGCTTTGGTAAATCTGTAAATCCTTGTGGAAAAACAGCCTTAATTCTATAGACAGTATTAATTCTCCAAAGTGTGCTGATACCTCGATGGAAGCTATGCTGGCCTTGATAGGGTTTCAATGTCTGCATAAAAATGAAACTGAACTGTAGTAGGAGTACAATACATTTCATTTTTATGGCTATTTTCCTCTGCCTTTTCAGTTGTAGGTGTCTGCCTCTCAGCAGACACTAGAGTGTCAATGGCAAAGCCATGCTGACAAGACCTATAGTCCCTGTTGCCCTTCAAAGTGTAAAGGGTTCACCCAGTGTGTGGCACATGATGCAAGGGTTCCCTTCCCCCTATCAGCAACGCAAAACATTTTCTTGTCCTTTGAAATATCTTTTGTTACTTCTAACTTTTCCCCCTCTCAAGTAAAGGAAGCATCGTGCCCTTCTAGAGTATCTCTGAGTAACCAAAGGGAGCACTGCCCTCTAAAGGTTGAAGGTGAGATAGAAGGCAACTTTCTATACACCTTAGTAGCTCTTTTCAGAGTTGTCTTTGTAAAGGTGTTTTAGATCATAGCCAGCACTTAAGCATGGTCTGAATACCTTGTATCAGCGTGGTAAAGAGTATTGGTGTGATCTTGCCAGGTTTAAGATCAGAATGAGTAATAATAGTACAAAAATAATACACACATTTAGTAGTGTTAGAAACCTGACATGGTTTTAAGCTTATAATCTTTAGACACATTAAGGCATTTAATAATAATAATAAAAAAGGGACCAAGTGGTATTTTCCATACCTGCTACCCTAATGTTGCTTTTAATAAATACCTATCTGCAATTTTAGATCTTCAAAAATCTAACACTAGGTTATAATGAGAAAATGCATAGGGTAAAAGTAAAAATGGATTAGTAAGGCACTTAGAGGTTGGCATATGACACTGAAGTAAAGAAATTCTATAAGTCCCTGAAATTTGAACTGCTACATTTTTCATGTATCAATAACAATTCTTAGTAAGATAGGTAGACCTGCGAGTCTTCCCTATGTTTCTGTAATGTATTATGCACTGGAAAGTCTTATTCTAAATAATCCAAAGGAAGATAGATTTCTGGTATTTCAATTTTAAAGGCAGAAAAAAGTTGCTCTGAGTTTAAATCACCTGCACAAAAGATAAACCCACATTATCCAGGAAAACATTTTCATTCTTAAACCATGGATATAGTCTTGAATGTGAACCAAGTCATCTGAACAAAAGAAACTGGATAGAATCTCAAATTGCTTTGGAATGGTAGGTTCAGTAAAATATAAATATAAAAAAGCAAAAATTGAGTATATTGAGACTAGAAGAAAACTGGTCTTCCAAGTACTGCTTACGTATCTAGTATAAAATACAAATTAGACTTCTCGTGTCATAAAACTAAGAGCTGTTTGTCTTGTTTGCTGGGTGAAATTCAAATTCTGTAAGAGGTAACTGGAGAATTTAAAAAAGGTAAAAAAGATCTTTCTTGTACCATTCTGGGGTCACTGAAACGACCATTAACATTAAAGCTGCACTAATTGCCACGCTTCTCTAACACCCCTTTCTCTCAACATATTCCCCTGCTAGTCATAATCCAGAGCACAAAAATCTTCCAGGAGCTACCAGCCCTCAGGAGATTCATATGTGTGCCAGCCTCTGCTCCTGACACCACGCTGGAAGTGGGAAGGGGCAGGGAAAGGAGCAGAGCATGCCTTCTGCCATGGAGGTAACGCTGCCCAAAGCGTGGGGAGCCCATATTTGCCAAGGAAGCAGAAGTAGCAGACAAAGGTGGTTTGGTCTGCAGCTGGGCCAGTCAGAGCACCAAATAAGACCAGTGTCACCACTGTGGCATCAGCATCCGCTAATATTTTGTCAGATGGTAATGGCATTATTTAGAAATTCAGAAATCAGTATGATTTGGACATCATAGTATCACCGTGGTGCTGGTATGTTGCGCATCACTAGGAGAGTAGCTCACAGTCATCTGAGGATTTCTCTGAAAAGGAAGTTCCCATGGAGAGTCAAAATGAATTTAGAGCAAATGTGTGCTGCCAGAATATCATAAAACATCTCAGTGCCAAGAAGGATAAGGTCTAAAGGATCAGGTTCATCTCAGGCACTGCCTTGCGGAAGACCAAAAAAATGCCACTTAGGTCAATGGATTGAAAAGTGAGGGAGGAGTTAGGCTTTTTCTGTGAGGAAAGTAAGGTCATAGCAGCCAAGGTCTCGTCAGAGTTAGACTCATCCGCACTGAACTTCTCATACAGCCCTCAGGCTGACCCCCAGAGTAACAGAGTTAAGATTTTTCTTCCACACTGAGCACGGTTTTCAAGGATGACAGAGATTTTCACACCTGTCCACGTTACTTCAGTATATGGAACTGCCAGGCCCCAATTTTCTCTCTGTAGAGGAAGTATTCAAAATTATATTTTAAATGAAGCTGTGTGCAGGTTATTAATGTTCTCCCAGACAGCCCTGTGCTGTGGTCGCTCTAAATGGCCAAGTGTCATCTTGGGTCAGTGGCTTAAAGGGCAATCTTTAGCTGCTAAGTACATGGAGATGGAAACTACTGTATTTGTATTTTAATTGGTTTTGAAAAAGTCTATATATACTATCTGAGCAGGACTCTGGAATGAAAAAGTAAGCAATTTGTAGGGAAATTACAGGATATAAGAGAGAGGTTATGTATGGCTACTACCAGGATATAGGGATATTATTTGTTTTTCAACAATTTGCTATTAGTAAATATTTGATATTACTAATTATTTGCTATTATTTGCAATTTATCTGCTATTAGTAAATATTGCTGAGCCTTGTTTTGCATCTTTTTTGAGATATAAGCTATTTATTTCTATTACTTCTTTAACTATAAGAAACAAATACATATTCTGTGATATTGTGCATAGAAAATCTATCTTCATGTAAAATTAACTTGGATTGAGACAACTATCACTAAAACAATCGAACAAAGCTTCTGAATTATTAAATGTAGTCCTGGTATATTGTGGTACTTGACCCTCCTTTATGTTTTTCAAACTCTGTGAAATATAACTATCTTCCTTCTTAATCTTCTCTAAAACTTTTACAGAAAAAAGACCAAAAAAAAATTACCTATAAAATGTGGTATGATTGGTGGAAATCTTGGAATATTTTCTCTACAGAACATTTTTTTTTAAGTAATATGCTTGTGAGGTAGGAAGGAAGTAATTTCTGCCCTTTTTTGCCTGCTTTCTGTGGTATTTGCATTCTCATAGAATGTACATTTTCTGCTGAACTGCCCATAACTTTCTAAAATATGAAATCTGGCTCTATGGTAGTGTTCTACATTACATTAGATTTAATAAATAAAGGTACAATGGTGGAGCAGAGATTTCATGGCAGCTATATGCAAGAAAACAGGGATTTGAGGTAATCCCTGAGAAATAGTTAACACATAAATCCGGTTCTCACTTGAGGAATAGTGGTAGTAAGGCAGGGCTTTCTGTCATTTTGTTTTGTGTAAAGAATATTCTTTTCAGTAACTTTCATCAAATTTCATTTCACTTGCATATTGATAATGTATTCATAACCTCACACACTTGCTCACATGTCTTCCTGGAAAGGAAGCTCATCATTGTGGCAAAGACCTTCAAATGTCGTACACTAAAATCAATAGATTTGCACTGTCAATGGAGCTACCTTTTTTCAAGTTTTCAAAATAGTATTTAGTTTTATTTAGTGATCTTGGGAATATCTATTTAACTGTAGCACCTTGCTCTGCCAGAGTGATTTACAGTGATTTTCCTATAGTATGCAATGATTTTCAGAAGCCTGCCTGCAGCTAATTTTAATGAGGGCTGTGGCTAAATCAATGTGCTCTATTTCAAATATGCATATCCATCGAGTCTTTCAATGTGTTCTGGATTTTTTTGATATGGCTTTCTATCAATATGAAATGTGTATCTTCATTAACTACTCCCTGGTTACGTTTAAAGCAGGACAAATGCCTGGAAATCAAAGGTTACTTCATTTTCAGTCTAAGAACCCATTACTCAATCTAAAGCCCAGCACAATAGTCAGTCTACCAGGTAATCTTATGTAGAACAGATGTTGTTCTGGAATTTGAGATACTGGACCGGAAATACTTACTATACCTCCTACTTAGCTTGTATCCAAGCATTTTTACTGTATACTACTATATCCTTTAAGTCATTTTAAAGGCTTACAGAAATCTGCATGTGAAAAAGGGCTAGTTTATTTGCTTTTTCATAAAATGACAAAAGCAGAAATTTAGAATTCTTTTGTGCAAACACTTCTAAAAATTTAAGCCAAAACATTTTCAGCCCTAATGCAATCTTAGATCACATACTGCTAGTCAGCAGTTTGATAGCTGTTTTAGAAGCAATCACAAAACTACAGTTCCTACTGTGGAAGCTTTGCACGTTTAGCTGACTATACTGGTACACTGCCTCAGATTGTGCTTGGTCTTCTATTTTGTTGCTTTAAAGGAGCATATTTATAACCCTTCTGGCAATGGAATATTCCTTTTTCTTCTGTTGTAAAACCCATTGTTTGTTCATTCATATTTTTTTTTTCCAAATAAAAACTGAACTTAGTGAACGAAGTTGTCCCCACTGACATATATTTTGGTATTTTTTTACTGAGAAAGTAAGTGTGTACTATTTCTATAACTGATATGTCTCCAAAGAAAACCACTTTTTTCCTGACTCAGAGACTCACAGTGTAAATACTTTTGTTTGGTTTTAATAGAGCTATAAATATTTAATAATCATAGTAGGAAATGGTTTATATGAAATAAACTCATCGTGTACATTCCTCAGCTTATGCCTGCAGCTACTTGTTTCATTTTTGTTCATTTGTTATACTTCAATTTAATATCTTCTGTAAGCTTAATGTGACATGAGAAATTCCTTCTCCTTGTCCCAGTGTGAAGGAAAAATACACCCAAAATTTTGAGAAAAAATTTTTAATTTTAGTGGCCTTTTTTTTTTTTTTTTTTTTTAATGCTCATAATACCGTCAAATCAGGCTTGACTGTCCTATCTGGCCCCAGCTGAAACAGAAGTTTTGTATCTTTTTTTCTGCACAGTTGCCCAGCTTCAACATGAAACATGATGGGTATCCAGATGTAAAATATCTCGTAGACTTGTAGATTAGGGTCAAAGACAGTAGGTGTGGAATTTAATCCCTTCTGCATGAAAAAAGCAAACTGACTGAAAACTACCTTTTCCTTAACACCTGTGACAGGCCCAGGGCTGTTTGACACTACTGGGTAGTACCATGACATCAAGGAAGCAAGAGCGACTTCCTTTACATACTCCTTGTTTCAGTCTCTTTTTTCTTTTTTTTTTTTTTCCCCACTGAACGCAGGCAGTGCTTGATCACTTTGTCCAAGGTGATTTAGTCAACTTTTAATGTTTAAAGAATTTGCATACCTAATTTTGCATTTGTAGAGTCTTCTCTGTCCACAAAAGCCAAAATAACACATGTACCACAGTGCCTAAGTTGCAGGAAGACAAATTTACTGTTATGACTATACAGTAATTTGCCTCTCCTGTAATCCCTATTTCAAAGGCCTGAACCTGATCTCTCCCTGAAAAGTCAGGAAGTCACTTACTGTCTTCATTTCTGGCTGAATCCTATGGAGATGCATCATCCTCATTTTGCAGGTCTCAGTTCTTAATGAGTGGGCATTTAAGGAGAGTGACCTTGCTCCATCTGAAAACAGTGGCAAAATTCAAGTCAAATAATGGTGTGGAAAGAAGCCAAAGAGACACTCCATTCTCCATTCATGACTTTCTGCACTGTAATTGCTGCAGAGGTCATTTTGCTTGTTACTGTGTTCTTTTTCCCATTGTAAGACAGATGCCATAATAGTAAATGTGGTCTTTGGTTTATTAGCTCCCATGAGATATTTTTTCTTTACACTTTAATTCTCTATCTCATTGTTTACTCAAAGAAAGGACTAGCAATGAGGCAAGACATCAATAATTTTTCTTGCATGTTTTTCTGCTTTCTATATGCAAAAGGTTTGTTATAGATATTTATTAGCTACCCTAAATAACATTCTAAGCAAGCATTTGGATCATTTCAGTAACTAAGGTTTATTTTTATAAGCAATAGTTTAATTTGACAATTTGCATAATGCATGTGCAATAAGCGTGCCATATTTGATGGATAAATGCCTAGAAAATATCATATTGCTTTATAAATAATGTTAGATCCAGATATCCCACTCATTTAAAGCAAATTTGTAATGGTTTATTAACTGAACTAACTAGTGGCTTGTTTATATCTGTGCATAAATAATGTTAAGCATTTTTGAAATATGCGCCTTTGAAACTACACAATATTACCCCTTTATTGTCATAGATTATTAATGTCCCCTCAGTGATGGGCAAACTGCCAGTGGAGCTTAAACAGGTATTAGAACATATCTTCATACACTGAACCTTTGCCTTGCCTCCTGGGATGCAATTTATTGAGCCCGAGGAGGTTCTGTGTGGTAAGGGGATTAGTATAGCAGCACATTTTTAAAGATGTGGATCTGCATTTGTGTAGACAGTACGCTTGCTCTCAGGATTATACAGGTAGCAATGACTTTGAACTTGTTTGTGTCTCTGGACTGCCTCCCTCATGCTGCAGAGCACCCAGCATGGGCTCACACGATCTGTTTTCCACACAGTTTCTGGTGCTGGGTGCTAATCAGGATTGCATCAGCAGGCTTAATTTACAGTTAACACCTGTCTTACTGTTCCCTCTGTGACCAGCAGTTAATACCTTGCTTCACCAAAGGTTACTTGGGCACTAGACTATTTAGGCAAAGCATGCCTTTAATAATATGTGTTTAAGAATGTACACCTGGGATACTGGTAGCTGTGAGCCACTTCTAGACTCATTTTCTTCCTGCCTCTTGAAAGCTGTTAACATTTGGGTGACACAGTCTGTTCATAAAACTGTCCACCTATCCCTATTTCAGGGATAGGTGCATATCTTTTGAAGTTTGGTTTTTTTTTTTTGCTCCCCACTTTTCCCCACCTCTTTTATTTCATAGCTGGCTTCAGGCTGAACTTAGCTGTAGCCTCTGCAATTACCCTTTGGTGTTTAGTGGGAAATTGCTTACCTAGGTTCAATGTGATGGTTAACTGTTTCATTTTCTAGTGCTGTCTTTCAAAGCTAGGCTTACTAGACCATCCTTAGGACAACCAGGCTGTGACTTATCCTCATTAATGAAAACATGTGCTTCTTAACAGAACTGTGTTCTTAATTATGTCTTTGTTGCTCTATATCTAACGGTCTCCATTTACATATATACAGAATCCAGCAAAAGGTTTTTAAAGTCTTCTCTGTTTGGGTTTACCACCTTTACTATGTTAAATTCAACATTCAGATTCTTTAATTTGCACTCTCTCTTTCATTTCTCCTACCTACTTTTCCTCTTCTACTTCAGACTGTTTGTCTCATATTTCTGTCCTTTCTTCTAATCTTCCTTTTAACTTCAAGCTGGCTCACTTTTGTGTTTACTCTGTAGCCTGTTGACATTGCTAACTGGTTCAGGTATGCTATCCAAATGAGACTATCATGCTACCTCCTACACACCACTTCCTTCCCTGTATCTGTGTTCAACATCCATTCCTATGCAAAGGACACAGGCCTTAACATAATCATTACAGCAGCATAGCTAGAGTGACATCTTATATAGCTCCATTCAATGATACACTTTGATAGCTTTTTGTTGCGATGATTTAGTTGGAGTCCGTAGGGGATAGCAAAGGAAAGGGAATGTGTGTTTTAAAGACCTCTGATTAATAGAAGAAGGGCACATCTACCTTCTATCTGATACCATCTCAGTGGGGAAAATGTTAGTCCCTTGAGCCAAAAAGGAATTGTTGATTTTTGAGGCTCTAGTACAGTTGAAGACATCATGGTCTACAGCACACAGGACAGCTGGGAAAAAGTTTGTTTCTCAGCCTCAGTTCCACAATTTGAGCTATGGATGCAAAAGTTTAGTCATTCACTCACTACCTGTAGTGGCTATATTGCCCACTGTCCTGCAAGCTACCCCAAGAATACAAATCTCCTTGCATTCCCAAGGACACTATATAGAAAAAAGGTCAACATGTGCTCCCTTTTCCTCTGATCTACAACCCATGGTAGGTCTCACTTATTTTGTATTGCTGATGTTACTATAGGTTAATTATTTCACACTCTGGGTAGCTCCTTCAGATTATATCTTTATGCAGCATTTTGTATTTACACCCTCGTTATGTCTTTAATAATGCATTTCATTACAGTTGGCAATTGATGGTTTTCATTACTGAAAAAAACTGTTAATTTACTGCTAACGCTGTTTTAATTGTTGGCTTAGTTTAATTTCCCTGGTTTAATTCTTTCCATCTGCAAGAGAAAAATTCTTTGACTGTAATTGTGGAACTGCAAATTTTAGTTAAAAGTTTAAATTTTTCTTAGGGGGCTTTTAAGAAAATTATTGTTAATTTTCTTAGTAATAAGTTTCTGTCCTGCCCTTTTTTAGCAAGTATTTGTCTGTCCAAAATAGCTCATGGCTCACTGAAGACCTCACAATAGGGCAGCAGTGATGGTAACACTATGCATCCATAAACATAGGGATACAAATATTATTCCTACCCTGTGCACAAGCCTAACTTGAAGAGATTGTATATGATGCATATATAATATCTAGAGTTCATCTTTCTGAAGAGTTAAAAGTTCATAGAGACTACATTGTATTTGGCATAAAATATAGTGTCTCCAGTAATTATTATTTTTTTATAGGTAACATGCCCGAATGCAGTTTCTTCTTTGTAGTCCTGTCTTCCATGGGTTTTGTTGAGGGGAAACTGGAAGAAAGAGAGTGAATTTGGATCACCTTTCAGAATTGTTCTGGTGGCTAGAGGTTTAAGATGTGTGTTAGTGTTTTGTAGAGGATGCAATCAGCTGTTCTACATGTAATGTAAAGAGGCTGTAACAAGATGAATTCTAACTTTGCCCTTGCTTAACGCTGAAAGGATGCAGTATTTGGACATAGTTGAAGCTGTTGATTTAGTTTGGAACCTGCTTCTAGTCTATGGCAAGTCATGCCTGTTTATGAGATTTGATTTTCTGGTGCTGTCTGCCAATTTTATGTGACTGTGTTTGTGTTGATTTCTGGCAAGTTGCATATGTTTTATTCCTCTGTCAGTCACATGGTATGAAACAAAAATATTAAGAATAAAATTATAGTACATATAGTAGAAAAAAGAGGAAAAACTGGTTTCAGTGACTGTGAAGCAAGGGTCAGTTCTTCTATTTGGGACTAAGTAACTTCTCTCCATGTCATGTGAGGGAATTTATTGTTTCCTCTCTTAATGGGATCTAATAAAACTTGAGGGTAAACCAACAAAGCACAAGCCTCTCTAGAAATAAATAATAGTTCTTAGTCACTCTAAGGAGGCTGGGAAGGCTAAGGTGGGGGCTGATAGTGGAAGGGGGGTTAAGGAAGCACTTTTGCAATACCTAACTCAGGAAGGGATATGTGCAGGTAAAAAAGAGGGGTACTATCTGAGACCTGAGAAGAAATTATCTAGACTGGGAACATCTGTGGACCAAAGTCTTGACCCGTATTGTGCAGATGCTTATTGACCTCAGGACTGAGACACCAATGTTGTGATGATTGCACTGTCTGGAGGTATTTTGGCATTTTTATTACACTAAAATATAAAGCAATACATAAAAATAAGGGGAAAAAAAAGATTAATGAAATTCCTTACCAGAAAAAGTGATAAAGAATTATACCTGGTTGAATGGATAGACATGAATATACCTGGCAGAAATGTCCTCACACAAATATATTCAAAATTTAGTTTAGTTTTAATATGAATAGAGTATGGGCAACTATTGTAAGCGTGCTAACACAATCAGATGTGTATTTCCACAAGCCCTGGTGGCCTGCAAAAATAAAAGCATATCAGAACCATCATCTAGGCATATGTGCTGCCAAACATCTAATTTTCCCCTACCTTTCCAGTCCCACTGTGTCAAACCTGCCTTAGCTTTCCCAGCTCAATGCTGCTCCTCTGCCTCACTTTTCTTGCTGCAGAAGGTTGTTTGTCCCAAAGTATCAGGAGGATAAAGCAGTGCTTTACTGGAAAATCCTCTTGGAATCCTTCTGACTAGCAAGACAAAAGGTGAAAGCTAAATTACTTACAGGGTAGGAAGAGGAAGTACATCCCTCCTGAAGCAAAAAGCCTCTGTCGCACCTTCACTTGCTGTGATTATGTTCCATCCAGGGAAGTTATGGAGGTTCTCTCTGCTACTTTAACAGGTTGTCTGCCTTTCTCCAGGAATGGAGAGCATCAACTAATGACCATGTGCTGCACCTGGGGAGGAATAACCCCCTGCACCAGGACAGGTTGGGAGCTGACCTGCTGGAGAGCAGCTCTGAGGAAAGGGAGCTGGGAGTCCTGGTGGACAACAGGATGGCCATGAGCCAGCAATGTGCCCTTGTGGCCAAGAAGGCCAATGGCATCCTGGGGTGCATCAAGAAGAGTGTGGCCAGCAGGTCGAGGGAGGTCATCCTCCCCCTCTACTCTGCCTTGGTGAGGTCCCACCTGGAGTACTGTGTCCAGTTCTGGGCTCCCCAGCTCAAGAAGGACAGGGAACTGCTGGAGAGGGTGCAGCACAGGGCTACAAAGATGATTAGGGGACNTAGAGTCGTACAGGAGAGGCAGTGTTGTGAAAGCAGGGGGGGAAAGAGCTTCTTGGGCTTCCTCAGCAGCCCTGGCCAGCTGGTCTTTCTGTAGAAGTAGGCAAGCAAGGAGAGCTGCTGGCCCCAGGCTCCTCTCACCCTCGTACGAGCATTAAAAATATACACCTCTCAGAAACTCAGCTTGCTCCTGGAAAAGTTAATAGCCACCATCCTGGAGAAGGCATCCTCTAAGCAGTATTTTTTTTTGACTAGTGTTAATAACTATTATCAATGCTGTAGGGATGTATATCTGATCTTGAAACTGTGTGAAAAACCATTGTGCCCTTCATATCCTTGAGCACATATTGGCTCTAACCTGATGGAGAAAAGGACTGAACCTCTGTTTTGCTCCAGAAACAGTGAAAGTATTTTGAGACACTGATTATGTTTCAGAGATCATCAAAACAACAGTGGAATTTTGCAAAATGTAGCTCCCTCTGGTGATGTGGATTAAAATGTGTACGAGGAGGCAATAGGATAAGACATAAGATTCTTATTCTACCAGTCTCTATTTTAGAAGCTATTTACTTAGAGAAACCCAGGCTCATTTTGAAGTGCAAGTTTGATATATTTTATGCAGAACTGCTTATAATGTCCCTTAAAATCTGCAAGGTCTGTCAAAATTAGTTGGCATTCAATCACAGCAGTGATAGTTCTTCAAAATTAGCATGCAGCTTAGAAATCTGATATGTCATCCACTGATTACAGCATTTTTGTTAAAATTTTAGAAAATAAGGTATCTAAATAAGGAAATCCTCTTTAGAGGATTTCCTGAATAGTTTATAGTGAATAGTGGAGAATATCTTCAATAGAGTGATATGATAATACAACAGAGAGACCAAAAGCAGCAGGAAAAAATTGTTAAGATAGATTTTGTTTGCTTCTGTATGTGTCTAAGTTACAGTTTCTACATTACAACAATACTGAACCATTGCAATAAATAATGCTGGATTTGTTATGCTCAGATGATATTTCATTGCCATCAGACATGCAAAATGGTATAGTTTCTTTCTTGGCATCATAATTGAAATAATTTTATTAAATTCTGAAGAGTTAATATGTAAATATTAAAAGATACACAGCTATCATTTATCAATAATTCCTGACTGGATTTACTCAGTTTACTTGTGATATTATTACCCTTTGTTTCTGCTTGGCTATGTAACGAAGTATGCAATCGCATTGGGTTTATCCTTTGAGGACTTATGCAGTCCCAACATAGACATCTCAGATCGAACCGTGCATATTTGTCTCCATCATGGAACTGGAGATGCCTAGTTCAGGTGTATATATCTATGGTGTATATGCCTATATTTAAGATAAATTAATTTTATCCAAGCAAAGTATGTGCAGATTTACAGAGGACTTATATTGAATATGGAACAGATGTTTACTGATGCCAAATTTATTTTGGTTTTGCCTGAAGAATTCTTAAAGCAGCTAGGTTAGTGATCATGTCTTTGCCCATTTCATTGGTTTCCAGTGCCTATCTTTTTAGTTCCTAATTAAAGCATGGTACGGTTACCTATTTTAAGGGAGACAGGTATTTTCTTTTCTCATATGAAAATAATCTGTGGTACATTTTCTATATAGTAAAAGGTAAAAGTATAATTTTCTGATAAGGAGATGTGCTGTTTACGTTGAATAAGCAGATAAAAATGCAAATATTAAAAACATGTCCACATTGTACTGCTGTCTTGATTGAATCTATTAGATTACCTGTATAATTTCCACTGACATTTATGCATGTTGAAGAAGTCATCAGTATATCCTTGTAAGAGAAATATTAACTGAAATAATGCATGATTAGATGACTACACTATTTTTGAACTGTGGCAAAGCCAAGACTTAAAGTCACTTCTTATTTTCTTCAGGTCGTTTAGTTTAAGTACCTTTTCCATTTTTTTCCTGTATGTGGTTGAGACTGAAATGCCATAAAACAATCTTTCAGGCACTATAATAATTGTTCAGTTTGTTATCAGAGGGGAAGGCATCTACAAACATAGAAGATAAAAATTTGGATATAGCAGTAACTTGGGTAGATTTCAGTCTCAAAGTAGAAGTTGCATTCTAGGAAAAGCTCAGTTGCAAGACTTTTGTGTCTAGTTAAGTGTTCTGACTTGAATGAGCTTGGTTTTGTTTGTAGGTTGTTGGGTTTTGGACTATACATCCACAATCTGTCTTATTATCATACTGGCTAAGAGTTCTGCTGATAATAATTATTGTGTGCATTTTGAGGCTAGGCATCTAAAAAAAGTACTAGGATAAAAAAAGTACTAGGAACCATTGAGCATTGCTCCACATATGACCAAAACGTTCTCTGAGTGAGGGAGGAGAAATCAGCTCAAAAGATCTCTTGTGTCTCTTTATGATTTTCCAGCAAACAAAAGGTCAAGTTTCCTTTGAGGCTCATATCAATTTGCTTTCATCTTCCAGCTGCAAACTTTATTGTGTTGCTGTTGCAAAAAAAAGTTAAAATTTCTTAAATACTTTTTGAGGAAGAGCAAGCAAGCATAGTGGAGGAAAAAGAGGTTATGCTGTGTATGTACATATGTATGCATCTTTCTTCTGTACAATATTTTTCCCATCATCTTGGAAGGCTTATACCCTTTCTTTTTAATTTTGTTTTTCCATTTGAAGGCTCTTTCTGCCTCCTGATGACTACCCGCTGGCTAACAGGCTGCTAACAGAGGTCATGGACAAGACTTGTAATGTTTTGAGTATAGCCTCCTCAGTGGGGTTGTGATATTAAAGTTATGTTCTGTCTCCAAGAAGACCATTATCATTATAAAGTAACACACATCATTAAGGAGAAGCTCCATGAAGACCATTATCGTTATGTGGTAACACATCATTAGACAGTATCTTTATCTGCACAGCCCATTGAGGAGGGTACAGTCATAACATGACAGCTCTCTAGAGTGACATAAGTCAGTCTAGCCATTTATTTCAGCAGGGGTTACTTATGTCTCAGTGGTTCCTCTTGGCATCCTTTCTTAGCTACCAGTTGTTAAATAGAAGGAGTTGCTCTAGGATAAGCCCCAGGGCTCTTTGAGAAAGAAAATTCCCACTGGAGTTGAAGTGCTCCTTTCAGCATAATCGCTACTTGGCTGCTGAGGGTTCATGCCTGTTGCCTCTGTGCCAAGCCAGAGAGGGAAATACTTCAGGTGCCTGCAGATTGTATATGGATTTCACAAGGGGCATGCACTACGATGGAAACCAAGTAGGCAGTGAACATAGGAACTTACAGCTACAAAGCTAATCTATCACTCAGTGCAATAGATGCACTTGTCTGTCTTACTTATGCCATCAGGAAATTAAAGTAGCTCAGTTATCAAAATTTACAATAGGATGGGGAGAAAACTAGATCCATACTACCTGTACAAATCGTGTAGTCGTGCTGAAATAAAATAGTGTAGAAAGGTTGCACCTATACTTCAGGGATCATATGTAGATGCTCCAAACACAAATAGTTTTCTTTTTTGACTGTATAATCCTGTCCTTCTCTCTTTAGGCATACTGAATTAAAGATAAATGTGTTGCCTATCACAGATACAGGAAGCATTTCTCTTATCTGTATTCATGACAATTGTCATTATATTATATTCATAACAAGATATTAATTAGGTATTATTTCACAGCAATATGCTGTTCTTAATTAAAAATAAAGTATTTTATACATTCTTCTAAAGTCTTAAAATACGTTCTTCTCTTTTGTGTCCTTTCAGAAATTCTAATATGTAAAACATCTTTAAGTACTCTTTTAAGAAAATATATTTTTATAAGTGAAGTCATTAATTTTCTGCTTCCTTTCTGGATAAGAAATTAGAAGAATTTAAGAATGAAATGTGCATATTTTCAGAGCAGAAAATTTAGAAAGGTTCCAAATTTCCGTTCCATAACATGTTTTCAAGAGCCAGTAGAGGGTGCATTTTCCACAGTGTTTTCCACCGCATAGTTTAATTGAATTTCTAATTATGCATGTGTATAGAATTATTCTGTAATAAAGATATTATTTTAGAATTCACTTTCAGGAAAGCAGAGCAAAATCTATCCATAAGATGATCAGGCCATCCATTTTTAATCATTCCATCATATTTTTAGAATAATAAAACATCAGTTGAGATACTCTGTTCTTCTTTTATTCTTTTTGCACCCAATGGCTTAAAATGGCTTCCACTTATAGTATGGCCTGAATACTCAGGCATAACATTTGTAACACCACTACTTTAGCAATTTTGCAGTATATATGGAATAGTGCATGGGACTAAATAAATGCCTGCCTTATTTAACAAGAATCACTTGGTAAAAATTGGTGTTCAGACTAAAATACAAATGTCTCAGTCAGCTTTACATATGATGCAACATTTTCCCTCCCCTCTAGAGTGTCAAAATTGAGAAACAATTCACAGTCAGGATGTGGTAGGTATGCTGCAACGTATATTGGGATATGAAAGAGTCTCTGAAAAGAAACAAGCTACATGATCTGCATACCGACCCCAAATACCACAGTGAACAGGGAACGTGTGATGGCAAGCCTTCTGAGGGATTAATCTCTTCACATATACAATTATTTATTCCTGACTACGGTTTCACCTCTTGGGCTCACTATAGTCTATGGAGACACTGTTCTTCTTCAAAATAGATCAAAGAAAGAGGTTTCAGGAACAAATTCCAGACTTCCTTTCCATTTTTTCCAGACTGCTTTTCATATTTTGCATAATTTATTTAGTACTTCTATTTCTCTGTGACTTCCAAGACAGTAGCAAGATTTGGTACATATTCCTCTTCCATAGCAGGTTAAAATAAGGTCATATTAGCTGCACAGCACAGTGTGTCACTTCACACCACTTGCACAAATCCTAGGCCTGGAGAGATAAGTGTCTTTAAAAGAGACAGTCCTTCAACAGCTCACTTTTCCTTCCTCAAAAGATATCCAGCAGAATACCTTTCTGCCACCCAGATTAGTGCTGCTAAGGAGCCCCTGAGAAGGTCAGTGAAAGCTAGTGCCAGCAATGAGGCTGTCTTTACAGAAGCCATTCGCACTTCCATATGGCAAATGAGAGGTCCTTGCTGCGCTCAGAAAAGATGAGGCACTTTCACTCTGCCTGGGAGATCTTTTCACCTCTAAAGCTGTAAATAGGGGTGTAGCATTAGCAACAAATATGCATCTGTCTCACTGTGTGTATAATGTCTTTCTATAATGGTTCCATTTTCTAGATGACATTTACTTAATGCTATTTTGAGTAGCAAACGGGCTTCAGAGGTCATTCAGAAAGTAACTTTCAGAGACGGTCACTCCTAATATGTTTTCTTCTGAAGATATACTTCTAAGATATTTCTGAGCTTTCTGTTTCCTCTTGTTCACTTGAGGGTTTTTAAGAATGCAATCTTTTGGTGTTACTATTTTTTTCAACATAGAAGTATAAAGTTTAGGACTCCCAATGTCATTTAACACAATTTGTAATATAATTAATTCTCTCTGGTAAATCCCAATGGCATGATATTCTCTTACAAGATAGCTCTCTTGATCTCTGATTAAACTGATAATTTCTGATGAATGTCTAAAGATTTAGCATTACTGCCAAATTCTGTGATGTTGATAAGTAAAGCTTTAATTTAAGGAACGAGTGGAGGAATTCAGCTGTGACGGCATAATCTCTGCATCTGATTTAGGATGCAAGAAGTGAAAATGAGTGTAAGATAGATAAAATAAAAATAAAGTGCTAAATTTACTAGATCAGTATCTGGATGAATAAAAACAGAGAGGTGAAGTGCTCTGCCTATTTCCTCTAGAAAAGCAAGTCAGAAAAACTTACCAGAAATATGTTCTGATCAAAGCCTGAAAAATAGAAGGCCAAAACTTGAATTTAAGATGCAGGATTTCAGATAGGATCAGAATGGTGAGGTCTACTTTGTGTTGAAGGACTGTTATGTCCATACTCTGAGTGAACTAGTGAATGGATTGTGCTGAGTATAGGAGGTTTTCTTGCTAGTTTATCTGTGCTCTACTGGATCCAGTACTTTTTTAGTTGGTGTCTGGTCCTCAGGAGGTAGTCAGTAAGGGAAGAGGGGCAAAGTCAAAGGCAAAAATCTTGAAGTAATCATAGAATGGTTCGGGTTGGAAGGGACTTTAAAGATCCTGTAGTTCCAACCCACCTGCCATGGGCAGGGAAACCCACTAGACCAGGTTACTCAAAGCCCCATCAAACCTTGAACACTTCCAGGGATGGGGCATCCACAACTTCCCTGGAAAACCTGTTCCAGTGTCTCACCACCCTCACAGTAAAAAATTCATTCCTAATATCTAATCTAAATCTACCCTCTTTCAGTTTAAAACCATTACCTCTTGTCCTATCGCTACATTCCCTGATAAAGAGTCCCTCCCCATCCTTCCTGTAGGCCACCTTTAGAGACTGGAAGGCTGCTATAAGGTCTCCCCAGAGTCTTTTCTTCTCCAGGCTGAACAACACCAAGTGTCTCAGCCTGTCGTCATAGGAGAGGTGATTCAGCCCTCTGATCATCTTCATGGCCCTCCTCTGGACTTTCTCCAACGTATTGATGTCCTTCTTATGTTGAGGGCCCCAGAGCTGGCAGCAGTACTCCAGGTGGGGTCTCATGAGAGCCAAATAGAGGGGCAGAATGACCTCCTTCAACCTACTGGCCACTTCTCTTTTGAAGCAGCCCAGGATGCGGTTGACTTTCTGGGCTGTAAGTGCACATTGTCGGCTCATGTTGAGCTTCTCATCCACCAGCATCCCCAAGTCCTTCTCTTCAGGGCTGCTCTCAATCCATTCTCCACCCAGCCCGTATTTGTGCTTGGGATTGCCCTGACCCATATGCAAGACCTCAAGGCCTTCTACTTGTCCTTGTTGAACTGCATGAAGTTTCCATGGGCCCACCTCTTAAGCCTGTCCAGGTGCCTCTGAATGGCATCCCTTCCCTCCAGCACGTAATGGGGTATCATTAATTCTGCTGCTCAGGGGGCAACATTTTTTTATTTTTTTATTTTTTTTGTAAAAAACAGGTTCTTGTATAGCTGAGTTGTGTTTGTAAGTGACCCAAGAAGAGATTTCAGCTCTGAAGGGCAGAAGTCAGATTTGCCCCAGTTGTGCAGTGTGATAGGAGTATCTCTAGGGTGAATAAAGGTAGGGTATATGATACGCTGTTAATGAAGACAGAAATAAAGAAGGGTATTGGAGTAAAAAAGTAAATTATTACTGATTGTGGAGTAGTGGAAAGGATAAATAAAACAAAATCTTTTTAACATTAAGTTTGCCTTGGGGAAGCATAGTGGGAGGAAAGTTTTTGGCGATTCTCACAGGACAGATCTGAATACAGACATGAATCATCTGTAGTGTTATTACTAAGATAAATATTGGGAACTGTTTCATTCCAATATGTCAGTGAAATATCTTGACTTTCCTGAAATATATTGTATACTGCTACTATTAGAAGTAATGGTAACCCAGTTATGCTTGCAAGTGGCAGCCAACAGATTTCTTCACTAAAGTGTTAATCAGTTCTATAGTTTTTATCTTTTAAATATTTTATTTTCTATGACTCTTGCCACACTAGTATCTAATTGAGCAGTCATTAATTAATTCAGACAAAATTAAATGGAAAAGAAAACATTTTCAGAGAGACAAAATTTGAAAAATGAAGGAAATTGACTTCTGCAAGCAGATGAACCATGAAGAACCAAGACCTCAATAGGAGAGACATAAAAGTAAACAGAACTGCTGGTTGCATCTCAGTATAGATCTGAAACAAGTATAGATTAAAAAAAAATAAATACAAAATGTCGAGGTGAAAATTTGATAAAAATTATCTAGATGGTACATAATGATATTGTAAATGGCAAAGTTCTATTGTATGCTTACGTCCTTTATTTGGATTCTCCAAAGTGTTTGATTTAACATAATTAGTGAAGCATGAGAAGACAGGGGTTTAGCAGAGCAATTGTAAAGCAGGTAGAAACTGCATGAAAGGCAAACATTAATGGGTAAATTAGAAGAATCATACATTCATTAGTGGGGTTCTTCAGGAATTAGGATCAGTATTATTTGATATTTTAATATTTTCATTATTAAAAATAGGAAGGTCATGGCAAAATTTGCTGCTGACAAAGTTATTACATGCAAAGACCTGCATGATCTGTGATAAGAAGGAAATATCTGAGGAATAGAAGTTTCTGGTTCCTCTGAGCAACACCAGTATATTTGAACCTACCAATATGATGTAGCCCTGAGAATGGGAAATGTGACCGTTAGATGTGACAAGGCATCATACTAGTAGAGACAGGTATTTCTGCCATTGTACAGGGCATTGATAGGCTCTCACTGGAACACAATGTACAGTCCTCTTGACCCAGTTTCAAAAAAAGGAAACTCAGACTAGGAGAGATGCAGAGTAAAGCTACTAGAGAGAGCAGGGGTAGCGTATATTATAAGGAAAATGAAAGATATTGTCTTAGAGAAAATGGAAAAGAAATGAGGCTTCAGCATTGCTGTCTATAACAGCCACAGCAGGAAAAATAAAATGGGAAAAGAGCTGAGGGAAAATATCGCTAGAGAACTAGTTAGGTATAAGATGGCTTCAGATAAACGTATGTTGAAAATGAAGAAGTGTTTAACTGGCAGAGTCACGAGATGCTGGGAGATAGAGTCTCCCACTGGGAGTCACTGGGGCAAAAAGTTAATTAGTTTTAAGATGGAGATTAATCCTATTTTTCAACAGATTCTATCATATGGCCACCTGAAATAACAGGGGATTGGACTTTGTTCTGCAAGTTTCCTTCACAAGCCAGTTCCAGCCATTCTGTCATGAGCCTTGCAGAACCTGGTATTTCCTGAAATCTCTAAGGGCTTGTAGCATTGTGAAAATCTATTATTTCACTAACTACCTACTTCTAATGATTACAGTGAACTCGAAAATGTGAACTTCAAGGGTGCAATGCCTGAGAAGAAAATAAGGCCACATTTACATATATTTTAATACTTGCAAGATTTATTGCATTAATATCTAGGAGCTAGAGACAGTGAATTGCAGAATTTGAATGCTAATTCTTTATTGACTATCAAATACTGTCTATGACATCTTCTTATTTAAATTCCTATATATACTTCAGGCTGGGTATTTCAGAGCTTGACCTTCATTAGCCCTCTCCTATTTTTTATGTGGACTCAGCTTATCCTTAATCTTAAATCCCTGTGAAAAAGGAAATGTATCCCTCTGCAAACTATTTACACCTTGATCTTATTTCTGCAAAAACTTACATGGGTCATGTCTAGTGTATGCCAGTGAAAAATCTGTCTATGAATAATCAATTATTTCAATAGGGTCATTGACAGGAAAATTAGCACTTATGCATGTGCATGCAGAATTATGGCTCTGATTTGGGAGCTCCTGTAAGCACTAGGTGATATGCAGGCTCAAGGAAGAACCTTTCATGAAGGATAGAATCATTCCAAGGAGATAGCTGTGAATCAGATCAATGATCCTCTTTCTCCCAGCTGAAAACTGTAGTTTCACATGCAGTGAAATACTTTTCTACAGTCTGTAAGATATATTCTTGGCTTGCTAAATGGGAAATGCTGTGCTCCGGTGCGTTTCAGGCCTCCTAAGTGATGTGCAATGTTACCATATGGAAATGCCTTTTAAAAATCCAATCAAAATAATTGATTTTTCATAGACAGGGCTCAGTTTGTCATCGGGTTGCATTCCTCACAAAACCCTCAGAAATGTAGCCTGCCAATAAAATACACAGAATGATTACAAAACCACTATCAGTTTTCGTTGTGATGTTTGTTTTTGTAGCCTTATGTTGAAATGTTTTATTTTCTTCTGAGACTGAAGTGCCACGGAAGAATATTATTTCATTCTGTAGCTACACACTAAAACCCAAAAAATTCATGGATAAAATTCCAGGCTTTAGTGAATACACTTTTCTAACTATGACTCATCTACAAATAATTAAAAAAAAGTTTAAAACTTCTTTCTAGGCAGATGTATTTTAACAGAAACCTTATCATAACAGAATATTGTTATAGAAATACAAACTTATTGTGAAATATGATAATAGAATTTATATTTGTAAAGATAAACAGATTTAAGGTAAAGTAGTAATAGCATTTTCAGTGGCTTCAGCAGAATGTCTTTGGTTTGGATTTTATTCTGGTTTGGGGTTTTTTTTAAACTGTTTCAGCTTTAAAAGATGGAAATGCAGATAAGTAACTGCATACTAAGGAATAGATACATAGCAGATGAAAATCAGTGTAGTGCCACTGAAACCAAGGGGGCTTGTCAAGCTCCAAAAGTCAGACAGAACTGAAATTTGGCCCTTTGTTTTTATATCTTTTTTAAATGGGCTTTCATAGATAGTTAAGCTTTCCCTCTCTGTTTTTTTGACAGACCCCATCAATTCACAGATGGTTGGCAGACATACTAGATAATAAAAAAAGTGTATTTTTTTATTAAGTAAATGTGGCTATAGTAATGGTATTCACTGGGATTTTACCACTGAATTCTTAAGTCTTACAGCCTGAACCAGCCAGCAATGAATACCCTGGCACGTCACTTTACTCAGAGCCTTCCTGATTTTGGTGGTTCTCAAAACAGACACATGAGATTCTGTTGTGTGGGCCCAGTTGCAAGATTAAAGCACTTTGGTTCAAGTGCTTTACATAACTGTTTCCTAAATCATGAGCATCTGCATTTGGTTGTTTATTTAATATCAAAATCTGACTTTTCGCTCACATGAAATATGCATATCTGTAGAAGGTACTGGAAGTGTGATCAAGGTGTCTGTGTGTTTGTAATGTGAATGGACTGGCACTAATTCAACACAATAAGTATTTATATAACATTGGATTTTTATAAATTTAAATCAGAAAAATTAGGGTTCAGTCCCATTACAGTACATTATTTTTAGATTTAGCATTTACTTGCCTGCTCTTTGGAGCAGGAGAATATTTTAGGAGGTTTTTTAATAATTGCTATGTCTAAATACTTGTTCTTTGTTCTCTTAAAAAAAACCAAAAAACAAAAAAGCAAGGAATCTTAATCTTACCTGCAAAATAGACTGAAATATACGGTGACATATATAAACTCAAGCCTGTGAAAATTTTTTATCTGTTTTAAAATCAACTGAAGTTAAAGAGCTTACAGGTTCAGGTTTAACTCCACATGCAGTGGGACCAGTGAAGTCACAGGCATGAGAATAGGGCTGTAAACAGCAAAATCTCTGACTAGAGACAGAAAAATAAATTTAAGGGATAGAGGTTTGAATTCTTTTTCATCTTGAATGCTGGATATAATATTTTTTATCAGAAATTGTTTTGGCACAGAAGAGAGGTTACCATTAGATTTCTAAAAAGCTATTAAAAACCTGTGATGCTCCAGCCAAATCCTGAGTTCAGTGACATGTTTGCTCCCCAAGAATTTAGCCGTGTCCCACGTTGAGCTGTGACCCGTGTTGTGACCTCGCATCCTCTTTTTCACCTGTTTAAGGGAAGGTGTTACTCATCACATGGTTTAGCTTCTATTTCTTTCTGCCACAACTGTTTTGGTTTTGTTCTGAAATGCTCTGAAAGCTGAAGAACAAAAGCAGAATTTGAGTCTAGGGAGAGCACTAGGGTTTGTAAAATTTTAATCATCCATCTCACTGGCACGTGTTCCAGTGAAAGAACATACAAATGGAGCTTGCTGAATGATGTCTAGGATCAGCTGCCCTTTTCCAGCAGGAATTGACTTAACACAGAGAAGGACCATTTTTCAACATAAAGTTTACAGTCACACTGACAATGTCATTGTCATTTTGCTTCATTCTTTTGTCTCTTATCTTTTTTGAGCTGATAAAAACACAAGGAAGAGAAGGCAGAGAATTTACTGAAGAATTATACCTCAAAAAAAATAATTGAATCAAGTTACAAAAGCATTGTATATCCCATGAGACAGTCCGCCTCCTGCCTGGTTTTATTAATTACTTCCTCTGTAAGGAATGCCAAACAATGACTATAAAAACAAAATCAGTCCCTCTATTTTGACTGGGATATAGCAATCCTAGCAGGATGTTGTCATACCTATCTTTTATTTGTAAAAGCTGGCAGTCATTCCATACATTGCCAGTGTAGTACACAAACACATGCAGGAATTACTGTTAGATATTAACTGCGTGTATTGAATGCTTCATTGCATATGTTTAAGAGTCTCATGAGGAAAATCTCAGCGTATGCACAGAAATGGCATGTGTTGCCACCACAGCTGCTACAGTATTTTCACACTTTAGCGTGCTGTCTCACGGCAATCAGGAAGCTATTATTTTATATAAGCAATAAAGAAAACTTGAAATGGCGGGTTTTGTTAGCCCTCTGCACTTTGTAAAAAAACCCAAACCCTAATCCCTGCAATCTACCTCCAAAAAAAATCAGCCAGCTATGCGTTCTCCACCGTCTGTCTCGCAGCATATCATTCCCTCTCACTTGACAAAAACACTGCCTTTGGCTTTTTGTAACAAGGGAGCTTAAGATGTTGTGAAATCTGGGATCCAAATGATATGGAACCAGATTTGCCAATGCAATGCCAAGTTATCACATTGAGAATACATGCTTAGAATATGTTTTCATAAATAAACTTAAAGAAATACCCTAGCAAAAGGTGCTTTAACTGGTTCTCAATTGCATCTAGATGCCCTGATACCACAAAGAAGGACCAACACAATGATGTTGCTAAGATTCTTTTACCTCCTTCTCAATGCATTGTAGGGTATTTGCATATTTAAGTTTCAGAAGAATGTGTGTTATAAATGAATGTGCTCAACAGTACTTTACAGTACACTTACAAAAACCAAAATCTGTGTGGCTTTAGAATCTGATAATAGGCTCATTTCAAAGCCCAGAACTCAGATCCAGTAGCAAGAACAGAAACTGAGCCAACAACCTGAAGAACAGGATCCTCTCCATACAGCAGCAACAAAATTTCCCGGCATTACTTCTTTTCAGTATGATGGGATCATGGCTGTTAATCCGTACATGGCAGCTTCCCAGGTAGGAAGCTAAATGCATCTGTGCTCCCACCCCTGTTCCCAAAGCATTGCTAGGGACTTGGCACAAAGATCCCGGTATGTGTGTGCAGCAGCAGCCTTCCTCTTGCTTCTCTCTGCGAGTTAGAGCCACTCTTAGTTGGAAGCTGATTTTACTTCAGCCTCCAAGAGCACCTGGAAAGGCTTTGGGGTTTCCTTTGTGGTAACAAGCTATGAATTTTCTATGTGAATATTGACAAAATCTGCCTGGTATTCTGCTGCACGAAGCATCAATACTTAGATCAATGGTGTTCTGCAACTGCTCACACGAGTGTGAATGCACTGTGGTGCAGCTATTGGTGTGGACTACAAAAGGCTATGAAACTTGCCATGTAAGAGTTAAAAAGAAATGGAAAACCATCACTGCCTCTGGGTAGACAGAAGACAAGTTACAAACAACATATTTTTACCCAGAAGAAAGTGGCAGATGTTCCTGGGACAGCACAGAGAGCGTCTGGAGTGCCTGTAGAGATTGTAGTATAGGTTCTGCAGTTCTGACTAAACCCTAGGTGGTAAAGTGTAAAGAGTTAAAATCTTGGCACAGCTTTCAGCAATGAGAAAAACATAAAGCTGCGTTTTTAACAAGCTATCTCTAAACAAAAGGTTGCGAAGTTCTAGTTTTTGTCTTGGGAAATGTTTGGAATATGCTGCTTTTCCTCTCCAAACCCTCCTATCTATAACAACAAACGCTTCCATTATAAAAATGGAAATACTAATGCCCTTGGTAAACTGCTCTTTGTTCACACTCAGCCAATGTTGGGAGTTTCCAATACGCACAGGGAGCAGCATATAGTTCTTAATTGTGTACTTTGTTACTGGTTCTGCAGGCTAATTAACCATGTCAGCGTAGCTGCCTGCCCTTCCGTGACTCTGGACCACACGGCTGAGGCTAACGCGGCCAGGTTTATGGCTTTCATGTTTTGTGTGAAAATATGTGCCCGCTGTCAACTAATAGAGTACTGGGGCCGTTTCTTGTTTCTTTTTCTTTACTGCTTAAAGACACAGAGCTTGATCCACAACTGCATTGTTTCAGTCCTGTGTACTGACGCTCCACTGAAATCAAAAGGGTGACTGCGGGATTTGGCAAGTGTGAGTCACTCCTGCACACATGAAGTGGGCATTGCTTTGCCCTCCAAAGTCGGAACTGCTCTGAGCTGCGGCTCTATTTCCCTTGCCCATGATGAACACCAAGAGGCACAATGTGACTAAGAATGAGTGAAACCAGCAAGGGAAGGAGGTAGCCAGTGCCTACTTCCCACCATACCAGCCTCTTACGAAAGAAAAGGGGCACTGCTGGGCCTCGCTACTCCAGCAGGCAGGAGTAGACCGGTGTGCTGAGCCTTGCAGGCTGCTGCCGACCCCAGAGCGCAGCTCTCCAGGGAGAGTGTTCCTCCAGTAACAACACGTGGATGCTCCGTCTTGGGAAGTGGCTCAGGCTGCCTCCTGCTCCTGCAGGGATGAGGTGCCCCATCAGCCTCAGCCGTGTGGTCCAGAGTCACGGAAGGGCAGGCAGCTACGCTGACATGGTTAATTAGCCTGCAGAACCAGTAACAAAGTACACAATTAAGAACTATATGCTGCTCCCTGTGCGTATTGGAAACTCCCAGCCTGGTTGAGTGTGAATAAAGAGCATTTTACTAAGGAATGTGGAAGAACAATAGTATAGGGTACTCCACGTATACCACAAAAATTGCCCGGTCCTACTTAAAATTTACGGGTTGGAATGACGTAGTAAACAGTTTGGAGGTCTATTGTTTCAGTATTTTGACAAAAGGAGCTTAACAGCCTAACTTTTTCAGAGGGATAGTTCTTACTGTAATGCAAGAGGTTAAAATTATCCAGCTATACATGCTGCAGAGACTATTAGAAAAGCAGAAGCACAAATGATACCATGATATTACTTTATGAACGTGAGTGAGAAAAAAATGGCAAAGAAAAAGCAAAATCTGAATGATAGGGCGCTGTACCTCTTTGTTTTGAGATAAGTTTGGATCTTTAACAGATGTTTATTCCAAGAGCTCTGAAGAAACATAGATACAAGACTTTTGCAAAGTAAATTTATCCAGCTTTTGTTAACACAAACAAAACAATCAAACCCTACTGAGCATTTCTTAGCTAATTCTGCAGCCAGATTCTGTCTTCCATTGATCTGCACTGTCCCTTTGGAAGCCTCTGGTTTTATAATAACTTTTAATATTAATGTAATTAATATTACAGAGAAATTACCTTTCCTCATTCGACTGGCAGTTCTTACACTAAGACAGGAAAGAAAACATAAGTCTTTTACATCACCAGTGTTCATACATCTGGAAAGAGTTCCAGCAATATTTTGTTGGTTTTCAACCACTTTGAAGGAACTTTAAGACATTACCATCAGACATAGAGGTGGGGAAAGCGGGTGGCTGAGATAGAGCAAAATAGGTGAGGTCTGATGGGGCTGTGTTGCAGCATCTGACTTCCTGTAGCCTTATGCTTATGTCGTCTTCATCTATCCAGGACAACATTATAACTGTGATACTATGTGAAACCAACAGAAACTTTAATGAAAGAATAAGAAACCCACAGATCATTTCACTCATTACAGTGGGCTAAATCTAGAATATTTAGTAGGTATAAGCATCTTCCCACTGCTGCTGTTGCTTCGTCATCTTAGTATTTTTCCCAAAAATATTACCAGGAAAGTAATTATTTTCCATGTACATTGCACCATGACAGTTTTTGTTTGGTAAATTCATATCCGTAGCAGCTATTTACTGCCTTAGCAACCAATTCTGTGAAATCATGTAAAATTATTGAACTATAAGCAAAAGTCAAGCAACTGCTTTTAAGTTTTCATATTTCTATTCCACTAGCTTGTAAACATACAGTAAAATTGCTTTTGTGATTATAGCAGAGGAATCACTGATGATTTATCAAGGAGAGGCTTATTATTAGTCTTGTCAAGATGACAACTTCATTAATTATCCAGTGGTTTTGTTGATCATTTCATTTCTTCATATGAATAATTTAAAACTTTGATACAGTAATTTTCATGAAAGGCCTTCATATTGGTCAGCTTGTCAGTTCCACACAGAAGACTGAAATCCCCAATTAAATATCTGGTGTCCTTTGCAATCTCAGGGAAGTTAATTGAAACACTGTTGCTTTTACCATTTCTAATCCTGCTGTAACAGTCTACAAGAAATTACCACAATAAAATGTGTGGTCATCATAAGCAAAATTTTAATTAGTTTCATATTTTATTTCATTACTAATAAATTTTTGTGACACATATAATGTTTCCATATGCTATTTCCCATCTTTTCCTAATGGCAAAGCCAGTTGAAGAATTAAGAGCAAGGCACTAAAGGACAAGTAATAGATGAGATAATAAAGTGTTAACTTTTGGAAAGTAGAGCTATATTCCTAGTCCTTAAAAAAAAGAAACAGAAACATGCCTAATATCATTTTATTACTATGTCTATGATAGGGAATTGCTGAGGACCAATCCAAAATGAAGTATCAAACCTGAGCTACAGTGTTGAGTGCCTGACTCTGAACAGCATTAATATGTATCTTTTGCTTGCGTTTTTGTGTTGGGTACTGATAAGGATCCTCACTACCATGGCGTCTGAAGGTGAGACATCAGTACATTTAAATATATCTCCATCTTTCCAATACCTGTCTGGTCTTTGAGGCATATTCTCTCTTTTTTTTTTTTTCTTTTGTGAGTGATAGTGCCCCTTAGATCCATCTCACAGACACAGAACTGAGTAAAAACAACAATTTCTGTCTTGCTAAATTTACAGTGTATTATGACCACAGATTGTTTTCAAAAGCTGATAAATAGAAACAGAATTTTCCAAATATGCCTCTTAGCCAAATTTAGCACAATCAACATTTGGCCTAGGAAATAATGAAATGCACCTAGAGTGTCCATCCAGAATATAGATGAATATTTGCATGCTAAGCATACAAATTGAATGTTTTCTATAAAAGAGTTTCTTTAGCAAGTTATAGGTCTAATATAGTACCTAGAATAGTCGGTCTATGATTGATCAGTTACTTAATGTTTAAGTTCTGCATTATCTTTCTCTGTAGGAGCAGGCAGCCGAGGTTTATGGTGGGTATGTTTTAACTAACAAGGGAAAGATTTTCAAGCATTACAAATAAGAAGCAAACAAAATTACAATGCAAAATTAAGATAGGTTTCTTTTAAGAACGAAAATTTACATTTCTATGGAAATGAGTCAAAACGTGGTAATGGGATTAAGTCATCTAGAAATGCAACATCCAGGAACAGATGATAAAAAACATTTATCGTATGTTCCAATCATGACAAGTGGAGAAAGGCATGCTCAGCACTTTATTGGAATAAGCTTTGTGACTCTGGACTTGGCTGCCTTGCAGTGCAAGGACACACTGATTCCTTTCATGCTGTACACCCAGATTCTCTCTCTCAGAGAATGAAGTCTCTTTTGAAAGAGATGAGTATTTTAAAGGACACCCCACAGACACACACAGGATGTTTGAAGTCAGTAGATCATTTATGAAGCCTTTCTAGATGACTAGTGGAGCACCATTCAAATACACCAGAGGTGCTTTGATATTTTATTTCTAGTTGCCATTTTGGCCAATGTGCTTTTAATGCCAATCTTCATCAGACACTAACGAGCTCTAGTTCTATCTGTATTTAGTATTTATTCAAATCTGAGGTAAACGTAGGGCCCCAATCATATCCCTATAGAGAGAGGGAAGACACCCAGCTAGACTGATAGACCTGTACTCAAAGAAGATCAGCAAGTCCAATAGCCAAAGATAGCAAAGTATGCATTCCTGATTAGGAGCGACAGATAATCTTCATGTAACATTTTTTAAAGTAGCACTTTTCTTCACAGATCATCCATACTATTAGCATGCTTAGAGTACTACTCAGGGGAGAGGTAGCCTTCGCTTGATGGACCTGGGGGCACACTCTGCTGGTTAACATCACCTGTGATTTTCATAGGAATGCTATTTAGGCCTTTGTGCCTCGTGTCTTTATGTGTGTTAGTAGGATTATAACTTGTGTCCAGGTCAACTCACCTCCAGAAGCAAGTACAAAACTCTACTAGCTCAGTGTGCTCAATTCTGTAAATATTTTTGGAATTGAGAATATGGATTGACTTGCGAAGCTTCTGTAAGATCAATTTCTTCCCTGGGAAGGAGACTTCAGAATTTCAATTTGCCTTTTCAGTTCCTGAAAGATCTTATAGTCTGTTTAATGTTTTGCCCTTTTTCTTTTTGCTCTTTTCCTTACAAAATCTACGCTGCCAGGGTCACTTAGCAATTTATTCTCTCTGATACGTAACGTATGTGAGTAGTACTAGAGGTGCATGGAAAAACATGCCTATTGGCCTTGTCTCTTCCTTTCAGGTGATGCATGGTTCAAAATGCTTTCACTCCTAGCCTAGCAAAAGAAGTCTGGTGCCTTTAGTAGTGCCATTCAGTATTCAGTAAAGCAGTCTGATGACAATCATTACCTTTCCTTTTATCAGCCACTAACACTTGGTTTGCAGGAAAACTGCTGCTGTCCCTCTTAAAGAATGCAGTGCAGCTGTGACATTGTACTAGGGTGGGAATTCATCATTAGTTATCCAGGTGCTAATTAATTTAATTTTTAATGTCATAGTACATATGCAGAAGAGCGTTAGGGTGTTTGTTGATAATTACTTTGAGCAAGATAAGGTGCAAAAGGAAATAGCTTCTACATACATGATATAATACAGCTGTAGGGATGTTACAAATGTGATGTGTGACTTCATACAATATGTTCCCCAATACAAGATTCAAAATAATCCTTTTCAAAGCTAAAGAAATACAGCAAACTCATAGTTTAGTTTTTTAAGTTTTAGACTTCAATGAACTTTAACTTTTCACTAATGTGCACAACACCTTATAGTGTTCATGAGAAGCAGAATTATACTCCTCTCAGCATATCATGCACACAGGACAATTTATTTACAAGTAAAAACCTTTCCTACATCTTTTATTTCAGCGGAAAAGACATTAAAACTTTTTTAGTTATTGACGTCAGATACAGTTTCAATGGCAGCCTCTCATATTGCCTTTGTCTCTGGATA
The DNA here is from genome assembly GCA_013400135.1 of Rhinoptilus africanus. NCBI lineage: Eukaryota > Metazoa > Chordata > Aves > Charadriiformes > Glareolidae > Rhinoptilus > Rhinoptilus africanus. The sequence continues at coordinate 98,850 of VXBO01012469.1, forward strand.
ATATTTGTTTTGCACTATAGAGATGCAGTCTGATACTAGGAACCAAACAATTTAGCTGATCAAGATTAGGTAATGAATAAACAAAGAAGTAATCAAAGCAAACTGTTTGCAAACAGAAGAAAAACAGTGATTATGAAAAGTCAAAACTATACTTAGTGAAGTAAATGTTTCACTGCAATAAGCTTCCAATGATTTCTTTATTCTGTTATTTAAAACATTCTAAGATGTAAAAGAGATTTCAAGAGAAAAATGAAAAAAATGTGTTACCCAATTAAAAATAGTTAAAAAGACTAAAACAAAAGTCTTAGGTCTAAAGTTTTTGAATTTTGGGGTTTTTTTAATCTTCAGGAAATAAAATTATATAAACCTGAAGTGGTTTGGTATTTCCAAATTTATTTTTTTTATTAAAACCACAAATTCCCAGCAACCTAAGTATATGTAAGAAAATGTTTGCCTCTTCCATTTGTAATCAACTAAAAAAGGACAAAAATGTTTTATTAAATTCTTTCATTTGACCTTTCACAAACCGTATCAAGAGCCTAACTTGCTTTAAAAGTGACCAGTAATGGAGAGTTACTCCATTCCATGGTATCACACACCTCCTTTGTAGTTCCCAGCACAGGAGGTATGGATACAATGGGGTAAAGCAGAGATTCTGACTGGAAGCAGGCATTGCTGTAGCATTTCTCTGTGCGTTTCAACCAAATAGGCCTGCAGTAAACCACAGCAACTCAACCAAATTGTTATCCTTATCAAAGCAGCAACCCCCACTGCAATAGTTCGAAATCCTCACAGTACTAAGGTAGCATTCCAGTTGGACTACTAAGGCTAGTGTGATACACTATCCTACAAAAGGAACTTAATAATTCGAAATGCAGGTGTCTTTATGGACAATTCAGGGTAAGGGGGAAAAGACTTAATCAGGTCATACATGGGTGAATCAAAAGAATTTTGCTTTCAACAACAAAACTCTCTTTCCAGAGCTTCCAATTTTCAGAAGAGTATTGCTAGTAAACACCAAATTAGTAATTTGTGCACCAAGGAATAATGAATGCTATATTTTTCTCTTCTAGTATTTAGAACTTGACTTGTTTAGGTGTATGTATGTATAGATGTGTATATATATGTGTATTTATATTTGTAGCATGAAGAGCTTCTTCAGTAAACCCCAGGAGAGGAGAGACTTGTTCATGAATTTGTTTTTACATGGGCCCATGTGAATTCCTCAAACTCCCATAAAAAAGGAATCTTAACACCAAACACCATTCCGCAATCCCAGTCAGCCAAAGCAAAGACGCAGCATAATGAAAACTTAATTGGATAAGTTCACGAGGGGAGAATGAACTCCCTAGACCAAGTGCTAGATAACAAGTACATAAAAAAAAATAAAATAAAGGCAACAAAACCACCATGACAAATAGCCATTAAAGTGATAATGCTGTCAGAATGAAAGAAAAATTTCAGTACATTAGCATCAAACTGGGCAACTCTAAAGTGTATGATAAATACGCTTACCATAAATAGTAAGCTGGACAACTGTAAGAAAGTGGTCAAGTTTTTAAAACATTTGTTTAAGAAACAAATTTCCTGAAAACACCAGAGTGTGAATTGTTAGTATCCAAGTTCAAAGATGGCCTGTAAGTAGAACTACCTAGCTAAACTGGGCCAAAATATTAAGGTTATCATTTTGCCAAATTGAATTGGGATTATTTTGCGTAACTTGAAAACATTGTGACCTTGAGTTATGCCACATAGGCTGGCGCCACCAAGTGTCAGGACCTCTGTGATGAACCAATAGATACAAACACAAGACACATTGAACTGTGCGTAGATCTTAAATGGTTGGGGAAGAGGCATTTGTTCTACAGTCTTAATAAATTAATTATGTGAAACACAAAAAGTGATCGTGGAAAGCTGCTAATTTGCAATTCTTCTCCACATGCCTCATCCCCATTTCCTTTCCCACACTCCCTTTGCCCATTTCCACCTATTCCTTTTTCCTGAATGCAGGAATTTGGACTTCACTGCACTCTGTGGTGTGTCTGCTTCTCCCTTGCCATGTGCCTGGTGTCCCACTTCTGCTCTGCCTGGCTGACTTCCTCATTCTCTTTGTTTTCTCATGTCGAAATTTTGATATGCCACAGGGGTGATTCCCCTGGCACTGCTTTTGTCTGAACAGTTTGTAGAGATAAAAAGCAATCCTTTACTCTAAATCTTTACCATGGTAATTCCTTCAGGAGGACTTCCTTTGTTGCCTGTTATTGATTGCAATCTTGTGTCTAAACTTGAGCACTAAACCTGAAAATGCTTATTTGCTTGTCTGGCTACTCGCCTCAGTGATCCCATTGACTCAAACAGCAGTTTTGTGTGAGTAAGAATAGTGGAATTTGGCTTTTCATCTTTGTCTGTTAAATACAAAAGATAATCCATCTAGTTGTACAACAGTTTCAGGGAGCTATGAGAGGAAAAATATCTATCAGCAACGATTTCTGATCTACCAGTTTAAAAAAAAGAAAATAAAATTTGTTCCCATCTGGGCCTGATTAAACTTCCATTTGAACTTGTCCTGACCAGAAAATAAATGGCCCATGGAGTCTGGATTTTTGCCTACTTGAAGAAGCTTGTGTGTGTGTGTGTGAATATGTGTGTGTGTGTAGAAATATGATTTATGAAAGTATTGATTTTTTTGTTAAATAATGAATTAGATGTCCTACCACAATATTATTTATCAAACTTTTTTGTCACATAATTAAATTGTCACATAATGGATTGCAGCCATATAGATTCATTAAATATTAAAACCTACATATGACACAGTTCACTTTTCCTTTGGCTAACAACTCGTTTCCTCTGATCTTTTCCATTAAGGTCAACAGTAGCTGTTCTTCAACCTTTTCATAGAAGTTGCAATAACCGTATTCTAAGGTTAGAAAATAGATGGCAAGTAAAGCTGTGGGACTTCTATGTTTACCTATTCTCAGTTTGGAAGCTAATTCTTTTTGGTGATCTTGATAAACTTTAATTGTAATAGCTAATGGAGCCTTTTGCTGTGGAGACAGTTATTCCAGCAGTTGTTTCCAGGTGTGAAATGAGCAAGTCTGCTGAACTGTAATAGAATGGGTAAAGTCAGATCTGAGTTCTTATTTTGGAGAGAAATATTTGTTGACGTCTGGATGGGATTAAATTCTCAGCCTGTAAGCAGTCACCAAGAAAAGAACTTGGGAGAAAAATTTTTTCTCACTGTACAGTATTTGAATAATGCAAGGTGAAAAAAAGCAGTGTTCACCGCCATCTCAAACAGATCTCTTAATGGAATTTAAAATATGTTAAAATTGAAATGTTTTAATCCACACTGGAAGAGAAGTGTGTAGATAAACTGTCAAGTAATAGTAACTAGAAATTGTGTTTGAGAAAGTGTAAGTTGATCAGATATCAAACATAATTGCATCCAATTAAAGGCACTAAGACCCCTTTCAAGAATGAGTTCTTATTCAGAAAAGGACTAAAGAAGCTCTAAGAATGTTTTGAGAATATGCTCTTTGCAGATATAAAGTATAATACATTACTGTACTTGAGTGCAGAATTATCTTCAACTAAAGCTAACCCTAGTGATCTCCCATCTGACAATATTGCTGACTCTCCACTAGTGCTTCTGAGTGATCAGTAAAAACAAAACAAAACAAAAAAACAAAAAAAAAACAAAGCAGAAAAAAAAGGAAACCCACTATAGACTTTTTCTAATAAGAACTCCTAACCTAGAGATTTTGCAATAATAAAAAAATTATTTGTTGTGGGGAGTACTGCATTGCACTGTCCAGGTGTCTCATTATGTTGAGGCCGTATTTCTGTGTGCTGCTTGTTCAGTGCTGCATGATCTGAGAATTAAACACACGGCTTTCTTCTCTCCTCCTCCTCAAAAAATAGTTCAGGATGTTTCAATTTTTTGAACCCCTGATGTGGTTCAGATACTATGGCCTTGTTTTTCTTTTGTTTTCCATGTCATAGATTTTACAAGCAGTTTGATTATTGCATTCCCAATATTGCTTTTTTTTTTTTCTGCCTTCCAAGTTCATTATCATTTATGAGATTATAATGTGAACTTTAATTATCTGTAACTGGAGTCTCACTAGCGATTTAAAACAAACTAATCTTGCACCTACCTTTAAGGAAAGGACCACGACCAAACTTTAATATACACTGTAGGTAGAAAATGTATATGGTAAATCTGACAATATTTAAATGTCTTGAGTGATGTTCCTCTTACCTAGTTTTACAGGTCTACAACCTTCATGTTTATGTCTGAACTAGTTACCTGCTAGTCAATAGGGATAAATAACCATTTCCAGAGGCACAAGATCGATTACTTGCCCCCTTTTAAATGTCTCGACTGATTTTAAAAGAAATCTAGACTACTATGTGCACAAAAGCCTTTTGTAATAATAGATTAGAGTTTCCTGTGTATCACCCATATCATCTGTTGTGGGAGACAATATGCTGCATTGACTAAATGAGGTAATTGTTATGCTGATGTAATAGATGTGTCTGTACATTGCTTGTTAAATGCTGAACAGTGTAACACAAAAAAATACTTCCTTTTTGTACATAACAAACTACATATATAGGGAAGTTCCTTTACTTGGCATACATGCAAATATGAGCATGCATGTACTTACACACCCAATGACAAATGAGATCTTAACAGAGTTGTTCTAGATCAAATACACAGGTTCTGTGGTTTCATTGTAGGTCTGCCATCTTAGTCAAAATAAAATAAGACCAGTTTTAGAATAGGAGTCTGAAGCAGATGTGACAATCCAGGTATGGACCTAGTCTTTCTTGCACCATTTTAGTAAAAAATGTAAGCTTGATATATGACAATTTTAAGTCCCCACGTTTAAAATACAGGGGATTACTAGACTATGTAAATATAGTTGGGGTTTTTCCCTGAAAATACAGGACAGATTTTTCATGACTTGTATGATTCTTCCAAAAGGGTTATAAAAATAACTATTGTCCCCAGAATAGAAATCATGTGCTTTTTTAGGGGTATATATTTTGAATGTCTATAGATCATGGAAAGGCCAGTATTTTGTAGCCAAAATTAGAGTTCAGAAGGTTTTTCTTAGCTGTAACAGTGAGATCTGTATCATCATCTTTCTTGATCTGTTTTGCTGAGTAGGTTTTATTGTTGTATATAAGTGACTATTATATATAGGCCAGTTTCAGAGTATAAGGATAACACTCATTGTAATCTTGTGATGCACAGAAACAGAATCCAAACCCCTCAGATACTCTGATATTATAAACCTCTACTTTACCCTAGCGTATTCCTCAGGACATCTGTTTTCCAGTTTCCTTTCTGTTCCTTTATTTTATTTTATTTTTTCTTTAATGCTTGAATACTTGCATTCTACACAACCTATTCTCAGTAAGCTTCTGGAAAATCTTGAATCAAGGCTGACAGTTTTCCAGTAAATGACTATTCAGATGAGAAATATCTAGTCTAAATGCAGAGAGCTAACATTTTTCAGAAAGATTTCATTGTTGTCTTTCTTTTCAGTCAGTGATTCAGAGGATATTGCTGCTTCCCAATCTGGTGTGACTACCAAAGTCTTACGTGTATCTTATTGTCTCTCTCTTTT
>VXBO01012469.1:104505-117838 GCA_013400135.1 Rhinoptilus africanus
TTGTCTCTCTCTTTTTTTTTTTTTTTTTCCCCATCAGTTAACATTCACAACTGCACACCAGAGAAGATTCCCATATGTGAGAACCGTAATGAATTTTTTCAGCTGCTAGATATGAACCTTTTCACCATCATCTTTAGTGGTAGTTTGTTCTTTCCTTGGGAAATAACTGAATGAGAATGGACAAACTGCTGGAAGAAATAAGAATTCTCCTAAATCATCATTCTTGCTTTAAAAAAATCTTTTCACATAAAGGGGTTTTTTTCCCAGCTATTCCCATTTCTAGTCTTCAAACACTGTGATTTCTTCTCATTTCAAGTCCCTCTAACTTCTGACCTAGTCTATACCACCCTCAAAACACTGCCAGATATTTTTTCTAATTTTGCAGTGACCCCCATTTTTTCTAAAGGCTTACTAGCAACTTTTCTCCTACACAACATACAATTATGCGGAATATGAAGCTCATGCTGCTTTGTGAGATTTATATGCCAGCATAGGTGAAATTTGAATTTTCTGGGATGAGTGTCCTAGAGAATGAAGTCATCAGAGGAGGTACGGCACAACCAGAATCTTGATTGAGGCAGTATGGGAAGGGCCACAGGGGGAGTTTAAAGGTATACTGAAGGGTCACCTTCCCCTTGTCTTGGTGCTGCATCCCTAAGCAGAGCAGTGCTGGGCCTGCTGCAGGGAAAGGAAGGGAAAAATAGGAGTCCAAGGACATGAGACCTGGGCAGCCCTGCTGCCTTCAAAGCCATCTGTGGCCAGACCATAAGTTTCCTCTGACCCACCTTGAGTGGAAGTGTGTACCTCAAGCTGCTCACTGGTGGATTTCCTCTCAACATCTGTAAAAAACAGTATTCCCAGCCTCATGGCAAGTCAGCTAAGCTGATGAACTGTGAACTGTAATTAACAAGTGCTCTTCCATAAAAGCAGGATGAGAAAGGGGGTTAAAGAAGCATTATAATCTGTTCTGGGGCCTCTCAAGAGTAAATGAATTTTCACAATAAATATGCAGGACAATGATGTATGGACCATGTTCTCAACTTTATATTTACTATTTAATTTTAATCTTGGTTTGTTTCTGTTCTCTTGAAATAGCCTGCTTAAAAATAAAATGCATTTTGAGTATATTTTTCATGATATTGTACTGCCAGCTGTTCCTTTGGTAAATGAATGTTAGAATTGACTTTTTGATATGTTTACTGCTAAATCATTAAATATCACACCTCACCTATTAGATACCTGGCAAACAAGGTATTAGATAAATGTAAGTAGACAAGATTATTTTCCGTTCCCATTAGAGTCTAAAGCCACTCTGCATCTATTGCTTCACAGAGTTGTTGTACGAGACGATGGGGTAGATATTTTTATCTTTATTTTCTGTTGAATTTCTTTACCTGTCACTTCCAATTGTCCCTAAGTAGCATGAAGTACATAACAGTTCTTAACACATCAGAAAGAATCCAGTCACAGTGAGCAAAATAATTAATTTTCTTGTGTCTTTTGTTACACTTCATACATTAATAAAAAAAAAATATTACAGTATACCAGTTAGGTATGGTTTGGGAGATAATCTTTGCATGCTGCTTGTTATCTAGTGATATTAAATTATGTGGAACAAACAACTGTTGGAATATACACGTGTAGGAATTACTCTAGAAGGTTTTCTAAACTATATATTTTTTTTTTTGCCCTTGGCTTATTATTTGAGAAATGATGGAAAAACATATGGACATGTATCTGTATGTGCATGGGTAATTTCAAGTGTTGCTTCACACTTGAAGTGTGAGTCAATTTATTATGCAAAAAAATGACACTTTTGATGAGGCCAGAAATGCCAGTGGGAGAATAGTTATATTTTATTAATCATTCTTTTTTTTGTAATTGTTCCTGTAATAAAGCATTGTAAAAGAACATGAAATAATCATCTATGAAAGATAATCTTACAAAAAAAAAAAAACTTGGGTGCATAAGATTAGGATTCATTTATGATATGTAATTTTAAAACAGTTTCAAAAGTAATGTGAGAAACTCAGAAGCTTGAGTACTTAAATAACATTTAAATAGCATCAGTTATGCATAAATAATTTACACACACACCTCCCTCGCCCTGCCCCATATTCCCATATTAGTTCTTTCATTTAACAGAAAAGGTTAAAGGAACCTACATTACAGTCATGTAAAGATAACAAACAAACTTTGGTTTTGGTGAGAAGAGAAGGTTTTATCTGTGGGAATTATTGGATAAAGGTTTTTAAGCCACACTTTCAAAGTTTCTCTTTATTTTCGTGCTTCAATTATTAGATGCCAAGCTTCAGATGCCACAATCATGATTTCCATAAGTCTCAACAAGCATTAGAAACTGAAAATGCAGGAGTGTAGGACTAAATTTTGCCATGCCTCTCTGATTTAGAGACAAGGATGTCGTGTGGTAGATGATGTCAGCTGCTCTTCCATTATCCACCAATGCTGTAGCCCTCATCATGGGTCTTTTTGTAAATGCACAGTCCACCATTATGTGAATAAAGCTACATATGCACAGGATTCTTAAATCACATTGACCAGCTCCTAGATCTTTTGGCAATTATATTTATCATTATTTTTACAGTTACTTTTATCATTCTCATTCATCTTTATTAATTTAATTGATATCACATAATTTTGTTCCACCCTATTTTCATCTAATTTCTCTTCCTGAACTTTGTACCTGTTCATGTAAACATCAGCTGATTTTGAAGATTATAGTTTGCCATGTTACCAAGGATTATGCAGGTGAAAAATTGTACTGTCTGGATTTAATTAAAGCAATTATGGTACCAGTGTATTGTGTATTGGGTTTGCATGGCAAGATTTTGGTAGTGTAAGGGCTACAGGGTTGGATTCTGTGCAAAGCTGCTAGAAGCTTCCCCTATGTCTGGTAGAGACAACGCCAGCCAGCTCCAAGACAGAGAAGCTGCTGTCCAAGGCCAAGTCCTTCAGTGACAGTGGTAGTGCCTCTCTGGTAACTTATTTAAGAATATGGTTTTTAACGTATTTAAACAAAACCTGTGGGGAACAACAGCAGTGGAGAGAGGAGTGAGAATATGTGAGAGAAACAACTCTGCAGACACCAAGGTCGGTGATGAAGGAGGGAGATGAGGTCCTCTAGGCACTGGAGCAGAGATTCCCCTGCAGCCTGTGCTGAAGACCATGGTAAGGCAAGCTGTCCCCCTGGAGCCCATGGACTTTAATGGTGCAGCCCATGAAGGACTCCATGCTTAAGCAGGTGAGTGCCTAAAGGAGGCTGTGACCCTGTGGAGATCCTGCACTGGAGCAAGCTCCTGGCAGGACCTGTGGACCCATGAGACAGAGAAGCCCACACTGAAGCAGGTTTGCTGGTGGGACTTGTGTCCCTGTGGGGGACCCATGCTGGAGCAGCCTGTTCCTGAAGGACTGCGCCCTGTGGAAGGATGAAGAAGTTGGAGAAGTTGGAGGACTGTTTCCTGTGGGTGGGACCCCACATTATGTTTTAATGAGATGAGCTCAGATTTACTAAATTACTATGAACCACTCTTGTCTTGGTACAATGTCTTTGTGAGGGACATATAATCATTCTGTTCCTAGATCTGCAAAACAGTCCACTTTTACCCTCCTGACTAGACAAGTATTCCCCCTTTCACAAAAATTCCAGGGTACAGTAACAGCATGTTTTTTCCTAGATTTTCAAAAGGAATAACTTAGTAATTTCTGGGTTGGATAATGAGAAATAAAAACCAAATCTTAAAACATCTTTAAATGACTTCATTATTTAAGCCATTTCTGAAAATGGAAATTGAATTCCTAAATCATGTGATTTCTGTTGAAAATTTTGCATAGAGTCCTTCAATAGCTGAAGGGATATAGGGAACGTTGGATGGCAAGACATCTAATTGCCACTGCCTTTGAGATGGTTTTGGTAGCAATCTGTGTCTTTTGCATGACCGCTCTGTTGTATTCTGAGAAAAGAGAACCAGTTTCATGCTGCTTTCATTAGAAGGGAGCTCTTGGCTCTTTTGACATACTGAAGCACAACCACAGTGCAAGCCTATACTTTCTTCAGTCCATCAGGGTATAAGTACATAACTTCATAGTTGGTATTTCTGACTATGCATACAAATTTTCATTTTTAAATTTTTTTTTTTATAAATAATTTTATCATTCTCATGCAACTACTGTAGGATTCTTGGGCGGTGCTAGAATCCCACTTGTATGTGTTTGTAACTTTTTCAGGGAATCATTTTATTTTGATTAGTAAGAACGAAATTCTATTTTTCAAAATATGTTTATATATACACAGAGTGGAGGGCTGGTTCCTTACTACTTGCAGTGTCTGTTTTCAGAATAATTAAGTCAAAATAGCTAACCAAGATTTTAAGACTTCACTAACATGACTTGTTTTCTAACCAAATCAGATGAAACAACAGTACAAGTAAAAAAGTTATATTGTTGTTTTGGTGAAGTGACTAAAGATATTTCTCTATTATTCCAAGGCAGCTATAGTATGACACTTCTTCTAATTGCTAGTGGCACAGATGAAGAAAAGTACACATCTGCAATTTTCTTCTGGAATTGTATGGGTTTCCAACACGTCGCACAGATGATCATTGAAAATGCTGGTGTTCAGTAATAATATTCAGCACTTCAAGGGTTTGCACAGATATGTTAATACTTCCATTAATCTTCTTCCTTTGTATGTAAATCTGTAGCCCAGATGTTGCATCATTTGCAAATCTTGCAATTAAAACATTTTATAACTTGCAGTTATGCAAAGGGGCAGTAGACTGGAAAATGGGTAAAATTGCTTGGCTAGGGACATTACCATGGCAACCCACTGACCCCCGTTCAATTAGTTACAACTGAAGATCCAGCTATTAATTATAATGGTCAGAAAAGGATATAATCTGAATCTCCTTTTACCTTTTTAATATGGACATTTCTTACTCACCATAAATCTCTGACTTTAAGAGACAAAGCTCCAGATCTGAAGCATTAAAAGTGATAGTACTTAAAGACTGATGGAAAGTGGAGGAGAGTAAAGGAATCTCATTTATCAACTATGTTCAAGGTACTTCTTTAACTTTTTGTAGTCTAAGCACTCTGTCAGGCAAGCTTCAAAGTTAATATTCGTTATTGCTCTTTTTAGCTATTGAAATCTACATTATGTGTGCCAGCAATTATCTCTCACTTTAGAAAGCTGCTGTTAATTAGGGCCAAACTAATCACCACAGGACTTGTGGAAACAGACAGATGCCTCCCTTTGTCAAGAGTTTTACATTTTGCTGTAGCAAAGTTGTATTTTCTTGGCATGTTATCAAAGAAAAGTTATCTGTTAATTATAGAGGACACTCCACTTCCTGGCACGAAAGCAGTCCCACTGTAGTCTTACAGCAACTCTCTGACTGGACCATAAATATCTTGGTGTAGGGTCATTTTTTTGGAGGCTATGCATAGTATGCCGCCTCACCACTTACCTTCACATTCACTCCAAATAAATGCAAAACTTCATCCTGTGATGTACTGAAATTCTCAGGATTTTCGTATCTTTAGGGTCCTTTTTTAAATTTTTTTGGGGGGTTGTTGGTTTTTTTTTTTTTCTGGTTAGCGCCATATTATGCTAGTCAGTAAACAGGAGAAAAACAGGTACTCAACACAATGACAACTTCTCCCTTCCCTCTTGAAGTGCATTATACTCAAAATTCATGTAATCAGTGCTGACATGTATTTATACTCTGTAGCTTATTCTTAAAATGGAGGGTGAGTGGGGTTTTTTGGTGATGGTTTTGGGGGTTTGTATTTATAGAGGTTGGGTTTGTATTTATAGAGGTTGGGTTTTTTTCTGTTTTGTTATGGTTTTTGGGGTTTTTTTAACACTTTGTTCTGATAATTGCTGATGAAAGGCAGGGATTGAGCAGAATGGCTGGGAACAGAGTCTCAAAATCACTGGAGGCTGTGAAGAGAGTCTCAAAATCACCAGACTGGGCAAAAGTTTATCTAAACATGAGGGTCTGGCAAAATACGTGGTTGCTCTGTAACTGACATCCAGCAGTTCTGGATTAGACCCATATAGATTAAAGTGTGCATTTAAATATGTATCTCTTATGTAATAGCCACCAAGAAATCTCACCCCAGAAGGTGTTTGTGCATTTTTTATGATAGTCATACCCAGCACAGATGGCAAGTGTATAAATTGTATCCTGGTTTTTGCAGCCCTGTGGAGGACTCTGATACGAAACAGGAAGCACAGAGCAGTGTGATAACAAATATTCACTGAAATTATTTTGAGGTGTTCCCTATGCAAGATGCAAATTGCACTACTTGGACAAAAAAAATGCCAGTGGAATCTTCTTAACAATCATAATTACATTGCACCAAGTGATGGACAATTACAGCAAGCGCAGAACTGCTTTTAGCATATTGATTACGTAGCTCTAACTGTTTATTGTTGTGATTCTTTCCCTCTCTGCCTCCAAGGCCCCTTCCTGCAAGCCTGCAAGGAATTTACCTGTGCAAGTAATGTCATTGCCTGGGTCTGCTTTTCAGGTATTTAAGGTAGCATATCGGACCACTGGCTTGGAGACAAAGTATGATAAATTGCCTTGTTTGTCATAGGGGTTCCCCTATGTATATGACAGCCTACAGTCATTGTATAGTAGATGGTTCAAAGACGCAAATCCAGCATAATTCATTTCTAAACAGCCTCCAGATTAATTGTGGTCCAGGACTGAATACAGAAAATGTAATTTTCCATCCTTTTTTTCTCCCCCTCCCCTCCCCCACCAAGGGGATTTTGCAGTATGTTTGGTTTTTTTGGGGGGGGGGATCGTTTTTATTTTTTCTTTGAAAAGCACACTTAACTCTCTCTTCTCCTTCAAAAAGCCATGTGTACCCTCTATTAGTCAGTATATCTGAACAAAACTCTCTTTGAGCTTCTTAGAATTATTTTGATAATGTGCTCTTTCTTATTTTTTTAAAACAAAAGTAAATGGTAAACAAAGAAATAGCAAATTCAAGGAAGAATTTGCAGTTACTCTGAGGGAAAGACACATACCTATTCCAAAATATAAGTTAGCCATATATATGAGGCATTCACATAGAAGAGATTTAGACAGTCCAGTGAATTAGATGGGGGGAAAAAACCACTGAGAACAGGAAGAACATAGTTGTAAAAAAACCTTTTGAACCACAGAAAAGGCCACTTCTGCTTTCTAACATAATCCTCAGCTTTTCTTTGCAAAAGTACATCTGTACAATTTTCTTCACACTGTCTAGGCTTCTCACCATTACCATTTGACTGTACATGCAGGAGAATTTATGTTTTGGATCAGAGCACTAGATTTCAGAGATAGGGTCTGGCAGCAGGCAAATTTACTATTATTAAATTCCACTGAGTCAGCAAATTTCCCATATCATGTAAGTTATTTCTGCCTACTTCTACTTGAATTGAGTTTAATGTTTCCCACTTTTTCCATGAGATAAGTATTCTGATTGAATTTATTTTCTCTATGTTCCCTAAAAATTGGATCTGGGCTATCTGAACATTTCAAAAGTATCTGGTTTACATTTAATCAATATCCTTTTGAGCATTAAAATGTTTTTATGATGTCCCTTTTAACCATCTGTTCAAAGTCAATAAACCAGCTCTGTTGTTTCTTTTTCAATGGGTCATTTTGTAAACCTCGCCTTATACAGGATAGTAGCTGATGCATGTGAAGCTTAGAACCAGAGCATCAAAACAAGGTACATTTGGGATCCAGGAGAAAAATAATGGCTAGACCCTATAACCTTCTCACGTATCTGCTTCTTATTTATTTCCTTTGGCATGTGAGTACTCACTTGACTAACTGTTTCAAATGTTGTATTTATAAGGAAGCAGATTGTCATACTGCTGAATCTTCGTATTCTTCATACCTTCACTCTAAGTGCTTTGTCAGAGTCTGGCAGGTAGACCTCAGAGGCTATGTCTATTATAGAAAATAAATGGAGAAAATCCTGTCATCTGGCCCTGCAGATAAAAGGCGTATCACAGCTTTTTCCATATGGTTAATTTCCTTCCTTTCCTCTCTTGCCCCCTTCCTCCCAAAACAGAGTGGTTTAGTCTCTTCTGCAGGCTGAGAGGGGGTTCTTGATCTGTGATAGTCCCCCAAATTATCCCTGAGTATTTTCTGAATGAAACTAGTTGGTACAGGCCAAACGTGTCAAGAGGGTACCAACAACGTGTATCATCACACCCTAGTCCTGGCCTGTTTGGTTAACTGTCATGGGTGTAGCTAAACAGTTTTACGATCTATATCCATACAGGAGACTGCAAGTGGACATAACCTCAGCTCTAGCCACAGATGAAGTGACAGGACACTACAAAAGCTGCATGGCAATCCCAGTACAGACAAAATGCATATAAACTAGATATTCAAAAGGCTTGCTATATCAAGCTCAGAATTGCACTTATATTTTCACAGGACTTCTGGTTTTAAGTTGGCTTATGTTCTATTAGGAGGCTCTCTGGCATCTGCCTGGAGGATACCATCTGCTGCTGTCTTTTCATTAGCAGATCTAGTAACAATAGCCACGTGTAGTTTTTACACAGAGAGGAATTCTCACCCCAAAGCCCTCTTTTTGAAGTGCCTGATCAATTTGGTTCCAGTACAGGTGAACAAGCCTCGAAGGCTGAGTTTCACCAACCAGTGGAAATATGTCATAAAGTAATAAAGTGTTGGGGTTTTTTCTTTGGCTTATATCACAAATATGTAGTAAAAATGTTCACATGCAGTGTGACTACATATATATGCATATGCATGCACATGTGTCTACAAACATATGTGCATATAAATGCAGGATATGTATACTGTAGAAAGTGTATATTTCAGAAGTCCAGACTGTACAATTTGCAGAAAAGTTATTTGATGAGGAAGTTGGTGAAATCACTTTGCCCAGAAGATAGGATTTTGGAAGGAACAGAGTTCCTAGTGGCATATGGTGGGTGGGCTTTGTAGTATCTACAAGCATAATATAGATTGTTTCATATCTACCCATATTGCATTATACATTTGTGTGCAGGAGATATTCAGTGTTGACCCATTTCTCAAAAACACATCAGAACAATCTTTACTTTCTCCGTCAAAGCAACATGAGCAAGAATACAAGCTTCCATTTTAACTTGCCCTTGGTCAACCCATAAGGAGATGCGGGGATCTTCTTGCAAGCCTGTCCTATGTCGCAGTGATGGAGTGGACTCTGCAAGTCTGAAGTTTCAAGTCGTTTCTATCCATAGTTGAGCAGCACACTGAACGTACACAAACAGAATCAGACATATTTAAAGAAGGGAAAAAACTATTATTAAATTATACAGTATATAATGCTATGCTACATGGATGCCCTCAATGGTTTTGGTATTTTTTTTTCTACCCCAAACGAATTGAACTTATGATCTAAAACTTATGTTATGATAAAGCTAAAATCCGATGAAAGAAGTCCAACTTTGTTAGGGAAGGTTGACACACTGTAACCCAAATGTCTGACCTGATATTGCTCTCATTGCTAGAAGTCACCCTACAGGCATTATCAAAGCAATTTAAAATACTGCACATTTAATTTGCAGTGACATAATTAGAACATTAATAAACTTGGCTATCTAGTCACTGCAAGTCATTGTTTGCGTACGTGATGAAGTTGTAGCGGTATGAAGGCTCTGACACTTTAAGGAGTGACAAACTGCAAGTTAATTTTTTAGGACATTACAGCATAAAAAAAACCCCTTCCTTTTTCTTTTTTTTTAAACATCTGCTGCAGACATCCCTACAGTATGATCCCATGTTTGCTGAAGCTTTGACATTGAAGCATTGTAAAATGAACCAAAAAGACAACACAAAGAAGAGAGTTGTGTTTGGCATACAAAATAACCCCCTTGCTGGATCAAACTGCCACACATCTTTCCCTGAACATCAGTAGACATAGCTTAGTCCTATCAATAGTTTACTGACCTGTGCTGTGATAACATTTCCATCTCTGGAGTGCACTGTATGTGACATTTTGCAAGTACATTTAATGGGGAATGGGGGAAGGGGAGATGACGCTTATCCTGCTTGTCGGTGCATACTGGACGGGGCCGGGGATATCGATTGGGCAGAAAACTCTCCTTTCCTGACTGATTGCCACCCCTCGTGTGTATGCGGTCTTTGAACTTTGTCGTATCTGGATAAATGGAACAGTTTCCAGTGAGATCAGCCAGGTCTCAGCAACACAAACATCAGCCAAATTGAACAAAAGACTATAAATAATAAAAGAAGCCCTTGACATTGTCTCAGTGCACTAGATAGCCACAGACAGACTTCATTCTGCTGCAGACTATTTGACTAAGAATGTAGATGAGTGTTTGAGACAATAACCATTTTAAGATCTTGTCGCATGCTTGCTTCCAGAACAATTGTCCTTCCTGTTAGACTCAGGTCAGCACCAAAAGTGAAAGGTCAGAATACCAATTAACTTATCTTCCCAACAAAAAACTGCTCAGTTCAGGGGTATTATGTAGCTCAATATTTTATTAATGTAGGATGGCTTTGATCTGCATTTACTCTATGAACTGACACCGATTTTCTAAAAATTATTTTATTAATTATTCATATAATTGGAAATGAACCATAAGTTTGAATTAAAGATTTTTGAACTTCGTATTTGTTGACGCCACATCTTCATTATTGTGTAGAAGGTGAACCAAAATAATATGAACTGTTAGCCATTGAAGTCAGTCTGCTTCTTTTTTTCTTTTGATTTGGTAGCTGACAAATTATAACAATATTGTACAGTAACTTTCCTAATGAATATTAATTTTCAAGTTCTCTAAAAAGTTAGCAGAGAGACTAAAGAGCTGGGGATGTGCAAAACCACAGCTTGGCTATATGAAAGCAAAGAATTTGAATTTTACCCTCAGCTGTAAGTTTTCCAGAGGCTTCTAAAGGAACCTTTCACATAATATCAGAAAGCAATTTTCTGGGGTTTTCCTTACTTTCCACCTTTTCCTGTCTGTTTTCCTCTTCCATATGGACATCCAAGGTTTACTGAAGGACCCTGACTTAGACTATGAAATCAGTCACTTGCACTCTTAAGCTATTTATATTCTTGGGTATATTCCTGATTTTGTTTGGGTTTTTTTGGGGGGGAGGGATTTGGTTATTGGCAAACTTTTTCAGGAATAAGAAATACATTAACCACAGTCGTTTCACATTTTACACTGAAATAGTGCTGACAAAGTATTTTTCCTGGTTCTCTTCCATGCAATACAGATTACCCACACCCATTTTGCTGCAAACCCACAGCTTTGCCAGTATTGCAGTGCTATGTAGCCCCTTTCCGCCTTCTCTGTCAGAAAGGAGTACCTGGACACGCTCTATATAGATGAACACCACTTCCTAATAGGCATTATCCAGTACTCCATTCAGGATGGCAGTCTTACAGTCTTGACTTATTCTCTCAAATTTTGTTTTTCTATATGGATTTTGCTGTTCTTGAGGATAGAGAACAGCTGAGATGCAGCTGAAGCTGATGGTCCTAGGCTACCCTGCGTTAGCTTCTTAGGCATAGTCATTCAACTTTGGTGTCAGGCCTCAAGTACAAAACAGATCTTTACCACAGAGGAAGAAAGAAAAAGGCTAAAATTTTAGAAGGAAGTTGCTCTTTATTCACTTCATCAGTTTTTAGTCCTATCCCCGAAGACACAAATGTAAGGGGCATTCCCTGCCTTGCACATAAGCCATTTTGTAATGTCTTGTGGAGAGAAATGTGTAGGCAAACTCTCCACTTGGTTCTTTACAGCCCCATATTCTGTGAAGCTCGTCCATGTTTTGCCATGGCAGACCTCTTTTTAGGCAGCTTCTCAGCTACAAGCTGTTTCTCGGCCCTCCAAACAGATGAATTAACTGTTTGACCTCTGTTGGACCTTCAACTGTTTTGATGAGAACAGTAAAGCTTTTGGGGAAGGGTTTTAAATAGTCACTCAGAAATTACTCTTACACAAACAAGCTGTGTCCAGATCAATATTTGAACCGAGATACCAAGGTTGAAGTGTCTGAGCTGGAACCAGGAATCCAAGAATCTCCTCCCTGCAAAGAGAGGCAGCTCCATATCACGTGAAGTAGAATTTCGTTGCTGTAGTCTGTCTCTCATTTGAACGAGCTGTCTCCACTACTAAAATACTGCTACAAAGAAATGAAATTCTATTGTTCCCTACTTAGGGAACTCTTGATCTACTTGAGACATTTAACCTGATGTTTAAGACTTCAGGAGTGTGTTGGAATAGCAAATGAAGTTCCACTCCATTTAACAGAAACATTCATGTTTAATTAAAATTCCATGCAAATATTAACTATCCACAATACTCAAAGTGTTAGGGAATTAGGGCTGAGTTTAATCCTATTTCAGCCTCCTTCAGTCTTCTTTTTCTGCAATGTATTCAGAGAAATATATGCAAAGTAATGCTGTCTTTTTGTTTGTTCATTCTCTAAAAAGTGTCTTTGTGATAGATCATCTAGTGATAGATCATATTTTATCAAAACTGATTTTTGTAACATCATACTCTTATGTAGATAAAGTTGGTTTGTGAGAATTTATATAATCCAAACAGGCAAGAACAAACGCATAGTATTTTGTCTCATCAGTAAAACATAATATGTTCTTTGCCCTTCTAGTGGAATTGGTTACTGTTATATAGTTTGCAGTTTTCCTCTCTTTATTTTATTTTTTGATCAGACTGTGACATTTATTAACAAAGAGTTTGGCTTCGTCTCTCTACAGCTTGCTTTCTAGGGAACTCACACTATGCTTTAAACTCTGTTTTCAAGAAGATATAAAATATGCATACATTCCTTGGCAAAGCAGTGTTCAATTGCAAAAGCTATCTTAGTAACCAAGTGATGGATTAGTTCCATGAAAGTACCAAATCAGATAAAATGACAAGAACTCATGCAAATTTGTTAAAAATAAAGGGGCTTTTTTTGAAATAATAATAAAAAATCTTTATCTGAAAATATAATGTGCCCTTAGGACATGATATTAGATATTGCTGCATGAATTAAATTTTAGAATGACAGGATAATTAATGTAATAACTTCTTCCTCATAAACAGCTCCAAAGGTATGAGGACGTGTTTATAGGAGAAATGTATTTCCATCAGCTTTAGTACTGTAGGGCAAAACCAGCGGTAATACATTTAGGAAGAATTTATTTTCTTTGTTGCCCCAAAAAATATAGTATTAGCACTTCCTTATTATTTCTAATGAGAAATACACCTACCGGAACGGTTGGACAGCATTATTAAAAAAAAAAAAAA
>VXBO01012469.1:117859-161791 GCA_013400135.1 Rhinoptilus africanus
AAAATTGAATCTTGTTCTAGTGTTCTGTCTTAGTCATGTTTAATTATAATATGTGCTAGACCCACAGTTATCATTTAGCTGATATCATTTAACTCTTTGACCTTGTACTGCCATACTTAGTGCTCTAAAATATCTACAGCAACATCAGAACCTGTTTTATGGTTACTTGGCTTAAGCAAGTACCGTCCACCTTTGGGGCAGGGGAAGGAAATTCTGAATTGCTGAAAAGGGAATAGTTTCTGGTTTGGAAGAGTGAGAGAGGCAAATGTGACTTTCAGCTCTGATGAAATTCACTGAGTACTTTATAGAGTGAACAAATGAAACAGGATAGAAAAAAATGTGCAGCACACTTAATTTCACTCTCCCTTAGATGAAACTTCTCAGGGTTTTTTGTTCATTTGCTTACTCCAAATTATGGTCTCAAAAATGATCAAAATAAAATTTCTCCACCTCCAAAAAGTGAAGTCAACAGAAAAGGTGCAAATTTGGATACATTTGCCTCACTCGTCTTTGAAATGGAATCTTAAGAGCTGTACTGGTAGTAGCGTCTTCCCAAATTCAAGTAGAAGTAAGCAGACTTTAGTTGTGGATGTACACTTCTGTTTGGGTTTTGGTGTTTTTTTGGTTGTTTGTTTGATTGTTTTTTAAATATAAACTTCTGAGTAAATCCAGAACCAGCAAGGTAGAAACTCGCATTCCCACATGGGTGTCCACAGCTCCCTCTGCTCACGTTCCGCCTGCCTGCCAGCTGGAGAGCAAACTCTGGTTTTCAGGATTTTAAGGGCTCCACCACCTGTGATGGCACAGATGCAGTCTGAGCAATGCATGCCCGTGGTAGCATAGGTGTGACTGATTCCTCCTAGCAGGGAAGGCAAAGCCTGCTGCATAGGACATAGCAGCACACTAACTATTATCAGCTGCCAACACACTGCAGCCCAGCAGAAGCTGGCAACCCAGATATGAGCAAAAAGTAGATTTCTCTATGCCTTGATGAGAGGAAAGAGGAATTTCAAATTCCAGCTAGAGCTTGTGGGGTGGCTGACTGCCTAGAAAATGAACTAAATCAGTGCATATGTCATGTGCTTTCGCCTGGCCTTGTCTCTGGATGCCCCTCTAAGCTCTCGTGGGTCCGAGTGGATGTGACAGATGGTTTAGACTGCAGTACCCAACTCACTCCAGGCAAACTTTCCTTGCCAAAGGCCAGTAGGCTCAGTTCTCCAGGTAGCTACTGCCGGTCTTAGGAAACGTGTAAGGAATTTGTAAATTAAGAAATTGAATATAATACCTGCAGCAGGCTTGCAAAATTTTTCGTTTTTTTATTTTGATTTAGAGATTTTTCCAATAAACATCACATAAAATATTGCAGTTCATAAAAGACATTAATTCTGCTCTCTTAAGATGTTGTTTGTTCAAGAAAGATCAAATTGGATGCAGCAGCATCTGTTTATCAGTTCTGCTTTCATCTAATTTTACAGCTGGATTGTCTGAGCCACAAGAAGGTCAAATGATTTGCCCTGACTCTGCCTATGAATTTATGGCATATGTTTGACAAACAGAGCCCATATGCTTGCCAGAAGTGTGTTACACATTTTAAATGTATGGTTTAAAATAATGCCTTTTTTACTAGGAAAAAGTATTGCTACTAAAGTGATATTTTTTTGTTGTGCTATATTAACAAGAATAAACTGATAACACTTATTTGTCATTAGACTTTTACTGACAGTAAATATTTTACTGATTTTTTTCTTTCTACTGTAATCTTAGAAAAAAACTCTGTATTAAAATTTAAGTCAAATGGCAAATTTTACTGCACAGCACAAAAGTCAATTTACTTCAAATTTAACTGCTGCCTTTTGAATACAAACCAAATATTTTTCAACATGGAGAAAGCAATCATAAAATATTTTGTATTTCATAGCCTTGCATTTGGGAACCTTCTTACACACAATAAAATTGAAAAAGTGGCAGAATGTTTCTTTAACACTTTCTTTTTTCTCTCTCTTCCCTGCGCCACTCCCCAAATGGGGAAGAAAAGTAGAAAAGTGTAGAAATGGGTTTCAAGCTATCAAATGTAGTTTGAGAATTGATTCATCCACAGTGGCTTCACATTTCAGGGTTAAATAAACCTTATTAACCGATCATGGGGACAGCCTTGCTGCTTACCTGGGGTCACTATGGTTATTGGGCAAGATGAGTTCTGTGGGGCTGGCAGTCACATCCTTAGCCAGTGAGCTGAGAAGCAGTGACTTTCTCCAGCAACCACTAACAGGGTTACCTTGTCGCCAGCAAATGATCTGGGAATAACTTTAACCTAAAATCCTGTCATCCTGACCACATGGAGCTTGGATTAGGCTAGTTGACTTGTTCTGAACAGCAATTCATAATCTCAAGAATTGCTGTAAGAGTTAGTGCTGGTGCTAAGCTTTACCCTTCCATAGATATCAGTGACTATACTCTATACTATCTTATGTACACAGGAATGTATATATATATAAAAATAATAAAAAAAATCAAACTACTGGAGAACTATGCCACTGATTGCTCTTTTTTTAAGAATTTTTTTCCCATCTTTTTCAAAAACATTTCTCAAATCAGCTGAACTTGGTTTCATCTTCGGAACAACTGGTTTTACAGCAAGTACAATGTGACAAGTTTATGAGGGTTCAGTAAATGTCAGTTCTAGCCATGATCCCCATTTCCCTCTGACATGAAGAATGGTGGATTTGAAAGGGTATTTTGAAATGCTCTCAGTAAGTTTGGTACCGCTGAGAAGCACTTCACTGTATCCAAGCCCGGGTAGAGTAACTGGATCAACGGTGTGTACTGAAACAACTTTTGCTCACAAAAATAAAACAACAAAAGTACCCGAAGTCCCTGCTGTGTATATCATCAGATAGAGATATCTCCTGTCCCTCAAAGGATGACTGCTGTTAGAATTTGCAAGGTCTTACTACCATCAAACCCTACACTTTAAATTTTGTACTGCTGTGATGGGATTGAAGTTCTGAGGTGTCATTAGACTGTTAACACCTATGCCAATATTACAGGTATAGTGTATCACAGTAAATCTTCCTCTGCTCTGTACTGGCTGCAGTTTGGCTGCTCTGTGCAGGCTGCAAATGGACGTGCAAGTTTGTTTGACTGAAAAGATCATCTATTCAGCTTGTTGTCTTATATTCATCTTTATGGAGATGATTGGTATTGCTGGCACCCTTCGTAATTTTAAATTTCTCTCAAAACATATAAGTACATGCTAAGCAGCTCCCAAATACTCGCTACACTGTGACCCTAAAGCTGTAAGGGACAGTGAAGCAGTAGTTACCCAGAAGTGTGCAGAGACTGAAGCTCCTCTTTATAGAGCTCTTTAGGAGGGACTTTTGGGTAAACAGGTTTAGCATGCCTCACTGAAAACCGAAAAAACCATTAACCTTCTAATTAAAAATATAAACCCAAGATTTTCTTTGTGCTGGCATCTCCACATAGTGATATATATATTTTTTTAATAGGAATTGAGACTTTTAACCTCAGCCTTTTTCTAGAAAAAGCAACAGTTGTTGCTCAAAAATGGGCATATTCTTTTTCAACACATGAATATTATTCAAAAACAATTAGAACATAAGCTTACATATATTTTCTTCTTTAGGCAAGGCGTCACCTGATGAATACTTCAGAGACCCTCAAATTTCCTTTAAGCAGTAGATACACATTTTGATACTTCGGTATTTAATTGAGGTGTCATACTTGCTTCTTAATTAATAAGAACATTGTCACTCAGAATATTCAGTATTTCACGTTGTTATATTATCAAAAAATTAGTTCCCATTTAAGTGGTGATTTAAAAAATCTGACTAGAGAAAACTTTCTTGCTTTGCTTTCAAAGATATTTGCATGCTTAAAAATATTAAAATCCCAATTTATTTTTTCGTTACATTAAGGTTTTTAAGTAAAAACAATGAAGCAAATTCCTGTTATATGTTGGACTAAGCATAGTCTATTGAACTCAACTAACTATGAATGTGACTGCAAATCCTTTGAAGTCAAGTGCTGTACATAGGCTGGTCTTTCAAAGGAAGGTGTTGAAGTTGCCGAGAGCACATTTTTAAAAGCTCTCCAGGAAAGGGATGTTAAGGTAATCTTACAAAAAAACCCACAAAACTTGTTTGAAGGTGATTTGGGGTCACTTGGTGAGGCTGGAGCTATTTTCACATATTTGTGTTTTAATCTGCTTGACCTGAAGATGTGGAGTGAGTCATTGCTTTGATATCAGGGCAGAAGAACTTCTCCATAATACCTGCTGATCTCTCACTATTCAGCTATATCTATGTATTTAAAATACAGTGTTATTCCAGCTTTATTTCTTAGTCATATCTGTTGTATGAATTAAAAAATAGTTATACCACACAACCGACCTAGTAATTTTTTTATATACATCTTCATGGACTCTTGAAATTATATATAAGACTGATACTGAAATTTTCAAGTAGTTTAGAAAAAAGAATCACTAATGTGTTGTATGATTATTTTCAGATCACATTAAGAAAGAAAGGGCTGTGTTACTATTTTTAAATTAGAATTTTAAGTATTATAAACTTAAGTATATTAAGCAAATTAAATGGTTTGGATTTTGAGGTGAGGGAAGAGCTTATCATACAAGCTGCAGTTCTTTAATTCCAAGAGCGAGAGCAATTGAGATATAGGCTCCTTTTAATTAGAAATTATGAGATGGATAAATCGAGAATAATAGAGGGATTTCCTTTCCACTTATCCATTTCTAATAAATACATGTTTTGACAGCAATAATACTGTCTTAAATGGTTAATGTTACATGAAGCTTCCATCTTATTTATGTGGGCTGTTCCCACTACATTGAGGAGCCTCTGAAATGTCAGCTAGAGCAAGGATCTATGCTGTATTCAACCAGGATGGAAATGGAAAATTCAATTTAATACTCTTGTGAGAAAATCTATAATACTGTTCTTCCCCATGAACCCACATAAGCTTTCTTTCAAACTTTTCTCCTGCCAATTCATCAAATACTTTCTCTGAAAGACCCAAAATGTTGTTCTCAAACCAGAGATCTCCAGCCTTGTTAATCTTGGCAAATCTTGCCTTTCATTTTGCTGCTTTGTAATGGGCTACACATCTGAGCAATATAAAGGAGTTCTTTAGGAAAGCTAAATACGATTTCTGTTGTTGGGATTTTTTTTTTTCTGGAAATGTAATTTCTAGTTTGCTTCCTAAACTATACCAAGTGGATTTAGACTGTGCCTGAGAACTGTCTAAACCTGCCAACATCTCTCCAGTACCACTGCAGCAAATATCCCCTATAACAGTGCTATTGACATCTGTGGGTGTACTACAAGAGTCTTTAATACACTTAATCCAGCAGATGATATGCCTGCATAACTACATACATGACACAGAGAAACCTGCATGCTAGAAGATCTACAAGAATCTAAGATGCACTAAAGTGCTCAGCTGCTAGTGGTGACCGTCTCTGCTAAACCATCTTTTGTTTCTCATTTGTGATAAGAAGAAAAACCTAAAAATCTTCTTCCTCAGAAATTTACAACATAGTGCCAAAACATCATGGATTCAATGATACAGAATTGTCTTCCCTTCCCTTCCCTTCCCTTCCCTTCCCTTCCCTTCCCATATTAATAGCTTTTACTTCTTTTTTACTTCTTTCCTCCCCACACATTGTTTGATGATTTTTTTTTCTTTCCTATGCCTTATCAACCTTCTCCTCACCTGTTACTTGCCAAGTCCCTTCTGTAACACACCTTCTTTCTTTCATCAGACCATCCACCTTTTCCTTTCAAGGATGGGATAACCAACACATGTTTAACTAAAATCTAAGCAGTTGCTGTCAAAGGACAATCCTTTCTCCTAAGGATACTGCAACAAGGAAAGCCATAAACATCTACTGTTGGATGATATCCCAGCCATGAAGTGTGTTTCTAGCACAAGCAGGATTGCACAGGTGGCAGAGATTTCTTTTAAAAATCCACAGATTAGCACAGACCATCTGATTTGGGAGGATGATGTGATTAACATGTGCATTCAATATGATTGTACTGCAGAGAGGATGAACAGTTTAATTTTTATTCATGCTTATGAGGCACTAAGAAATAGTCCCATAGGTGAACTCTTAAACTATTTAACTCCACAGGTAGCATGGGAAGGGATATCCTGAATACATGCATTGGAGGGCTGAGGGACATCTGCCCTGCCACAGAAATCTACTCCAGAACTACTTGTTTCAAGTTAAAAGAAATTAGTTACAAAATACACAAAAAAAACGTATTTGTGATGATATGATGATGGTGTCCCCTTTCAGTCAAATACTTAGAGCCACTGCCTTTGCACTACAGCTACTTGTATTCCACTGGTGCTACCACACAACTTCTTCATATAAACCATAACGATGTGCCTGTTTTCCCAAGGAAAAGGCAAAGAAACATGTACCAGGGATCTTTAATGAGTCTCTTTGACTTATTTTCAGAACTCTTTAATACTTCTGCCTTGAGAGTCTCTGAAAATGAATGGTAATTAGCCTTATGGGTTGGCAGGAAATTGCCATATTGATCATCTCTGGGAATACTGTATATAGAAAGGAAGAGGAAACCACAGAAATAAATGTTTATGTGCATTGTTGGGGTTTTGGGAGGTTTATTATCTGTGTTTCAGTACAAAGAATTATTAATATTGGGGTAAACACAGATGAACGAAATGTATTGCTACTGATTTAGACATTTAGAAATAGCTTTTACTATCACTAGTGCAAATCCAATAAAATCTCCTGAAAGCAGCTAAGAGTACTTTTAAGTAAGACCACTTAAGGCTTGGTTGTAAAGGAAATATTGCTCTTTAAAAATGTAAAACAAATCCTCCTAACAGGACTTTTCAAGTTAAGCTATCTTTAAATAAAAGATGATGAGATATTTAAAGAGTTTCTGAGTTCGCATTAAATGCATAATTCAGGACTGAATGTTGAAAAGGGAGTAAAAATATGAAAGGCTTCAGCAGTATATCTCTGTGATTCTATATCGTTTGTCTAGAAGGTTTAATCAGCACAGAGAAGCTGCAATGTAACCAGGGAAGTAGTTTGGTTTATACTGATTTTAAGGTCTTAAAAAATTGCCAACTCTTCAAAAATCCTTCCAGTATCTAACAGCTCCTATTTCAGGATTTGCTACCTTGTGATGTGTAAGAAAGATTATAGCAGCATGGGCTAAAGCGGCTGATGCTTTGCGATGGCCGCTCCTAGTGTTATTGCCTAATTCTGTAAGCCTGACTTCATGATGACTTTTAAAATTCAAATAACCCTGGAAGACATCCTGGATATCTTCCAGGCTTATGTTACATATATATCCCTATCGGTCTCTGAAATGCAAGCATTTATTGAGGAATACCTTGTAAAAACATATTGGAGCCTCACTATGTGATTAATGGTGGGATTTATCTAGGTGTTTGAGACCAGAGCTGGGCCCATCCTTCCCAGTGCTTCAGACTGTGAGGACATGAATGATGTACGTTTTCAGCAGCTGTCACTTGAAAGCAGTACTGTTATAATGAGGAAGATGAAAACTCTCATATCTTGAGAAAGAGCAGGAAAGAATAAAAAAATTAATTGGCATTTTTGTAAACTAAAGTTGCTTTTCTAAACATCTCAGTAATTATTTTTAATATGGCGAGCCTTCAATCAGTATGTTCTTTTTAGGGTATGAGATACGTAATATCCAAATATGTTTAAGGGATATTTTTTGCTTCTACAGAACTGCAATAAACACAATTTATGTGACACTCTCTTCCTGTGGCTGTGGAAAGTCTCAGGACCACAGAAAGGACAGTGGCCATTTGGACTTCATTTCAATAAATTTTCTTGGATATTATGGTTTGTTGGAAAAACACCATCTCTGTAGACAGAATGCATCACAATAGGAATTCTGCTCCATATTTTATGCTGAATAGGCTATGCTCTTACTCTTCCTGTTAATAAGGAAAAAAAGTACTTTTGTGATTTCAGAGAATTACGTGAAGCAGCCTGCTGTTAAGTGTTTTTCTCCTGTGGACTGTGCTATTTTGTCTTTTCCTGGTTGCATGAAGCTACATCTGTCACCGCATCTACTGCTGTTCTGCAGTTTATGTGTCGTTACTGATCTGTTGCCTCATGGGTTGAGCCAAACTAAGCAAAACCAGCGTCAAGTCTCAATAAAAGTGAAATAAAGCAGCTTCCAAGTTCCTGGTCATAAATGTGTTAAATTCCAGTTACCTTGAGGCACAACTGCATTGACACCAGAATGTTTGGCTGATACTTTCATCTTCTATTTGAATATGTATTTGAATGTATAATTTTCAAAATATTATGATGCTTTGTGGTGTCAATAATATTTCAAATATCGATGGACAGAGGTCATTAGATAGAAGTGTAGTGATTTTGGGTGTCTCTGGAAAGGATGGACATTACAATCTAAATGGTATATAGGAGATGCTTTTTTCTGAGAAATCACAAAATTTTAATATAAATACTGTGTTATACCAATGTAGTATAAAACTCACTCTAAGACAAGAGGGAGATGGGAGGACATTATCTGTTACGAATGAAGTGAAAATTGTTTGGTTATGGAAAATTATTGAGATTCCCTGTAGCCAAACATTTTAACCTTCCTTTCAGCTTCTACAAAGACAAATTGTTCTCTGACTTGTGTATTTCTCAGCTACTTCTGAGCATATGCTTTAGTCTTTTTCTGAGTTATTTTAAAATTTTATAATAGAACACTATAAATGCAGCCATGCATTCCATAATTTTTAAAGAGGTAACTTAGTCCTTGAAAACTTGGAATGAAAATGTGGGTGGGAAAGGAGAAACCATGAAATGAGATGGCCTTTCTATGAGAAGAGTGAATGGACATCACCAATAAGCAAAAGAAATCTGACTCACTTTGGGGGAGTGGAGGTGATATGAACTGTACCTTTGTAAAAAGGGGATGCGAATTAATGGTTAAAATTCTCAATGAATTGAATGGATGACAGTTTTACTATACCTGGAACTCTCCCCATCCTAGGCATAATATAGTAAGTTCTTCTTTAAGTCTTTGGAGCCTGCATTGGCATTTGTTTTAGTCCTCTTGCTCTTGTGCTTAGAATTCTCTAGTCCTATTAATTTCATGCAATGAAACAGTATTTATGTGGCCATCTAAATTAAATATTCCTAATATCTGTTCTTGTTGCTAGAAAGATGGAACTCACTGTATATCCCATTTTTCAAGGCTCTCTGTTAGAACTGTAAACTGCTTAACAACTATTCTTACATTCTGGAACAAAAATTTTGCAAAAAGCAGCATCAGACATGTTAAACAGATTTTCCTGGAGAGGTAAAGGATTAAGAAATTGAAGTTTATGGTACATTTATGGATGGGCATATTATGCCATGTGTAGATTACTGATTTTTTTCCCCCTCCATCTTTCAGCTTTGCAGATTAAAACTGCCTGTATAATAACACGTTTCAAAGATTCATATGAAAGTAAGCTTCCATGGAATTTAGTGCTAAAGGCTCAGACCTAAATTTGGAAAGAATTAGCTTTTGTTGCTATGGGAACATACACTTCATTTAGTTCTGAAAGAGAAAGAACATACAAATTTATGATAAAAAATAACACTATTAGTCCACTTGGTGGGGCAGGAGGCACTAGAAATAACTATGTAATCTGGGCGTATAATATCTCCCTGTTGTGTACAGCATGATTACACTGAAAAAAATCTCCTTGTCAGTTTATTCCTCCATCATAATCTTTTTTTCTGTAAGTTCACATTTGTTTGCATTGTAAAATCACAAATTGCACATAAATAAGTGGTTTAGTCATTATTTGCCTTTGTAAGGCATCACTGGGGATGTCTATTAATTCTCAGATGATTATTTTTTTATCTTTGCCTTTCATAAAGTTTTGTATGAAGCCTAGATCTCAGCATGTTTCTATTCAGCTACGAAAGAGTAAAGGGGAGAAATTTGATGTTGCAATTGAATTTATTCCAAGACACTACTAATATGAATATGAAAGTGAGTTCTGCTGCTGACTCCTGGGTTTGCTTCTCTGCTTGAGAGACAAGTTTTGCTGACTGTGAAGGAAGTGGTGGCAAATGTCTCGCAATTAGACTTTCTTTCCTTGGAGAGCGATAGAACTGTGGAGAGGTTTTTCCACACTTTTTGCTGCTTTCTTCCCAATTTCTTTTTTTAAATCTCTATTATTTAATGGATAGTCTCAGCTTGAAAACTTATCTGTGGAGCATTATCCAGAAAAATACTCTTTTTTTTTTTAAGCCTCCAAAAGTCATAAAATGAAATGGAATGCACTTTTCGTATGAAAGTTATGATACGATTTTTTTCTTATGATTGTGGGTGCTATGACCACCAACCTGTCCTCTGTGTGTCAAAGAATTCACATGAATTTACATTCAAATGTAAGTAATGCAAATTTATGCTGTCTTTCACGTGCAGCGTTTGTGCAGTTCCATCCTGATATTTATTCTCTTCTGTCTCTAAAACTTGATTTTCAGGTTTAAATGGACATGCAAATGTAAAGTGAAATACAATAGAAATTGCAACTATCATGTGATCTCCCAGTGAAACCCTACAGAGGTGCACTTTTTATAATATTTTGATGCAAAAACGCTCTCTAAATAACTGCTGTTTCAGGCTGCTGCAGACATGCTGTTATTAATGCTGTGAACATCTACCTTTTAACAAATCCCAAATAATATCTGCCCTTTCCAGGAGATGTGTATAAAAAGAGAGAGCAAGAAGCAGCAAAATCAGTAAGAGATACAAACAAAATTTCACATGAAAGTGGGAAGACACAGAGGTTGAGTGATCTCTTACTTCACCTCTGTGATTGAGAGGAAGTATGAGCAAAATGCTTTTCATCTTTTGGGAATCCCTAGCATGATCCAGCATGGTCTCCACTTTTCTCACATTATTTCTGCTTTTGCCATAAGCAGTTAATGTTGCTTTTGTTGAAATGCTGCCATTATTATTTAATCATCAACTATGTAAAGTGCTGTGCCCACTCAGTGCAGGGATTGTTCCTTGGCCTAGTGACAAACAATTTAAGCGGTGGTTATGCTTCATTCTTTCAAATAAAATCCTTTTCCAATAAATGAACTGGTGAAATGTTTCACTTAAGAAAAAAAAACCCACAGCATTTTATTTTGCTGTGGATTGTGTGAAAATGGCCACAATATGTTTAATGTTTTTCTAAGTGATATACTAATGCTTTCTACTTCTATTGCCTTTCCAAAAGCTCATCTGCTGAACCACTGTGCTCAGGTTGCACTCAGTTCTTCACCAAAGGAAAAAGAAATAGTTTTGTATTCTACAGTGAGGTATGTCTAAATTGCATGGTTTGAGGTAAAACAGAACCAACTTTCTGGTCAGCAATTTTCTTCTAACTCTTGGAAAATAACAGTATATTGTGCAGAAAACTGTTCATTCTCAGAGTGATAGGACCAATAGTTGCAGTTAGTGCCAAGGAATGGTATACAGAAAGGCTCTTGCTTATACTTATTGCTATAACAACCAAGGTCAGCTAATTTCGTTATTTGCCCCATTGGAGGGTTGGAAGCAGAAGAGCGTAGAGTGGTCCCACCTGCAGGGAGGAGCGGACAGGACAGGTGACCCAAAATTGACCAACAGGGTATTCCATCCCATCTGCCCCATGCTCAGTATAAAAGCTGAGGGATCAAAGTGTCAGCCTCTTTCTTCAATGGCCAGTGTCCGAGGAGGACCTTGTCTGTTTGTCTGCGTTTGGTCCCAATTTGTGCATTCCTGACTCCAGCTCTGGAATCCAGTTCCCACCCATTGCTGAGTCCAGTCTGGGACTTCTCTAGTGCCTGATGGTGATGGCGTCCTGGGACCTTAATATGGTTTTGTATATACTGTATCTATTTAATTATTTCCTTTTTATTTTATTATTAATATTTCATTAAAGTAGTTCAATTTCTTCTAAACTTGTAAATCTCTTTATCTCTTCTCCTCCTCTCTGTGTGCAAGAGGTGGGGAGAGAACATCTGTTGCTGGCCACTGGCCATTTTGGCCAAAACCACAACAATATCATCTAAATACGTGTGATTGTAATTGAAAGAACATGGCAGTGGCTGTTTAAGAAACTTGTAAAAAAACTCCATCATCACTGCGGAAGAGAGATGAGTATCTGGTGTTTCTCATACACGTACAATCCAGAATGGAGTGATGTGTGCCTACGGTAGCATTTTAGTTCCCATCAGAGGCTTCCTCTTGAAACAAAATTTCTCCCAATTGTCTCACTTACTTTCAGCTTGCTTTACAAAGCATTCTTGGGCCACATGAATGGGGCTCTGTCCAGTAGTCCCACAAGAGTCACAGGACCAGACTAGAGTTCATTTTAGTAAAATGCCCTGAACGCTTACAGTGTGTGCTATGGGGCTTTGGCATCAGTCACGTTGTTGCAGGAATCCATTCCTGCTGGCCAGCCTGCTTGCTATTGCAGGCCTGCCTTACGTCATCTGAGCTCTACTGCACCTCCCATCTCCCCAGTCGTTCTGTATACATTTTATACCTAATTTACAGGTTTCAGGTTTACCTCCTTTTTGTTAGGTTATTCCATAGCTATTTTTTAACATTTCTGTGCATGCATATGTAGATACATAAGCCCATGGACACGTGGACAGTCTTACTAGTGGGCAATCACACACAGACATTGCCTTTCACAGTTCATGGATGCAATATCCTCTTTCCATTGGTATTATGCAGAATCTCAATTCATACCTACGATTCCTTAGGGGACAGCAGGGAAAGGGCAGCAGATATCTCTCTACTTACTAATTTTTAGGGAAATGGTTGCTCCCTGACAGTTCTTACTTATCTGTATCAGACAATAAATCTCTCACCATTTAATGATACTGCATTTATATTCCTTATTTTAGCTCTTGGATAGAAAACCTTTGCCTCTGCTAAAACATAGAATAAGAGAAAGAGTACAGTTGGCAATGGGAGAGACTAAAATGGTAAATAGAATTAGTTTCTGATGCTTCTCTATGAAATAAAGTGTTATTTTAACAAAATGTCCAGGACTACTAACATTGGCCCAGCAATACATAGGCATACTTAAATTAAACTTTGCTATTTAAAATAATTAAGGAGGGGGGTTTGCCTAAACTTAAGTGCATTTTTCACTTTGAAAGCTAATTTTTGTCTGATTTTCAGTTGATTGCTTTTGTAAATCTTACTGCATTAATCTCAACAGGAAAAAATTCATATTGGTGTCACAGGATTTTGAAACTATCTGTAGGCATTTGCAAACAGAATGAAGCCTATCATTTTGGAAAAGTGATTGTATAGTTTCTGTTTTTTAAAAAATGTATCAGGGATGGAGAACTTTACAATTAAGCAAGCGAAATTGCTTGCAAGATCTGGCCTGATTCGAATGGTGAAAAGACTGCTTCTTACAAAGTCAGATTTAATAGTGGGTTTTTTTATTTAATCTCTCACATCTATGTATGTATAGGAAAAAAAAATCCACTTATGTGGTAATTGTTTCTGTATGATATTCTCCCCAACTTTGAAATCTGAGTGCTTATGTTCTTTGATTTTATTCATGGGACATTGAGTCAACAGTGTTCCCAGTCTTGTTTTTGGGATGGTCATAAAACATGAAGGAAGCTTCAATTTAAACCAGTATAGTGATTTAATGGAAGCCATGCTTCACAGTCACTTGCACTGTCCAGGAAGAAATTCTTAATTTTTAGGAACTATTAACTTATTGGCTGTTTGTAGACTATTTTCCTTTCTTCAGAAATATCAGAAATTTTCTTCAGGTAGACGTGGTGCTTCATCAGAATGATGCACAGTGGTACACAGTGGCATTTAGCATTTATTTATGTCTTGGCATCTCCAAGGGATGCTGTAAGGAAGAAGAGGAGGGAGAACGAAAGAGTTTTCAGGTACCCAGGTTGGGTGAGTCATGTACAAGTCCCTACACTTACCTAACTTGAAGTATGAACTTGAACCTCACCTTCTGTATTTCATATTGGTGGCATCTGTTGCCAGCAGGCTATAGGATGTATTGTGTCTTTTTGGGTGGATGGCAAACCGGAATAAACTTACTGATTCTTGCTTTGTGGTGGAGAGACATACTATCAAGAAAAAGGGAAGTGGTGAGCTTAAACTTAGGTTTCCCAACTCTGTAGTTTATCAAGAAAATATTTAAAATTATTTGCCTCGTTTTATAAATCTCGGGACATATTGGACAGGTCTGGAACTGGTGAATGAAAGGGAAGAAGGAACAGCAGTGGCAGTATTTTCATTCTTTTTTATTCTAAAGTATATCTTAGACCTGAAAATCCTACCTAGTAAAACAGAACTTTCAGAAAAAATAATGTTATATCAAATTACATGAAATAATTCTGAGTGTTTCACTTAGGAGTCTCTAACTCTTTTAGAGTAACTTCAGATGAAATATGGACTTGTATACGCATATATACATTTATTTAGACAGATATGTATAATTAACTATGTACAAATATAAAATATATAACTAACTATATGCATGTATAAAAATATGTTAACTATACATGTACTTGTCTGGAAATATAATTTCCAGCCCAACTTCCCGTCATTATGAGCGTTAACTGGTGAGTTCTAAGAAATCACTGTGTCCCATAAAACCATAGTGCTTACCCTTCACCAGTGGAGGGACGTGAGTAAGTGAATAGGAACAAGTCCTACTGACAACCCAAACTGTGACCAAAGAATCCCCGCAGCATTTTGCTTTGTGGCTCACAGTTCCTCAGACTCCACAAGTTACTGTAGGCATGAAGTTAAGCTAGTGCTGCTGTCAGGTACCAATGTCTTTGTTGACATAGTCAGAACAGCCTTTTTTCCAATAGTAGTTGTTGCAATATTAATTTAAATGAAGAGCCACTTTGACTATCTTTGTTCCTATAAAAATAATAATTTGGGGGAAAAAAAGTATTTGTGTCCCTTTTCTTATATGTATATTACATAACAATAAAGAAGAAAATTCATCTTTGTAAAACCTGTTGTCTAAAATAGGTAAAAGGTACCAGAATGGAACTGCATTCCTAAATGCTAGTTTGTAGTACTCATTCAATTTATTTTCCTGTAAATGTTTTTTTGTTTGTATGTCTTTCTTTTAAACTTGATCTTTATCCTGCTGAAAATATTGAACGCATGCATGGCTAATCAAAGCATTCAGGATTGCAGTAGTAAGAATAAAGAACCAAAGATCACTGTGGTGTCCTTTGCAATCGGCTACCTCATTTTTGCTGAGCTAAGCAAAAAATTTTCTTTATTAACAATTGGAATTCCGGTTGGTTTGATTTGTTTTATTTTTTTTTCTTGGCTTTTCCTGTGAGTCCACTGTTACTGGCTACTATTTGGAGTCCAGACAGCTGTGTATGTTCAGGACTTTCTGACCTATCCAAGATATTTCTAGGACTCAATGAAGATAATGATCAAGGGAATTAAAGAAATCTTAATTATGATGGCATCAGCTAATATATTATAGAAATTAATTGAGCAAGGATTTGGCTTATTTTATAATGGAAGAGAGCATGTTTGATAAGCAGCAACACAAATAAAATATGATAATTAGGTTATATAAATCAATCAGCTTCCTTCTTCAGAGGTCATAAAATCTGAGGAAATTTTTGTCATGTTCAAAATGTTCATCTTCAGTTTTCTTCATGCACCCAAGAACAACATTTCCAGCCAAGCTTCTAAAGATAAAATATCCTACATTTTATGTATGCTTTGCTTGCAATAACAAATAATCTCTTCTCAGTACTGAGCCAGAAATTCAGATGGTTTAAATCAACACAGACTTCAATAAAACTGTTGATTTACTTCTTTTACTATTAGATGTTTATGTAGAGGAAGCCAAGAAAAATCACTGGCCTACAGAAATTTAACACATTACCAAGTTACCAATATGTCAGAGTATTTCTTTGGAGCAAATCCCTCTGATTAGCAATAGGATCTAATTAATTTTATGGTTTCATTTTGTGGTAAATAAAGTGAAAATGACCACTTAGTATAACACTTCTCAAAACATTTTGTGTGACTATCACATCGAAGAGAAGTCATGCAGTGACAAGATTTTTGTTCAAATCTTGGTGTATGTGTATGTAAAGGATATGCCAATATAATTTAATATTTTGTTTATTTATAGTTTGTTTTGATAGTCTCAGTCTCCTAAGATTAGTCAATTTTTATTGCGCTCTGCTTCTCTCTCGTGCATGATTTTTCACAATCATCAGATGTGAAACTTTCTTATGAAGGAGTGGGTTGGCTTTTCTGAGAAAAGGAGGAGAGTGTCACCATCTTAGAGATATATTAAACTGTATCAAAATGGATTGGACCTTAATATTTTCCATATGTTTAACAGGAAGAGAAATATAAGTATTTGAATTTTTTCACTGAATTCTTCAGGTGCATGAGATCACATGTGTGTGCTCCAAGTGTAGCTACTAAATGCAGTGGAGCAGGTGTATAACCTTACATGTTGCTGTAAATGTTTGACTTCATGCTTTATTTGTACTTACTGCTCTGCCATTTTTTAGCCATTTCAATTTTATTTATGCTTTTGCTTTTGAGCTTAAGGTTTTCTCTTGCTTAGAAATTTCTGTCATGACTGATACTGATGTTTTAAACATTCTGCATGGACATTCAGGAGGCCTGCACTGTTTTCTGGCTTTGACAGAAGCATCCCGTGTAACTCTAACAAGGTCTTTTAGATGATTTGCTTTGATGATAAAAATGTCTGCTTGTAAATCTCTGCTCTTTAAACCATACAGTCTTTCATTATATGCATGTATAATGTGGCTGTGAAATTAGTTGTTTCCTAAATGTTACTTTAATTTAAATAACTAATAGAATTTAAATAAATAAATGACAGCAGCCACTGGGCTTGTACTGGTAGTGCCTGTGGGAAGCTAAGAAGACTGAAGAAGGTATGCCAAAAGGGCTAAGATCAGTAGGCAAAATAAACCCATACACAATGGTAATCTTATAAATGTAAACAGATGAATTAATTATTTCCTATTTCATGTGTTTCTTTAATCATTTTTTTTTTTCTTAATTCTGGACAGAGAAGTAGTCTCTTGCAAGAAAGACATAAAATATTAGTTGGAGCTGGTATTGTTTATTCATTGATAGGGGAAATCTTGCTTTTAAAAATTTCTCCACTCTATGATACTTTCCCAAGTAGTTTCATGATTTCCTTGTACTTTCACCACAGAAATGCTGTTCCAATTCATGCAAGAATGCTCAGGTACTTAGCAGGAAGGCTATCTTTCCCCTCACCCCATTGCCACCCTGAAAAAATTAGGTTTAGGGAAAATGAGGTACGCCGAGAGATCTCTAATTACAGGAGCTGGAATCTGGCCAGGTCACTAAGATTAACATGCCTAAACAACCTCAGAAATCGTAAGTGGCCATTAGTTTAGTTTTTCTTCTTATCTGAAAGACAGAGCCTCCTATAGCACAGTGCTCTCTGCTATCAAACTCAATGTTTAGTCTGAAACTTGTCCTATCTCTTTGTGGTCTAAATAGAAGTTTATTTTATGAACCAGTTTTGAATTATTTATCTTACAATGGCACTAACTACATAACTATTACTAATGTTTTCTCATATGGAAGATGATATTTAATGAAGTCTATAGAAAAGAATGTTGGCAAAATTCAGATATTTCCTGTTTAAAAAGCTCTCTGTGCTGAAGAGCTCGTTCAGTTTTCATTCTTTCTTCCCAGGATTATATTGAACAGGCAATGAAATGCTTATTAGAGTTGACTTCAAGACTAATTCAAAATAGTAATAATTGTAGATTTCACTTATCTGAGTAGTGTCATCTAGTCGAGATCAAATGTTTTCTGCTAAGAACTGCAAGTTGACAAATGCGGTATCTCGCTGAAATGGAGCTGGAGGTTTTTTACTGCTTCCTTTCATTTTCCTAATGCCCGGGATTCAGACTGAATTCATGTCACTTCATTTTTCCTGCCACTGTAACTTGGCCATCCTAAATGGGAGAACTCAACATTTTCCACTTGCATGTGGTTTGTGAAGGGATTGTAAATATGCTGGACTACGCTGACCTTTTCAATACACCATCCTTTGATTGGTTAGCCAGTCCACCTCTCCCCCACAGGTTAATGAAGCTGTAAATAGGAAGGGCTGAAATGGCAAGCCAATCAAAAAGGTCAAAGTGGTATAGCACACCACTACAGCTGACAGAATATATGAGGCATTAAAATTTGGCTACCTCATTCTTAGTGACAAAGATTGTAATGAGAGAAGAGAGCTCCGCGAAACCCTTCACATCATACAGAATGTAATGTGGATGGGAAATGATACAAGCCTGCCACAGCTGTATTCCAAGATGAACATTTTAAATCTCTTGATATATTTCAGGGACCATATATTAATAAAGTTAGGTTAAAAACCATGTTCCCCCATGTAGGAATATACTCTTCAATGTTCTTGCTATTATATCCAAAAATTCTGGAAATACACCCTTTCATACTAATATAGTTTTTCAAAGGAGGGTATAGAGTGGGAGGGTTGTGAAAGAAAAAAGAATAGAAAACTGCTCCAGGTTTATTAGAAAGAATATGTGAACCTGAGAATGTCGAAGTAGACTGCATCGTACGAAATAACTGAACAAGCTCCTTCCCACTCTGTTGATGTGGTGATCGAACATGGATAACTATTTTAAATGAACGAGTCTTGTAAAACACACAAGGATACTGCATGCAATCACTGCTTAGCTAAAGAGCTTGCTTTAGTTAAATTTAAACCATTATTTAAAAAATACTCTTTCAAATTTTGTCCCTGTGAGGTAACATACAACAATGAAGTCAGCAAAGACATTGTGGTTGAAACTTTTATTTGTGTTAGTGGCCAAACCATATACTGAATATGTATATTATTTACCCTTATCTGAAGCAGAGACCTCTCATGCTGGTATGTTACCCAATTAATGTATTCTTCTTGTTTTGAATCATTTCCCTGTAACACTTGTTACCCATGTCACTTAAGGAGCATAAACTGTTAAGCACATTTCCCAGGTAGTTTAATAATCATCCATACAAAATTCATGCTCCGTGGTGTAAAGTAAGTGCAGCTGGGGGGAGTCCCAGTTACAAGGGTATGAGTTGCAACTGCCTCTGTGGATTGTAAGGCAATCCAGTTTGTGAAAGTTTTTATTTTCTACAAAGAAAGACAGAGTATTTGTCCATGGGAGAGCAACTTACAGTAGCTTGGCCTGGTCCTGCGACTACTTTCTGTCAGATATATTGCTCTGCGTTTGCAGTATAAGGATGTGCAGTTAAATGTGTCTTTGACAAATGACATGGTTTCTCTGGACTCAGAAGGAGCCTCCAGCCCCAGCCTGGCGGACCCCTCTCCTCCGCTGGATTTCCAGGCTGGCGGGATGAGTTACAGGGACCTGTGCCAAGAGGTGCCTTCTGCTGCACTTTATCACTGACTCTAATCCAGCTGTCTGAAACAGTGCCAAGCTAATTAGCTAGTTCAGTGCCTGTTATATCAAGAGCCCAAATAAGCCCAGAGAGGTCATGTTTTGAACGGGAGAGAAGCCCTTTCGTTTGTCTCTCTGTTCGTGCGGGCCCGAGACGAATCCCATATGGGACAAATCCCAATTAATGCCTCCTATTTAAACTTGTCCTGACATATTTCAGAATGTTCACCAATTAACAGTAGCATTAATTTATCAACTACTTTAGGTGAGGATGTTAGTGGAGACAAAGAGCCCTTTTTTTTTTTTTTTGTGAAGAACATCTAATCTTAGCTTGACTTGACTAATGCAAGAAAACCAAAGAAAAGATCTACCAAAACTGCATCACAGCATTATTAATCTGTAAGTCTTATTGTCCAAACTCACTAGATACAAACACAATCTCTGTCCTAAGGCATTCCCTACTTTCTAATCCCAAGTGCAACCAGTGTGTCTAAGAGCAAGCAGGAAAGACAAATGATATGATGATAAATACAGGGAAAAAGAACAGTGAAAATAAATATTATTATATGTGAATAGCTGCTTTCTCAGTTATGTAAGCTTAACCTCAATAGCAAGGCAGCTGGCTCACACAAATGAGACTATAGATAATGAAATTACAATGTCTGTCAGGATTTCCATAATATCTGCCTTAAATAACTGCAAGAATTAAAACCACGGCATGATACTTTTAGTGCTCCCATTTCATGAAGTTAGATCTTTACTTGACTATGAAAGCCAAGTCCATTTCTTCAGTTGCTTCAAATTAGTTTTCTTCTGCCACTGTACTTTGTGTAATGCAAATCTTTCATAAAATTACCAAGGAAGAGTGGTCAGTCCAACCCTGGATTTTTGTCCTGTCAATGAAGCAAAGAAACTCAGAGAATAATGAT
Organism: Rhinoptilus africanus; assembly: GCA_013400135.1. Classification (NCBI taxonomy): domain Eukaryota; kingdom Metazoa; phylum Chordata; class Aves; order Charadriiformes; family Glareolidae; genus Rhinoptilus; species Rhinoptilus africanus. Next base: position 138,320 of record VXBO01012469.1, read on the forward strand.
ATTCACAAACGTATGCACTATCAATGGTCTCATTTAAAGAATTGTATTCTTTCAGGAGCATGCTACTAAAGAATGAATAGAAAAGAAAATCAGGATTGTTTCTGCTTATTTGAGGTATGGGCCTTCGAACATTTTAATCAGAACACCATATTATTCGTTGTCTCTTAGAATAACAATGTAAATGATCATTTTAACTTTGGGTGTTGGTGTAACGCCTACATAAAATCGGTGTAACAGTAAAACACGGCGATGGTACAAAGCTTGGTGGGGCATCCGACAGGTGCTGTAATTAAAGCAACTGATAATACTCACTGAAAGAACACAATACGTGTACACATTTGAGATGTTTTTCTCTTCCTGTTGAGAATTCCATGGGTGAATTGGACTAACAGTTTTACCGGGGTAAGCTGGCTTTTGTTAATACATAATTATTTCAGTGCACAGGTAGGTGGACAGGNTCTGACCCATATATCTTTCAAAATTCCGCATTTCTGTATTTTTTTGCATAAATACTAGAATTCATGTGGGTTTAATTATCAACTCTTCCTTTTGAAATGTAAAAATCTTAAGTGCAGCAACTGTGACTTGTTTCATATCAATATTCTTGCTTACGTTTTTTGCAGCTGCTTTCAACATGCTCATGCTTTATCAAAAGTGTTAGTTTGGTAACTTTGCATCCATTTCTAAATACTCACTAGGTTTAGCAGTAATACGGATGGGACAGTGCAGCCTGTTCTTGGCCTCTCAGAGGGAAAGTCGTGATAGGGTACATTAAGAAGGCAGTGTTTTCAGTTCATGGAACTGTGGTAAGCAAAGTACTGAATTGAGAACTAAGGATGAAGACATGAATAAACAGCACCCTCAGTTCTGCAACTAGTTGTTTCTGAACAAGTCACTTGAAGCGGCTTGCATGATAAGCCGTGCATTACTTTCTTTATATGCCAAGTGGGGTTTAATAAACCATGTTTATCAGCCATACATAATAAGAATGAAGGCAAAGTAATAGTATAATAGCCAATGCAAAATCTGTTCAAGTCAGTGGAGATGTTTTAAAGGCCTGATGCAGTGGGTTATTTTCTTAACACAATATGCACTATCGTCTATTACTGACACTGGATAGCCAAAAACGCTGCTCAGATTCTCTGAAAGAAAGAGGGAATCAGAAATCCTGATCTAGGAGTTATATTTGCTGTGCCATGCTCTGCCCTTCCTGCTTCTCTTAGGAGCTCTTACGAGCTCTGAGTGCTCATTTCCTACCTGTGTACTTGACTGTTAATGTGAGTGTTTCCTCTAAGGCTGGACTCATCTGCGTTCTTTTACAAACCTTGAGTGAGCCAAAGGTCTCTTACTTAACTTTGGAAATATGTATTTTTCAAAAGTCTGTGCCCGTAATTAATGAGTTTTATGAGGGGAGGAAAGACTCTGCAACTGAATACTAGCTTGAGTTTCGTATTATTCCCCATGCTGATATGCAATGCAGTGCTTTGTTCCCAGCTGAGAAGAACTTCTGGGGGCCTAAGATAAATGTGGTTACTGAATGTCACCAGTTTCACCTGTATGGTAGAACTGGTGAACTGACTACAAACCTGTCAGTTAAAAAAACAATGGATAGCTTTAAAAGAATCAGTTGTCACATGTAAGTTTGAAAATAGAAGAAGAAATTATTAGATATCAGAATTCAGATGAAACAATCTCTTCCATCCTTGGAGAGGGCTTACTGCTTCAGTCAGGCATAGTATTACAGAAGGTTATCAGCACGACCAGTCAAACTGGACTGAGCCAGCAATGCAGAAAAAAGATAAAAAGATAAATCAGAGCACTGTGGACATTGCTGAAGCCAGGTAACCACAAATACGGTTTGGCCCACAACCACAGAAAAGCTACAATATTGCAAACACAAGGCCATGAGGTCAGGCTGAAACTCTGCCACCAGAGAACATGGCATGATGCAAATTACTGCAGACTTCACTGAGATTCTTTTACAAGCTAGCTGATGAAAATGAACCTTTTCCCCGGGGCTCTAGCAATGCTCCATGTAAAAAATTGGAACCTGAAGCTACTTTCCCAGAGCAGCTCGTTTTGTCTGCAGATGAGAACACATTGAGCCTGCAAAAATTTATACTATTTCTGTTTCTGATACGCTAGCGGAACAGCCAAACACCATTAAATTGGACAGGGGTTCTACAACCTCTATGTTATCTGTATCTGTTGATTTCCAATCTTTTAGAGATTTCCCTTTTCCTGAGCCCAAGCTACATCTAGTGATCTAGTTAGAGGAAGAATTTGTCATTGCCTATATGCAATATGAATATGATTATCTTGCATATGTGTTGAGGTCTGTATTCTGAATTCACTGCTTCTGCAGGCATCAGTATCAATCTGCTACAATAAACACGCATATACTTCAAGGGTGCACTACTTCCATACCATCAGTGCTTCCTAAAAGGCAACCTTTAATTTCAGCTATGGCAAGAGATGCAGTCAAGGAACTATTTAGTTGAGCAAAAAGGTTTGACCACAAGATTAAAATTTGACGTTGTACAGCAGAAATTACTCCATCCATCAGTTTCATTGTGAAATACTTTAAAACTGGAGTTTAGAAAAATACTTCATAATTAAATTAGTGAAGACACTGAATGACTTCATGGCTTTAATGCAAGTAATGACAACACTGACAAAAGTCATTTTTAACTGACTTAGGGGAGCAAAAGTACATCATGGCAGTTAAGTTATCTGCTCACATGTCTCTCTATTTGTAGAACTTTACAGTAAAAAATCTTTCTCTACTGATACTAGACATATTAAATTAAAAATTATATTAATTAGGGACATAGAAGCCTAACAGATGTCAGTTAATGATCATTATAAGCTCTTACATTTGAAGTTTTGCTGTAGGGAGTCACACCCACTTGCTGTTTGGGCAGACCACTGTCCGTAGTTCTTCAGTAACCAGAGGTTATCCAAATAGTGATTCTGTGTTTTAAGTAGCTCATCAGATATATTTGATATGGCCAGCAGAAAGCAGGAAAGATGTTATTTTCCTGTCATGTGAACTTTCTAGCAAGCAGGTTTAAAGTTGATTCACTGTGTAAATTCAATTACTAAAAATCTTTACCCATGGAATTGTTAGAATTATGCAGGATTTTTTTTTTCTCATCATGGTGTAGAAAATGTTTTCCTAGCTAAGTATTATCTGTGTAACTTCTGGATTGAATTACTTCATCCGTGAGGAGACTGTGAAAGCCCAGATGCTGGTAGCTTGGAAGCTGGTTAGAGCTTGCCCATATACTCATGGACCCTGTGTTACCAACGGTGGTTATTAATAGCTCAGGCTTGGAGTTATATCACCGTAAGTCTTCAGAGAAGTAATTTGCACTGTATTGGCATCAAGCACACCTACTGAAACTAAGAGAAAAAAAAAAAATTTGCTCCTGTACAAACTGCAAGTGGAATGAAGAACTTTTTGGTGCAGGTTTATATACCTATTGCCATCATTTGAGACACTGTTATGAAAGTACTTGTATACGTGGTAATACAAATGCCTAATGCTATACAGGGTAATTTTCTTTTATGTATGAAAATGAGTACAAAGTGCTCCCTGAAAGCATGAGAGTTGACAAGTTGGTATTCTCACTAGACGCCCACGTTGAGGCAGCTGAACAGGTCACAAGTGCACTGCTGTACTTTAAATGCAGCAAATGTGAGGCTGCTTGCTTCTGTATCTTATTTTAAAATAAATAAATAAATCCCTCACTCTGCTTCCTGACAGCCTAAAAATCCAAACATTGTGTTCAGTCACCTAGAAGTCTTTTTGGCTAATGCCATATATTATTAACCACACCCAGCAATCTATTCTTATAGAGGAATCACAAATTAAAAACAAGTGTCTAGCTCACGGTAAACATCAAGGACATCATGCTGGTGGCCAAGACTGAATGTTAAAGCCAAAGGTGCACCATATGTTTTTTATAACTTCCCAGGTTTGCAGTACAGCAACATTGTCTCATAAATTGCAATACAACCTGCCCATTTCTTGGATTCAGCATAAGAGAAGTTTAACATTGACAGCCTTGTCCACCTCTGCTGTACTGTTACTATGCTCAGTGCTCTGATACCTTACTTCTTCTATCATTTCAGTAGAAATAGCATTTAGGACATTTTTTTTAACTCCTACAAAAGCCAGTTTCCTGATGAAATTTTACGTGTGTAAATTCATCAGTATTTTACACACAGGCTCATATAACAAGCAGCAAAACAAATAGCAAAAAATAAAGCACAGGCAGTTAAATAAGATCTTAGATTTGAATGTAAAGAGAAAACAAAATCTGTATTTTTTTCAAAAAAGGAGAGTCAAGTGTCTGTATTGTCTTCTCCAACTGTACATATAAGGTCCTTTTGCTATCTTATGGACTATTATAATATGTCTTCTGTTTTGAACCTACTTGCCAAGAGCAATATGAGCTTTCTTCTAGATTATTTAGCTATGATAGAGTAATAAGTACTTTTGGCCTCAAATTCTTCAACATGTGACTTGAGCATGACATTGCTGGACCCGTCATACTCCTGGGTCTAGCTGTTACAAAAGTGCTGTATGAGGCTTTAGTATTATTTAATTGTCCTGAACCATCAGCTTACTTGCTGCCTTTTTACTAATTATATAAATAGAGTAACTGCAAAGCACCCTTTACCACTGTGCCCTTGTAACAGTGTGATTGATTTATTTACTTGATTGCTTGTTTGTTAAAAGGCTGGGGGCAATGCAATATTGGTGCTAGGCGGCAGTTCTGATGCTCATGTTTTGAGGAAAACAGAGAAGCAGAGACCCCCTGCTGAGATACTCTTTATTTGGTTTTGCCCTGACACTTTTCTGTGCCACCACAGCTGATTTTTTATACTTGAAGAATACACTGTTCAAAGCTTGCACTGGTGAAAAAATTGCACTAATCGAAGCTGGAAAGGGATCTATGTTATTTAAAATATGACTTTAAAAATGCCAGAGGAAAGTCTGAACTTCATTAACCTGTAACTGCTGACACACTCTGTTCCTCTGAGCTTCCCCACACTCATCTTCAGGAGGGTCTTGCATACACACAGGATAAAGCTGAACATCTGCTAGGGGAGGCACCAAAAAGCCGCTGAAAGTGACATAAATATGACCAAACCAGAACTCAGATTGCTGCGGAAGAACCTGTAGGTTTATGAGTGAAGTGAATGTGTCTTGAATTTTTCTCTAGGTGTGGTAGGTGACACATAGACAGATAACCTTTGCCTCCTTGTCACCTTATCTCCACATTTTTTGGCCATGTTGACAGCTGACTTGCTGTGCATGAGGGAGGTTGAGAGGAAATGTGAGGAGGAGGCAGGGAGGCAGGACTTGAGGGCAATTCAGTTTTAGGTTGGCTTAAGCTGACTCTGAAACTACCCTCAACCCTTTCTGAGGAAATTTTGTAAGAAACATCTCAAAGGAAGTCTTTACTATTCACTTCTGAGTGGTGGATTTCGGAGGTTCATAGGTCGATTCTTGCGGTGTGAGTTGTGCATATAAGTATGTGCACGTGTTGAGTATATTATCTTTCCAGATATAAGAGAACAAAGATTGTTAGTTAACATGTCTGTCAAGAGATGCGAAGTTGCAGCTTACATATCCTAATGTCTATAAAATTAAGAGAAATGCAGTTACAGTAATTAAGACTTCAAAGTGAAACATATGTGTTTTGTGGTATCTCTGCTTCATGGAGGTTGTGTTGTTTTTTTCTTCTTTTCAGCAATGTTATTTAAGTTTTATAGAAGCTTGACTCTGTACTGAGTCAAAAGCACACTAATTTGGTTATTAGCATGTGCACCAAGTGATCTCACTCCACTCATTCAGAAAATAGGAATTAAGATGATTTGAGAGCCCTCCAATTTTGCTTTCAATGCTATTGATTCCTTTCATCAGGGCTGCGCTGTTCCATGCTTGATCTTGCAAAAGGGACTGATGGCACTCTTGCTCTAATCACATTTCATTGTACATTCACTGCATGTAATAATAAATTTGGCTATCCAGGTCAATTTTAGCCCAGCTTCCTCTCACAGGGTGCAATTGAATGATTGCTTTTATATTTTTCTCTTAAGGACCATTGTTTGATCCATATCGGGTTCTTTTTTTATCTCCAAAATATTGACTAAAATAAGCTTCAGTGATATTCTATACTTCTATTTACAATCACTTTGGGAAAAAGCCTATGCTTGATTTTGATATGTCTGAGGTTACTACATGGTATATAATGAGAGTGATTTTTGTAATAGCTTTCAAAGCACTTAGTGTGTTCATAGAGCCTTCTTGAATGAACTGTTTAAATACAAATACTTCTGTACGGTGTACTGTTCAATATAACTTGCAAATGCAAAGAGCTTATTACATAATTCTGCAAGCAGCATTGCAATGTATCTCAATATTTTCTGTAATGACCTTATAACAGCATCATTATTTGACAGAGAACATTGTAGAGGAGGTTAATGTACTTTTTGTATTTTTTTTCCCATAGAAATTAGAGATGAAAAAGATCTCTTAGGTCAACTAGTTCATTCTCTGCTGGTGATTTTATTTTGTCTATTCATCAGTTCGAAAGGCCACATTACTGTTGCAAATCTGTATTAGGGAAAAGGCAATACTGGACTTGCCAATTAGTAGGTTCTGCTGGTGAATGTGTGGTGAGAAATAAAACTTTCGCTGACTTCTGAACAAAAAAAGCATCTGAAGGTTCTTGGAAGCAAGGAGGGAGAATAATTAAAGGCAAAGGACTGTTAGGTCTGTAGTCAGATCTCAGGTTGATCCTAACAGAAAATAATGCAAATAACCCCTCTGTGGAGCTGGAAGAGTTGATCTTGGATTAAAGATCTGAGGTTTACAGCTAAACTTCATCTAGCATATAATGAAAAAACAGTTACATGATCCACAAATGTTTAGTAACTAAGTCCGCTAATACAGTTGTAAAGTGAAATCCGATTAAGCATATGGATTGTAAATAAATGAGTATGGGAAAGGAATGTTTTAAGGCAGCTGTTCTCAGTGCATTGTATTACATCTAAAGCCCAGTTAACTATGATTGAAAAAATATGACAGCAAATGTGCAGAGTGGCATACATAGAGATTCATATGTGTGGAACCTGTGGTCTTATTTTCCCTTGAGTATAAATCATTATGGTATGATCAGAGACAAATAACAGTAGAAGCAGAAAACATGCTTCTTTAGTTCCAATTAGGCCTGAAAAAAGTTCAGCCAAAATAAATCTATCCAGGATGATACTAAATCTTGCATGCAGACATCTTGAAGCTTTGGAGGTGTTATGTTGTCTTCTGTAGAATTAGAACTGAAGGTCTTTAAGTCAGTTCTCATCACAAGTGTAGTGGGCAGAGACAGAAGGCTTCCTTTTTTAATGTCAAATATTAATAAATTTTTGTTAAAAAGCAAAAAAAATAGATAATACACAATTTAAAACTGTCATGGTTTCTGTTTTCATTTTTCTCCTCTGTAGGAAACAATTTGTTAAACATTCCTTTAAGCTTTAACTTTATTTCAACCAATGACTTTTTTTCTAATTATGCTATAAACTATATTTGTTCTTCTACTTCGAACAAGAGTTAGTTAACTAATAAAATGCACTTTAAGTAAATAAGGAAGAAGCTAAAAGAATATATATTAGATAAGTAGGTACAAAAAACTTGAAATTATATATCTAAGACAGTCTTCTGATTTTGATTTTCAGTTTTTCTTCTCAAAGAAACTAAACCACTGTAATTATTTGTTCTATAAATTAAAAAAAGTTGTTGCTAAAGTTGCAAAAAGACCTTCCAGGATATGTGTCCCCAGTGATGAGTATGAATTATGATTCTATAGAGTAATATCAACAAAACCATACGAACTTGAAAGACTCATACTTTTCTCCCTTCAAAATGCATGAAAAAAAAATTCTGCTTTATAAATGACACACTTTAAGAAATAATCTGTCTTTTCATTATGGCTGGACAGAAAAGGTACAAATTAAAAAACTCCTAGATGTTTCAGGTTAGATATTAGATTTTAAGAAAACTTGGACTTTGTGTTACAGTAGCTGTATTTTTTAAGCTAAGAACAGTAAATAAGTTCAAGTATTAGTGGTTCCACCTTAGGGCTTTTCAGGGCTACTTGTCTGGAAAAATAAGTTCATTTTGACAGAATACTTAACAGCATTCACTAAGCTACAATGAAAGCTATAAGCTATAATCAAACAAGCTTGGCAAATCTGTCTGAGGATGAGCTTCCTTCTCTGGGCTTAACTCTATTTCAGTGTTCCCATTTATCTCCCCAGTGAATGCAGGCACCCTTCATGGTCTGACAGATATTCTGTCCTTGCCAGGTAGCTGCTGCTTTTAGGCACTAGCTGCCAAAACAATTCAGAGATTAATGGGAAAACATCCATAAATTATAGTACAACCTCTCCACTTTCACGGAAAATGTAAGATCTTTGGGATGTTTAAATGCTGTAAAATGTCTTAATTTGTTCAGACACTTGCACAATCATTAATACAGACAGATGCGGAACACACAGACAACAAGCATCTAAATTAGCTTTGAGAGAATTAGTACAAGAAGCTAGCAAAATATTCCCAGAGAATAAATTACTGTGACATTGTATTATGATTTCAACATAAGATCAGCAAGTGCATATCTTAAACTTTGTTCTCAAAAACCTGCAAAAGTAAGTTAATATCAAATGATGCAGCAAGGGAAAGTCAAATGGAAATCTACACCTATTAGGCTCATAGACATTCCCAAGGTAAGACAACACTTGTCACCCTGAATAAACCATTAAATGCATTGTTTTTTCCAACTCTCTAATTACAGCTGGCATTCCCGAGTCAGTGCTGGAGGCAGCCATCCTGTTGAAGAACCTTTGTGACTCTGAAGTGGGAGGAAACAGCAGCAGGGACAGTAGCCTAGTTTCCATAGTTCTTCTAAAACACATTAGTAGAAGAAAAAGATTTTTTAATGTTGCATAATTTACACATCTAGGTCCAGTCTCAGCTGAACATGATGTTCTGTGGGATTGTGACACCCCCCAGACCCACGGTGTCTGTGGGGTTCAGCTTGGCTCCTGTCACCCATCACTTCGTAGCACAACAGACCTCTGCAAAATGGACTCTGTAGGGCTTAAACGGGAATTTCCTCATAATGACATAGCCTATAGCTCCTTAGACAAATGAATGATAATAACAGTTGCCCAAACAGCAACATCTGGTGACTCCAGTACAGACAGTCACACAAGGTAGCAATGTCCTGTCAGTCCCTAATATGGGATTGCAGTCACCTAGGCTTGATTTCAGAGCTTGCTGCTGCTAAAAGGAAAGGTGCTGGTTTCCCCATTACTTCTACCTCTCCAGCTCTTCCTTCAGCATGTGTTTGAACCTGCCAGTGGTTCTTCTGCCCCTGCACCCACAACTCCCATTACCTTTGCTGCTGGCTTTTGGCAGGCACTTAAGATGCAAACATAAGAAAAACAGGGTGCTGTAACACACTTTTGAGACCATTGTATGATGAAATACACTAGATCTTATTTGAATTTTTGTGGTTAAGCCTCTTCTCTGATTGAAACTTGTCACAGTTCCCTTCAAAGACTGAATTAGTTCATGCTCAATCACATTAATACCCAAAGTGACTTGCTTACCACATCATCTGCACTCAGACAACAGCTGCCATCCCTACTGCCAGCCACGCAACTGTGTAACATCTGTAATTTGTATATGCTTATGTAGAAGCTCAGGGACATTATGTGAAAATGCCTGGTTCAGAAGTGTTAGCGCTGTGTCGCCTCTTCAGCTGGTCCCTCAGCCTCAGAACAGGCAAGATGGTCACAGCCTGGCCAAGCCTAGCTTAGTGCCCAGTTCATCCTTCTCTCTGAGTAGGTGGTCATCCATGCTTTTCTAAAAGAGACAGCCACTGGTGAGGTGAGAGGAGAGCTCAGACCTATTCCTGAATGTTAAAGGAGGTTAGGAAAGAGGGGAATAGTGGAGTGGAAGGATGCGAGGAGATTTGGACCTGAGAGGAAACCGTGGGGAATCCCAAGAAGGAAGGGCGTATAAAAGCTGTCATAGCAGCGTTGGTAGAAAATGTTGTCCTCTGTGAGTTCAGCCTGGGGAAAAGTGTATGCTGTAAGTTTGAGCCCTATACTAAGTGAGTTAAGTGATATAGTTTAGTCGCTGGAATATAAAGACGAAGAGGGTGACCTTCTGGGTTTTAGGCTGGAATTAAACATGGGTTTCTTTTCTTTGTCATCTCTGTTTTACTAGACACCAAAAGGCATCATAATTGTATTGTGTCTATGTTTTATTTTGTTTAAAAGAGAATTATAATACCTTATTTTCGGTTTTGTCTTCAACCTAGCGTATGCTAAGTGTACGCGTATTAGATTAAGCAAGGTATACAGGCATGGTGCCCCTTACAAAGGAATTTAGGGGAGCATCTGAGCAGTGCCCAACATCCCAATACCTTTCTTCAGAATATCCAAAAGCAAATGGCATACTTCTATTGAGCTGTATAGTCCAGTTTTGAAAGTTACAAGAAAGGCATGTATACGTTACACGTGCCCACTACCAGTAGGTTTTTTGAATTAGTTCCTGCCAAGATGCTTCTGGGAGCGTAACATTCCTGCTGACAGTCCACTGACCCAGGCTAAGGTTACTGCATAAAGTGATAGTGTGGCTTGGCTTGCATTTGTAGCAGCCAAGCTAAAATCTGGTACAACTAACTGGTCCTTAGGGTGAAGCTCTCCTTCACGCAGCCTGGAACATGGCGTACAGTCTCTTCCCTCACACTGACTACAGCATCTCTTTTCACGGTTATGGCTCTTAAATGCCATTCATCCGTGCAGTTCTCAACTTCTCATTTAGCGAAATATTGAGAAAAGTGAGTGGAGTTGTCCAAAAACTAGAGTACTTCAAGACCAAAAGAGAAAAAAAAATTATCTTATTATCTTGATGAGTACTCCACCACAATCTGTAGGACAAATAAATACATTTTGATTCATACACAGCAGGACAAAAACTAGTCAGAGTTGTGGGGATCTTAATATTCAAACTTCCACCTCCAGTTCATTTTAAATGAGAAATATTTAACTGACGACTGTAGCTTTATTTTGTCAAATAATATCTTAGCAGAACTAGTTGCTTCAATGCATTTCAGTGCAATTCTTAACCTAGAAGAATGTCTGTCCTTGTCCCTTTTTCATTATTTTTTTTATGGCATACTTAATTTTAGATCCATGACCTATGATCTTTAATAGACTTTCTGACAATAATGATTAGGATAGTGGATGCACAGTATCAAATTATCAATAACCTCCTTCCCTGAGATAACACTAATGAATCATCATCCAATAGGGATATTTTGTCAGAAAGCATTGATCATTAACTGATTCACATTTTACACAATAATACCTGCCTTTGCTTTTTTTAGCGTTTTTCTAGAAAATGGTTTAAAATATGTAATGTTGATTGGTTTTTAGGTGGGGGGGTGGGTTGAATGAGGTTGGTTTGTTTGTTTTTCTGAAAGCTATAACTGAAAATATTTTAGCTTGCACAGTACCTTATTTATTCTATACACATTCTTGGAATCAAAATCTTCATACGAAGCATTTAAAATGTAGCTTAAATAAGCATAAATGAAACCTCTATAATGAACTCTGCCTAGAAATGCATGAGATTTGTACAAACCTCATTATATTCTGTGAACAAATGGACTTTAAGATCACATTGAAAACCTTGATTAAAAAAATGTGACTAAGATGGGCTTCTTAAGGATTATTGACGTTTAATTTAGCATTTAATATTAACTATCTAAACCCACATCAGGAGAAATCAAATATTGCTTTTCTCTAAGTAGTTTTCAGAAAAAGAGGAGATTTCACAATTGAAACTTTTGTCATTCTGGATGTCTTAATTAGCATATTTTAACAGTCTTTTAAACCTTGAAGCATAATCTAAATTGTCATAAAATATTCTACTTTGAGTGCTGAATGAAATACTTGCAAACCCATTTTAATTTCATTGTCTTTGCCACTATCACAGATTTGAGAAATTCTCATTTTAAACAAATTTATTCTCTGCTTCAAACCTGCACAGGATGCATATTAGGGATACTAACTTTCTGTAAAAGACCAAGATAAGCACATTCCCTGCTGGCATTTTCTTAAGCCTTTCATTTGTTGAAGCAAGATAGTGTCTTTAGAAATTCTATTCTTGCAGATTTAAGGAGCAAAAGCTTTGCCTGCAAATTGTATATAAGTTTACTAGACCAAACTCACTCTTTTTCGGATGAACATGTCTTTCTACATGTTTTGCAGGGCTGTACGTCCACATACTTTCTTTGAAAACAACTCAATGTATCACCACTTCCTTTATGGCTAAGAATTTAATGAGTACCACAAAATAATTACTGTCAGTTGCCGCCCAAATTTGTTTCCCATTGAAGTACTGTTTCTAAAATATGTCATGTGGTGAGCCTGGAGCCAAGCAGAACAAAGCAAGAGAGCAGATGCACTCGTGGCCGCTTCTGCTGCCCTACCAAAACTGTTAGATGGTAATTCATCGATATTATTGCAAGGAAGAGGATTACCCATAATCATGCTGACCTGATGCACTTGCCCTGTCTCCCAGGAACAGAGCAACATTTCTTCTGCTGTGAGACTGGCAGCAGATGCTCTGTAGGGTGGCTCACCTACTAAATCTTCCCTCAAAGGAATGGCTTTGTTTCTGTTAGTTACTAACTAGAATGATTCAGAGCCCTACTCAAACTCACGATCAATGCAAAACCCTTATCTTCCTTAAGGTTTAGAGAAGTGTCTAGGTCTGCATCAGAAAAAACCTAACTAGACAGAAACATTAGAAACTAATCGCCCTTTTCCAGGCCATATTCAGTATCGGTTTCATGCTATACCCTCAGCACAGCAAGGAGGGAGGCAGACCCAGAAAATTAGAGCCTTTATAGAAGTGAATTTTCTTAAAAAAAACTTCTTTAGAAACTACAACTTTAAAACAAGATATTCTCAAGTGACATATTGGGAAGAACAAAGATAACAGTTTATTCTTCAAGCCATATGGAAGGATTTTCAATCCATGTACACAGCTGAGGATGGGAAATCATGTAGAAGACTCCAACAGGCTAAGTGAAGAAAACTAAATCCCTTGCACTTAAAAACTATTTGAGCACACTTGATGCTAGATCACCAGTTTGAGGTGCGAAGGTGGGCTTCATGGTGACATAGGTAATAAATGGAATAAAGTATTTGTTGAGTGTTGAGATTAATAACGTAATAGCTGACTTCAGAAGGCTTACTGGCTTTACCTGAGGGGATACTTGTCCCAGATATTGAACCGAATCAACATTGGTGACTACATTATTTTTATCATTATTTCTATTATTGAAAGAAGCCTTTGTTAAAACAAATCTGTATTTACAGAGAAGAGATTGGTTTTAACAAGAAAGGTACTTATATTTCCTCTTAAGTTTATCCCAGCATGTGAGAGGGTAAGATCCGTGTATTAACTCTGCATAACTTCAGAGTTATACACTCTGAAAGGGTGGAAACCATCTTTAGCATATTGGTTCTGTTTAAATAGCTTTTTGCCCCAAAGAAAAGAAATAAAAACCAAAGTAGTTTGCTGTATTCCCTTTATATTGCCTACAATAAAATCATTTGTGCAGTAAAACCACTCTTTTTCTCTATAGTTTCCAGTCCGGAAGTTCAATACTGCATAAACTGAACAAATATAAGGTTTTCTGCCTCCTTCCTTCCCACCAAGAGACTGACAAGCAAGATTTAACTTCTAGAACCCAAGCCTCAGATATCAACCGCTGCTCTAATTTTGGCCTGATATGGAATCACTTTTAAACTAGCGGTTCCCAGCAAGTCACTGCACTTGCAAAGAAAATGTACAGGATGTGTACAAGAAGAATTTCCGTTATAAAATAAGACCTTTTTTTCAGATTTAGGCAAATACTTAGTTTCAGGTTAAACAAAATTGCAAGTTAATCAAATGGTACAAGGAAAAATGTGATGAAAATATGAAGAAAAAATCCCAAATGACCACTCAATAATAACACTTCACTTTTTATAATACACCTACATCCGAACTATAATTTTAAATCAGTAAGAAATAGCTTTCAGTGTAACTAAGAAATGAAAAACCTGAACTGCACAGCCATTGTTAGACGCATACAGTATTCCTGAGAGATGTGTATATGTGTGCACAGCTGCACAGACACAGGGACCATATGCTTGTGTATAAACAGTAGATATCTGTACATGTGTGTATGCGCATGTGAATATTTTATAACCACATTGGCAGGTATGAAGGAAAAACTGAATATAAATTAGACTTGTTCCTAGCTCTCTTTATATTGGCCGAACAGCTCTGTGGTTTGGATTAGAAATTAAATAAGACAGTTTGGGTCTTGTTTTAGAAATAAGTGGATTAAAGTTGAGTCTTAAACTAAAGTAGCTTCAGAGTAGCTTTTTCCAAACTGCAGTCTCTGCCTACGAGACAGATTGTTACTGAACGTGCCAAGCTGACCTCATTCTCCACTATGCTGTTCAAACTTAAATATTCTGATTTTATAGTAGAAGTCCTCATCTAGATGAAGGATTACATCTTTCCAGGACATCAGCTGTGTATGATTCAAGCTGTTTTGATATTTTTCTTTATTAGTCTCCAAAATAGTGGGAAAATCCATTAAAAAATATTGTCCTGCCCCTTTTTCCCTTTGCTTTGCCTTCAATTTCCTATTGCAATTCATTTCCTCTTCTTTTTTTGCACTTTTAGAAACTTGGTACTTCTTGAAGGGATATTGTTTGCCAGGTGTATTTCTCTTTGCTATATACCTATTTCTACACCCTCAATTCATGTCACATGGCTAACCTATGTCATCCAAGTAGATCTTTAGTAAAGCTTTTTAATTCAGTCCCCAGGGACCTCCTTCAAAAGTAAGAATAGCTGTCATGTAGGGCAATAACATAGTGCTTATTTAAGCAGTGTGCTACAATAGGAGATGTCTCCCAATCTGGGGACCACGGGATGCGGACAGGTAACAGGCATGTAGTGAATTTCTGTGCAAAACATTGTCTGCCTGAATCCAGGAGTACAACCAACCATCTGAGCTACCTGAAAAGTTCAAGAAGTTGAATTCTTGATTTTCTTTGTTTTCAAAATGTCCATGTTACTATTTTATCTGTATTGTACAAGTGTAGAGAGGTCCCAATGAGAGTCCCACTCTAACTTGAAAGGGCTCATTCAAGCAAACACATAAGAAAGAATAATCTTTACTATTCAAAACTGTTAAATTCATATTGTGCCCTCAGTTGCCTGTTTTTTAATGGCAATGCCCTGCTGCAAGAAAGTGGGTAAAACTTTTGGACTAAACACAAAAAATTTTTCCTCCCTGTGTCACCTGTGGTTTCTACTTAAGATTGTCTAGAAAGTGCCCATGTGTCTCAACACACTCCTAATGTAGGCAGCTTCTGCTCACAACACTATCAAGGCTGTGGAGAAGCAGAGCAGCCCCAGCCTCTACCCATGCTGAGAAACTGCCAGAGAGGGCTGGAAGCATGGCGGGGAGTATGGGAGGCTGGTGGCACATTTACAACCAGTTCAGTGGGCTGTGGTTTGAACAGCCAGTTCAGCCAATGCAAATTGGCTCTGCTCCAGCAGAGTGCTCAACTAAGTTCTGAAAAGGTAGACCCAAGTATCAGAGTATCTTCTGTTGAAAGTTTTATTTATTGTGAACTTGAAAATGTAAGAGACTTTCTTCTAAACTGATGTTTATCTGAATTAGATTAGAAACTTCTGTCAAACATGTGAATGACTATCAGATTATGAACCTTTAATTTTATGCTTTAGAAATCTATGAATTAAACTGAATATAATACTCCAAGGAATATTTGATCATTGATTTTTAAAAATAACTTTTTATTCTATGATAATTATTTCTGAAAATAAATTTATTTTTTGTTCTTCAAGTACTTATAATTTTATTGGAGTGAAAAGAAAGATAACCATGTATTTCAAAACATATCTAGGACAAATGAAGGAAAGTAGATTTCATTCAACCATCTCCAATGTATGTTAACCCAAGATATCTTCACAGGAACTCCAACAAAACGTGCTACTCACTTTTAACAAGGCAAAATGAAAGTTTGTTTCCCAGCTGTATCTCAAAAGATGACCTGTTTAAATCACTAATCTTGAGGTAATGATCCTAGTTTCTAGGTGAAATCATTTAAATCTAGGGATATTATTTCAAATTATCTCCACTTTGTTTTATTCTTGAATGGATATATGAGATTTACATTTGTAGTGCAACTACCATACTCGAACTAACTTCTGCTGAGCTGTTTCTGTGGCTTGGTCTCATGCCCCATTGTGATCAACTGAGGTTCCAAGTAATTCAAAATCTTTCATCTCATGACAATTTAGCTCTGTTTCCAGGTAAGATTTGTTTCTATAACATTTGCGGTAAATAGTTACTGCTTTTCTCCTTACCTAGGAATTATCTTTGTTCTCTTCCCCATGGTTTTCTTGTGGTTACTATTTTATTGATCATACATACTAACATGCACATCTCCGTCTCCCTATACATTTTGGTGATGCTCAGAAGGTGCTGTTACCTTCTCCTCCAAACACAGCCATAGAACTTGAATGTCTTCTTTCATTATACCTCAAACCGCAACATCCCAGCCAGAGTAACAGTAGCTGCATAACTGGCTTGGATGCTCTCAGGAACTTGTCATTTAGGTCACTTCATTCATTCACAAGGCCTACGGTGAATAGTTTGAAACAACTTCTGGTCTTTTGACCTGAAGCTGCAGTCATTCTTGACAACAGACAGAATATTTTCTTTCTGTGCAACGAGGAATTTTTTATATTCTTCCAGCGCGCACCCTCTGACACCAGAGTGAACCACTGGATAACTAAAATATGCAAACAAGGACACCTGTACGCCAGATAAGCAGAGCTCTGGGCGTGCAGCTGCTGGTTTGTTTCCAAAGCAAGCTGGCAGGTTGATTGAGCTGGGGTGAATTAGGAGGACAATCTGTTACAGAAAGTGGACACCGCATAATTAAGAAACATTTTTTTTCCACACTATCTCTTCTCTTATGTTTATTTCTGCATTTCAGTTTCATGATGTATGTCTGGTTTGAATGAGAAATGTTCAGTCCACCTGGTGCTGTCAGTTGCAAGTAATGTCTGTTTACTATGTGCATTAAATTAGGCAATTAACTGTTTGAATGTATTTGTACAGATAGCCGCGTAAAATTTTATTATAATACCTGGCTGGCTCTAAAAGGGCTTGATTTACTTAGATTAGGGCTGCTCTGACTCTGTATAACCATCATCCTGCATCTGCTGATATCCAGTCTCTTGGAAAAAAAAAAAAAAGGTATTGTGGATTGGAGAGATATTAGAGGAATGTTTACGGGAAATCATAAAGCAATGCTCATAGAAAACCCCCTAAGTGTTTGCCTCTAATGCTTCTGGCTTTGGTCGTTACAGAGTTGAGAATCACTCAAATTAAACTACAGGCAGCTACAACAAACTGAAACCTCATGTAACTTAAATCTGCGAGCGTTTAAGACTAGGTAATAATGGTAGTCAGGTGACTATTAGAAATATATTAATCATTTCTAACTTAAAAGTTGCTTGTTACACTCAGCCAGTGCCAGAGCTAGAGAGACACATGATGTGGAGGAGGATGAAACCAAGCACAAGGCTCTTCTCAAGAAACATTCTGGGCCAGATTTACTGCTGTCACAAGTGGCAGCTTTCCCTTAGTCTCAGTTCCCTTAAAAAGCGGGGATAAAAAAGGGTCTATTTCAAGACACTTCACAAGATTGGGTAAAATCTGCCATGACACAAGGTTCATTGACTTTATAGTGTAATAATCAAAGCCATTATATTTATATCTCCCAAATAACTTAAAATGTATGCCTCTTAAAACTTTAAAGTGCTTGGCAGACAAAGATTTAAACACAGTAGAGCAATATTTCTAATTCTGCCCTGGAAGCTGGAAAGATAACTCTCTAATAATTAAACTTTTTCAGAAATTAACTAGTAATATAACTTTAATGATATGGTTAATTTTTAAATAGAGCAGATGTGTTCTGACATTTAGCATTGTACTTTTTTACCATTGTACTTTTGCAGAGCATTTTGTTATTGACAGAAATTTATCTATGATTTGTGCATGCACATACCAATGACATTTTAATGTTTCTAAAGAAAGAAAATCACACCTGAATCCCAGTACATGGTTCATATTTTATTGGGTTTTTTCCTTTTTTTTTTTTTTTTTCTATTTTGGGTATTTTGCGTTTTATGATTTTTAGTTAAACATTTCCAGGAGGCCTTTAAATACTTCAGAGTTTTTAATGGATTTCCCCCAGAAAAAAAAAATAAAAATATCTGGAGAAGCAGGAAGGTGGTTTTGCCAGAATCAGACCCTTGTGAACAAGCCACTTCCTCATCTGCGTTCACAGCCAATTACTTAGCATTATGAGGGCTGAATTTTGGTCTCGCTTGCAGCTGCAAGCAGTAGAGTGGAACAGCTTTGTGTTTGTGCTGTGTAACAAAGCTCTGGGCTGGGCGCTGAAGCAGCAGCTCCATCCTCTTCAGGCACAATGCAGCCTCAGAAGCCAGCAGTCAGGTACACCTATTCCTGGCAATCAGGTCATCCTTTTCATCCCCTCAGCAAAAAATCGAGTGAGACCAGCGCAAAAAAATACAGCTACCCATTAGAGAATCAAAGGAAAACAATGCTAGATATTCAGCAATCAACAATCCAATCAGTGAGGCCAGTCTGCGGCAGTGCTAATATCTTGAATGTTGATATTGACACCAACATTTGTTCATAAACTCTTCAAAGATTCCTGACACCCTTCCTCAACACCGCTTTCCTAGACAGAGTTGTCTTTTACAGCTAAGGAGTTTTCTTACTTGCGTTGTAGATCAAGCCAATTGCTTCCTGACTTCTTCCTTGTGAATATGGAAAATAATTTTAGTTGTTTCAGGACTGTTATGTTTGCCCTGTAAATGTACTATTTCATAGACTAAACAAACCCAATCTTTCAGCCTTTTTTGCATGTCATGTTTTCTAAACATTTTATCATTTTTATTGCTGTTCTCTGGACTACGTCCAGTTTGTCTAGGATAATGCTGGAAACTAAACAGTTCTCACCAATGGAATCACTACCTATGCATCTTCCCAAAACCACTCCTATCGATATGTCCTAACATAAGATCTGCCTTTTTTTTTTTTGCAATACATTACATTGTGAGTTCCTAATGGATCTGCCATTTGGCCAGATTCTTTTCTGCAACAATGCTCCCTGCTCCCATTCTACTCCTTCTGTATTTGTGCATTTAACTTTGTCTTTCCCGAGAGCAGTACTTGATGCATTTGCTATTATTGAATTCCCCCTTATTGATTTCAGTTATCCAGGGTGCTTGTGACCTAGGGATACCCACAAACCTCTCAATTGTAAAGGAAAACGTAGAATAAAGCTGCATCCAGGACAGAAATCTATGGCATCTCTGTTGAATTTCCTTTCAGTTTTCCAATAAAATAATGAGAATTCTTCTCAAAATATGATTTTAGTTCTAAGTTCATATTTTTTTTATTTTTTTTTATCCCTGAAAATGGAAAATATGGAACTTAGTAGCATGATTTTTGTATGTAAAATAAAGGATTGATATCTCAGCTATGTTCGGTTAGAGTAAAATTAATGTTGCATTCTTTAAGTAAAAATGCCTTGGCTTTTTGAATGTTTTCTTCCCCTGATAAGACTCAGTGTCTCCAAGCAGATTTTAAAGGTTCGTATACCACTGCCTCCAGTGCCTCCAGGATTTCAAGTTTAACAAAAGTAGATGTGACTAGTAATGCACGACAAATGCAGTTTCTTGGTTTAGAAAACTTGACAGACTGTAATCTGAGTGGGTTTGATGATTATTTTCACTGCCGTGTCAAACAGATTGAGCTCTGCCTAGCCCATGAGATTACTGTTAGGATATAGATCTCTTCACTTTTCAGTTGGACAATTCAGATCACACCCAAATATGTAATGACAAACAATTAACTGCACTAAAGCTGCAAAAGAAATTAGTTTACTTCTTACGAACTTGGACATTCTTGAACTGGTTTTAAAAGCAGCTTCCCACGCAGTCCTCCAGAAGTTTAGGGATTCTCCTTCAGCTGTGTGGTGTAACTGGTCTGAGCCAGCCCTGCCTTTTCCTCTTTCGTTCTTGAAAATTTTATTTGATTCTGTTGTGTGGAGTATAGCAAGCTGGTGTTGAGGGATAGGTATTTGTATGTCTGCTTTCTCAAATGAGAGAACACAGTGAATAAAAGTTTGCAGGACATAGTTCTGTTGGGACATTAGACTACAAAATGTCAGTTTTAGAAAGGGTATTTCATCACATTTTAGGCCCCTATTGACTTTTCCCTCTTTTTTTGTGGTTTCCCTGCTTTCAGCCATTTCCATAGTCCATTAAGCCTTATTTGGTCATAGGTACCCTCACTTCTTATTGTCTTATATAAATTACAACCCATGAACAACCCTCACCCCCAGCAGTGAAGTTACCCACAATCAGCTACGTGCAGAAGTGTCCAGAAACCTGGAGCACAAGGCAGGATGGGGAGTCTACCTGGTATTCTTTTATTTCCCCCACAAATGAACAGACTGTCTGACAATCTCTCTTATTTGTGGATAACAAATTTGAGATTAACAGTCATAAACTCTTTGATTCATCATTATTTACCTTCTTTGGGGTTTCACTGGTACCTAGAGACATGTCAGGTATTTTCATTGAATTACAGCTGTCCATGAACACAGTGAAACTGACTGCATTTTTTGTCAACAAACTGTGCATAATAAGATTACTTTGTGTCCTAAGAGCAGAAATTATGATAGAACACCTAATAAAAAGAATGCAAAAAAATATTATTGCTAAAGCTTCTGCGGTTTGAATATATACTAAAATCAAAAGACTATAAATTCAACACACAAAAATTTCAGTGTGATTGGTGAATTAGTTTTTTGTCTGTAATGAGGTCAGTAACTCCAGAAAACAGTTAAGTAGATCATCATATTTTTCTGCATAGCTTAATCTGTCAGAATGTAACAGATATTCTCAAAATGGCTGCTGTCATTTCTCTTGTTTTCCTTGAACAAAGTACTGCTTTTAAAAAATGAATGTATTTACTCAGAGTTTCTACTCAACAATACAAGAGGAAGATTTGAAGATGTTTTTTGCCAGGAGACTGCCTGCCTTGGGAGTCTGTAGACTCCGGCAAAGAATATGAAAGACCCATCAGTGATACCCACCCCTGAGACTAAGATCAGTTGTTGTTACTTTGATTGCTTTATTCAGCTCTCACTTACCCATGTCTCTCCCTTTCTTACATACTCCTTTCTAAAACTTACAGACTTTCAGACTAAGTTTGAAGTTACAGACATGGCTTTTTCCCCATGTTTACTTGCTTTTGAAGGTGGCTATGGTTTGAACAGCGCTTGTACCTCACCTTCCTGTTTATCTCTTCTTGAATTCCACTTTGCAGTCTTGAAGTGCTGAATCTGTAGCAGTAATTTTAATAGCCAGATAGATGTCAGAAACACAGGAGTTTAGCTTCTTGGCTGGATGAAACCAAATGAAATGCTTGACTGTAATGAAAAAGCCATATTATTCAGACACAATCTCTCGCAATGACAGCAAAAGAATAAAGCAAGCTGGCCGGGATTTCCATTTGGAGTAGTATAAGAGGATTGTTGGAATTAATGTCACTGAATTAATAGGTCACAGCAAAGACTTAACTGCAACTTTGTGAAAAACTCCCTTACTATTAAATATGTTGCTGCTTTCTCCTCCTATAAGGACAAGCAGCTAAGGTGCCTCATTAAAAGAGCAGCAAAGTCAGTTTAACTCAAATAAAGGATGAGACAGCCAGCTGATATTTTGGGCTGTGGCACAGCTGCTTTGCTGATGGCTGTGGTGGGTTTGCCCCAGCTAGTAGCCAAGCACCCACACGACCAGTCACTCGCTCCCCTGTCTCAGTGGGACATGGGAGAATATAGGAGGAACAAGAGCAAGAAATCGCGTGGGTCAAAATAAAGAGTGGGAAATCACCAACAAAGTACTGCAGCAGGCAAAACAGACTTGACTTGGGGAATTTAACTTTTTTTTTTTCTTATTAGCATAATATTTAATTACTGGTTCGAGTATTAGGGAACAAGGGAGACAAGCATTGAAACACCTTTCCTCCCACTTTCACAGGCTCAACTTCACTCCGGACTCTTTTCCTTCTTCCTTTCTGGTCTCCACTTCGCTACTTCACTCCAAGCACCTCTCCTTTCACCTTGTTAACGCCACAGGTTACTCTCAGTCCCTCCAGTGAGGCTACAAGCAGTCCAGGAGGTTTGGGCCAGTGTACAGTGATTTCTCTCTACCACTCCTCATTTCTCGCTCTTTTCCTGGGATGTGGTATGGGTACTCCACAGGCTGCAGTTCCTGTGGGGTGTGCCTGCTCCAGTATGGTTTCATCCATGGGCCACAGTCCCTTCAGGAAAGTACCTGCTTCGTCATGGCTTCTTTATGGGTTAAAGACCATTCAGGGATATGGGTACCTCCTCATCCTCTACCTTGCTATTCCCTCTGACTGTCCCTCCTTTCCCTCCTCTGCTGTCTCCACCCTTTCTTAAATATGTTTTCCTGGAAGCCCCACCAGCATCGTTGATGGTATCAGCTGTGTCCTGGGGGTCTGTTGCGGAGCCAGCGGGAACCAGCTGTGTCTGGCACGGGGCAGCCCCTCACTTTTTCCAACTGAGGTCACCCCTGCAGCCTCCCCACTGCCAAAACATTGACAGGTACACACAGATTGTTTGTGTGAAGCTGCCACAGGCTATTATATTCCTCATCCTTGCTAGTCTGATGTGCCCGTGAGGCTCTGGACCCATCTCTGATCTTATTCTCAACCTTCCACCAGTAACATATTGAAATCAGTCATACCTTTTCAGGCCAATGTTGAGAAAGCAAATTATATGATGGGATATTAACTGGTGAAAAGTCACAGATATAAATGTTTGCCTTTCGTTTTGCTTCACAGGGAATATTTCAAACATAGTACTTGTACTAGCAATTTTACATTTTGAGGGCAAAGCCCGAATGTCAGTAGTGCTGTAGTTGACAATTGAAATGCCAGATCCCAGAGACGTTCTCTTGTGCTGCAAAGCAGGCATTAGTGCCTGGTGTGATATTCCTACAGCAGTGAACAGAAGGAACTCAAGCTGTTTGTCTCTACTCAGTATGTAAGAACCGGGATTATTTCTATTTCCAGGGTAGTTTGCTTCTTCTTCCCTTTCCAGCTTTCTCATTTAACACCTTTTTTGTTTAACTGCCATTTTGCTGGA
>VXBO01012470.1:16174-36203 GCA_013400135.1 Rhinoptilus africanus
TAATGTTATAAAAGGAATGAAAGGGCTGCAGACCGATTTATTCTCTTTTTTCCATCACTTCCAATAGGTATGAAACTACTGAGCCATTTTACACAGCCTATCTGTCTGTTCCTGCAAAACATGGAGCCCTTGCAGAAAAATCTGTTCCTCTTGTTGTGAAATAACAATTCAGTAAGACAAGATTTTCTTAATTGAGGAAAAAAAAATTGGAATAATTTTTCAGGTACGTAAGCATAGGATAAAATTTTAGCAACAGTTGAAAAATTAATTTTAGCTTCTCTTAAATGAAAAATGAGGATTTTATATCTTAACAATGCATTAAATTACTGTATTTTAAATGGTCAATGTGAAACTCTCAAAAATCTACATGAACAACTTCTCAAGTGATAAAAAAGGAAAAAAATAATAGAATAAAATAAAACTGTTTTCTTTTCACATTCTACACCTCCATAGTTGGGTTTTTCTTTCTTCTGGAACTTTGCTAATAATAACATGTTTTATAAATTTGGGATAGAAAGTTTTTAGGATGAAAAATTTGGGAGGTTTTTTTAGATTCATGTTTTTTCATGGAAAAAAAAAGACTTTTACACACCCCTACCCTAATCTTCACTTACTGCAGTACAGAGAGCAGCTGTTATTCTGGGTAGTAGTGTTAGTGAGGAAATACAGACGGGAAAACTGATATAGGCATAACAACATATACATCTATGGTGCAAGATACTAATAAAAATCCTGTTAATAAAAAAAACTGATGAGACATTTTTTGTATTGATTATTAATTCAATAAAAAATGCAATCATGGAGAAATCAAAATCTGGGGGAGGAAACATGAGACATGCTGTTTTGGAGGGGTGTATTTTGCTGTGGGTTGTTTCTTTTTTTATCAGTCTCAGAAACTTTGCAAAAATGCAGCTCTGGAGCAGAAATGCAGCATCATGGAAATGCAAAAAGGTTAGGGACAGGTCAATGAAATAGAACAAACCACAAAAAAATCCATTTTGAATGAAAAATGCCAAATCAAAAGACAGTGTCACTTCCTTTTTGAAAGCTCAGGAATTTTTCATCTTAACAAGAATAATTCAGTATTTTTGTAACCTAAAATTAGGATCAAAAAAAGTCAAATACTGTATTTTATACCAGATTTAAAGTGACAATAAAGAATGTGTATATGCAGTGTGACCTCTAGTATCTTTTCCATTTACAAAAAAAAAAAAAAGTTAACATTTGAGAGCTCTGCCTCAGATATTCTATAAAAGGTAATGATAGCGACACCATCACAGTCAGCATCATACATTCATTACCAAGCCAGAACAAACCCAAGATAAGGCAACAACCCCCATAAATGTTCTCCATGTCACAGTGCTCAAGGAAATGGTAAAAGTAGATAAAAGCATCATAAGTCAGAGCTTCATATCTTTAAAATGCAGTACCGCCTTTAAGTACCACAACAAGAGAGGAGACAGCACCAGCAGATTCCTGACAATGCTTCTTAGCTAGGATAGAAACTCAGACGTTGTAAAGCTGACCAACTATAGTATCAATGTCTGGTTTTAAAGAATCACAAAAACTTTGGCTTTATGCATATCCTTCAGGTCTGAAAATTTAGTCAAATCAGCTTATGAGGTAATGATGAATCAAAACAAATATAATGCAGAAACTATTTGAGCAAGTAAAGTCTTAGTGAGAGCAGGAGAAATACATAAAGAAATAGATTTATGCAACTAAGCAGCCCATCAAGCTAACCTATTAATGCATATTTGTGTTGTGTGCTTAACTTACTGGTTTCCTCCCCCACTCCAATACTCATTGTTTTGACATCTGGATACAGCACAAAAATATGTAGCTGTACAAGAAAATAGAGGACTGGTCAGAAAAGGTTAGAGCACTTAATTACTACTTCTGCTACTGCAGAAAGACAAAATGCCTGCCATAATAAAATCTTTATACTGCCTGTTAATATTAACACAGATGAAATCAAATACTTGAATTTCTCCCAGATCACTAAAGCTGTGTAGCAGAGAACAACTGTTACAGGTGAAAAGTGTCTCACAAAAGTCTCCTTTCATCATGGATGCATTAAAGAACAACCAAACCAAGAGACTCCTTGTATGCTGAGCTGTTGTGTCAAGCATAGGGCTTTTTCAGATGTTTTGCTTTGCTGAACTGACGTAAACAAGAATCCATCTCCTATTGTGGTATTGTAGAGTTTTTCCTGTAAGAGATGAAAAATAAAAGGCACTTCTATTAGTTAATGAAAGAAGTTTAAAATATCTGAAATCAGATATACGGAGAGCATAGATCTTAGCAGAATGAGGCCCTAATTAGGCCCATGTAAGATCCTGAAGTAAGAGATTCATATTGTCACTGAGGCACTGTTTGAGATAATAATTTACACAAAAACAGAGATAATGGATTGATGTTAAAGAAAGGATTAATCTATAAGCAGTTCAGACAGAATTTCTTTATGCAGAGGGTTACTGAATAATGGAACAAATTGTCAAAGGCAGTGATAGAAGCAAGTGTGAATTATTCTGACACATTTCTGGAGGAGAGAATTGGAGATTACAGTTGCGAGCTAGATTTCCAAGATGATAAATGGTGATATACGAATTGATTTAATTTCAGGCTGGGGATGCTAAGGGTGGAAGGAACTGCATTAAAAAGTCCCAAGGTTAGTTATGGGAGATATTAACAGACCATGTGTTTCTCCTGGTTCCCTTAAAAGGTTCTTTGTGCTTTTATGAGCAAAACTTTTATATAGTTGATTATGAAATAGACTAGCTAGGCAGAGGGGAACCAGCTACTTATTGATAAAGACATGAAAGATTAAAGGATCACAAACCATTCAGTTGCTTTTCTTTGTGCAGACTCATTCTACTGAAAAATATTTGTAGATATTATCTGAGAACTTCAAGAATATAAACTGAGAAAACATGCATTAAAAAACAAAAACAAAAGAACAACAACAAAAAACGTGAGTGGGCAAAGCATTAAAAAATTCTTTCAAATCTAATATGAGTAACCCTGTGGTCATGCTTTCACTTCTGTTGAAGCCATTAACACCATCATTAATAGGTTTGCAGGTGTTCTTAGTACTATAAGAGATTGTACACAAAATGGCCTAGAATGTTTCATTTCAAAAAAGAGCACATTATTATTATTTAAAGCTAAACCAGAAGCACTTTGTGTCAATCACTTTCATATACAGATTGATGAAGGAGCAGAAAATGGGGTATTAATTTGTCTCCTCTGAAAGCCTAAAAGTCCACTAACAATAATGAAAACTTTAGCTGGAAGAAAATAAATCTTGAACTCTTTGTTTAGAAGTAAATAAAAAATTGATACGCGCCTGACAGCAAGTAACTGCCTTATTTCCCAGTCCCTATCTCAAAATAATGCTTGCTAATGAAGGTTCTGCGAAGCCTGAAATTGCACATTAAAGAGCACATATGATACATAAACCATGTTAAGCCATGAAAGAAAAGCCTGTCATAAACATCTTGTTCATCTATTGTTATTTCTTCTTAAAATAGTTATGTTGGTGTTGATTTTTTCCAAAGCTTATTTTTGGCATGTAGCTCCCATTCACTGGGAAAAGCTATTTCAGCACAGACATGTCACTGCTACAACTGCTGTGAAACTAAATATGGCTGTGTCACAGAGGATTACCCAAAATCTAATGAAGTCTGAGGGAGAGAACACATGGCTGTGTAGTTCTTGCCTGAATCATTCTTCTGTTGAATGTATGTAAATTCCAGGGTGTCCAAATTTCTCAAAGGGAAATTAAAATTATGACTCTGCTGGGGGGCTGCGTGCATTTGCTCGTTCTCATATCAGGTTTTCTACAATGTCATGACATGCTTTAAGTAGGCAAAACCAAATTTGCAACCAATCTGTACTCACTGAGAAATAAACCTGTTAAATTTAGCAATATTAGATTAGTGGAATCCAGAAAATTATCTGATCCTCCAAATCATTATGGGAGGTCCCTTTGCTCAATCACAAGGAATGTGGAACAAAACTACTGTAAAAATGAACCAGTGCATCCCAGACTAGAAAAGCAGCAGATTGCTTAAACATTTGCTTGAACTGTTACAAGAGCCCTCTTCAGTGACAGAGATGGGAAGGATGAGCTTCAGGACTTCTGCATGGTTTTGTGAGCTCTGGAGAAGCCTTGTTAGATCTGAGGGAGGTCTAATGAGTCAGGCTTAGGCCAGGGCAGCCACAGAGGACAGTGATCATTAAATACAATTCTAAGGGTATTTTTTGGTATTCCATCCAAATTTACTCCACTGTTATGATCTTTAGTGGAATATAAACTTTTGTCCTAAACCTGTTCTGATAATAGGTGCAACTGGATCACCTGACGCACGTGAGGTATTCTGTTCTCCTGATGCACTACTCTGCCATGCAAAGGCAAAATTCTAGAGACTATCTAACATAACAGACTGTCAGTTGTTCAAGAGTCTGTAGGACGATCAACTGATAAAGTGAAAGCACTCAATAAAAGATGAATATAATTAGATATTGCGAGGAGGCAACTTGATTAAATGCCATTAGTGCCTCTTAATTATACTTGTGTTCTTTCTTCACAAGCATTGAATGCATGCAATACCTCCTATTTTTGCTCTCCATTCATTTACAAAACAAATAAAACCATCTACTAGTTGCTGTTCTAACCACAGTCATTCCTAAGGAGACTTCCAGGTGAGCTGAGCCAACCGTGGATTGTCCTTAAGGCCTGGCCTGGTGACAGTAACACCAAGGATGAGGGAAAGAAAAACAGGATGGGGCTGTCCTTCCCCAAGCCCCTTCACACAGGTTTTTGCTCTCTTTGTGGTTATATTTCCATATCCCAGTGAAACCCATTATCTAGTCATTATTTATCATATCAAACATCCCTTTTTAATTTCTACTTCAATAGATTCTTTTTTTTCTTTTTTTCTTTTTTTTTTGTTCTACACCCTCCACCCCTCCCCTCTGTTTTTATAAAGTTACACAACCTTCAGGGAAAAGGGAAGTTGTTTACAATTTGTAATTATGATACTAAAAAAGAAATCAAACCACAAATTCATTGCAGAGTGTTTGATCCAAAATATTGTTAGAAACATAATTAATAGCTGAAAGCATTTGAAACAACACTCATCAACTTAGTTGTTAGACATCCAGAAAAGTACAAGCACCCAACTATTCAAGCTGTAATGTATTAATATTTGTTTTCCATTTCAGTATTTGAAGAGTTAATTTAGTGTACAATTTTGTTTGCTGTTATCATGGAAAAAAAAAGTTATCACCACTTTGTAATCTCAAAATACTGTATTTGTTTAAGGGTTGTTGATAGAGAAACATGTTGAGTTTCACTGAAGGCTTTCATTTTGCAGCCCCCATCTTCATATCTGCAGTGGGCCTTCAGACCCAGGAAATACAAGTAGAACAAAACATGCAGGCTAGGATCACCTGCCTAGTAGCGTGCTACCTACATAAACACGGTTTGAACTACTTGGCAGCATGTAGTTTTTATGTGTTTCTCCGTCTGGTGCAAACCAATGGAGGTCTCAGTGCAGTGTCAGCTTATAGGAATTTGGACCCTGGAAGAATGTCTTTCTTCACTGTTTTCTTGCAAGTTGCTCCTTTGTTGGTTTCCATAGTTTTTGTTGTACTTGGGAAAAAAAAAAAAAAAGAAATTAGTACCATAAGGCTTCCTACTGCTTATAATTACTGATCCATTCACACTCTGGCATTTTTACTAATTTGGTTTTGTTGTCATTTATTTTTTTGTATTGTGTTCTGAATTCAGCCTATCTACAGGTGAGGCCGTTTTAACAAGCCCCAATTGTTCAAAGGAATTATTTTCCTTCTTTTACTTTTTTTACATACTTTCTTTGGGTTTTTTCCACATGACAGTAGTGCCTTTTCATTGCAGAGGGTGTCAATGCACACAAGAAAAGTGTCTCAATGTATGAATCTATATCCCCCAGATATGAGTACCTTAAGTTTGTACCTGTTATGCTTGTGAAGCCATAATGTTGCTAAAAGTATACTGACAAAGCTGGGAAATGTCTGGTTTTCCATGTCCAGTGCAATACTGGAGAACTGAAGCAGTAGAAAGACTTGGCACAGTGTTCGGGCACAGAAGCCAGGCAAAATCTTTTAAACATGGAATAAGATTTAGAGCAGGTCTCCTGATGCCCAGATACCATTGCTTCACACTCAGCATAGAGAATGGGAAAGTGTTTTTTCCTTCTCTGTTACTTATTCTCCGTAACACACGTGTATAATGATGTTTTCAAGACAACGGAGGTTCATCTGGGCTCTGCAGTGTTGATACACTGCTGCAAGAAGACTGTGGACATAACAACCTCTCTTTGTGCCCGGTGTTACATGCAGGCAGCACCATGGAAGAGCAGTTTGCTTTGGCCTACTTTGTCCAGGCCTGCCCTGTGCATATGGCAGCTCTGTCTGTTTGCTGGAATTGTACATCCATTCAGGATTGTTCCCATGGCATGGGCTTCAGCGCAGCATTTATCAGGAATTTTCAAAACTTTGAAGTCTGAGTTATAAAAATAGAGAAAGTGAGGGAAACTAGAAAAATGGAAGCACTCTGAAGAAATTTTGTTTCTTTAGTTTTGAGATGTGTTTTGTCCAGCATTCTTGATAGCAGCGTTTTGTCACAAAAATCTGTATTGTGAATAGGGTTGTTGGGCTTTTACTTATTTTACAGATTAGAGATTCTAGGGATACCAGTCTAACTGATCATCATATGTTTCTTACTCATTTCCATTTCAGTCCATCTTAAAATTGGCCTTATATTGGAAGGATTAGAAAACTGACATTATTTAGGCTGGGCTTCTGTTAATTAAGTATATGAAAGTACAGTGATTTGGGAATATCACCTTGTACAAAACAGCTAAACTTTAATCATCTCCTCGAATCAGCAAAACTAGTCAGCTTTAAAATGCAGATGCCTCTTGCCTTTCTCAGAATGCTTTGTTTCAGTGGATCACAAACAAAGATGCTGTAAAAGCTCAGACTATAGTTAAAATTCAGTTGCCTACTATATAAGTACATCAATGATCATCTTTTGTGTGTAACTAAAAATGATTCAAGTGTTCCATTGGGATTTCATACAAACATATGGCTGAACGGCCTTCTATTCCTGCAGCAAACTGATGAGAAGTGTTCCTGTTTGTTATTAAATACAAGCAGATACTGTTACACAACAAAGGTAGAAGTCAGATTACTTTCTGCCTCCACCATGTGCCTCACAAGAAAATAGGAAAACAGCAAGTGCCTTCCAGCTCTCCTGTCTGTTAAACAAAAAAGCTGGGGTCTAAACATCCTTATGCCTCAATAAGACACTAAGAGGGGTCTAAACCAATTAGCAGAAAAATCCAGCTGGTGCCTTTACTAATTCTAGTCCAGACTCTGACCGTCTATACTGGAAGTAAGCTGTCTATACTGGAAGTAACAGAGAAAATCCCACAAGCCTGTTACATGCCTTCTGCGGTAGTCAGCCATATCCAGTGGACTTGATGAATCTTGTGTGTGCTTTGATGAGCTATTGCAGTAGGTAAGAGACCAAGCTGACCACTGATGTTGGAATTCCTGAATTCTTTGTCCTCCAGTCCCCATGGGACCAGGGTGTCAATGGGGGAACTCTTTGTTTTCCCCATTGTTACTGCCTCTCGCTCTACAAGTGGCTTTAATAATAACCTGAGTAAAAGCATGATTCCTCTTCCTGGAGCTGTGATCTATCCCTGGAAAACAGCTCCAGATGACTGGCAAAATGATTAGTACGATGATGAAGAAAGAGTTTCCTTGTCTTTTTTAAAAGATGTTATTTACAGAGTGAGTGTACTTGGGATACCATTTGACTCAGAGAATCCCTGAGAATGAAATGTGGCAGAGGCTCTTCATTTCCCATTTTTTACTTAATTTAATGACTGTATATTATTCTTTCAGAGATGGACCAAGGCACAGGTACTCATGTTGTAACTAGGTGCTCCATAGTGTGTGCTATCTTCATAATACACCACAGAGTTGAGATGGATGAAAAATACCTGAATGAAAGCAAAGTTTGCCATAGCACCCAAGACTTCAAGAAAAAAATATCTCCCCTTTATCTTTTTTTATTTTGATAATTCTCATTTATATCTTGTGCACTATTCATTCTGACCTTTCAACCAAAAAGCTTTTGCTACCAGACTTGCAAACAAAACACAAACTATATGCAGTGAGAATCATTTTGGACCAATGATTTTTAGCTCAAGAGGTTTGCAAGAGGTGTGAATATGGTCAATATAAAACTGTTCTGCTGAAGTAGTTTCCTGCGTGAGGACAGTAGGCTAGCTTTGCAAATCACTGTCACCTGTCATTGCCATTCCATATTAATTATCCGAAGAATACTGCAAATTTTCTGTATAAATAACACTCAGAGCCATCTTCTACTATCTGACTCCATTCCTTTCCCAGAAAAAGTTTTTTCTCTGTTTTGGTTTTGCATGGTCTCACCTCTGTGAGTCCAGAGAGTCAGTTTCCCCATTTGCTACCTAAACTCCATCATAATGTGTCAAATCTGTAAATCAACCGGGACAGGAAGGGGGATGAGGGCGATGGAGGGAGCAGGAGGATGGAACAATATGCAAATAGTATGCAAATAGTAGGAAGTATGTTTTCTTCCTAAGAGAAAATTGTGGCTCTTGGGAGTCTTTGCTTTAGCTATTAATATATTAGGTGTACCTATTCTTCGTATCTGAAGATCAGAAATAGATTTGTAGGTTGCTGTATGTCTGAAGATGTGGTTGCAAGACTTTGTCTGTGCACTTATTACACAGACATTATTTGCTGTTTAATTAAAATGTGCCACTAACATAACTCAAGCAGAGAACATTATAAGATCTTGATCCTCTAAGCAGACGTACATGGTTCAGAATGTTTTCCAGAAACAGAATGCTTTCTTTTTCCTTAGATGGTAATTATAAGAATTATGCAGATCTAAATCTGAACTGCATGAAGAATTACATTAGATCCTTAGTTTCCTATTTTCCTAAAATCTTTTTTGCCAAAAACACTTCAAGGAATATACGAAAAGAGGGATCCTAGACCTTAAACTATACATGACATTTTCTAATCTACTGGCTTTGAACGGGGATATGATCTCCAAAAACATTTCTCTAAACTTTCATTAAGGCATCTCCACAAAGAAATGACTAACACTTTACCCACAGGGGATGGTTTTCACATGTTTCATATTTTACTCAGGTCCAGTATACATTTTAGAGGGGAAAGAACGGAATACATGAACTAAGTGTTTTACTCTGAAGAAAGGTAAATAATTAATGAAAAGGAATGCAGAGTATAGCTCCTCTGTATCTTAAAAATACATAAGATCCTAAAGTGACTGATTTCATTGGATAAATTAAACCAAATGTCATTTTTCCAGGAAGAAAAGGCAGGACTGATCAATGCCCAGAATAAATGTTCCATGGTAATAACCAGGGAAAGAAAAATTCTCTGGCTAGATTTCAGGAGTTGTGTAATTTTTTTTGTCTATAATATTTTTTCTGGGCTATATTATCAAAAATAATCCTGGGATTTTTTTCTTTCTTCCTTTAGCTTACGTATCCGTTGCTATTGAATTTACAGCACTGCTGGTTAAAAGTGTATGAAGTCAACCAGTGTGTTAAGTTTGAAATTTCATCATGTCTGAACAGCTTAACTGATAGCAGGCTGATAACTCTTTATGAAGCAGGTTTTAATAATGCTTTCATGTTTCTGGTTTATGATGCCATTAAAGTCATCTTTTGTCATATTACTAATAGAGATATTCTCAAGATAACCCAAGAAGCAATTTAGTATAGCTTTTAATGTCAGCATAAATTCCCGTATTACTAAACTTATTTGAAATGTTAACTGTGTTGTTTGCATTTCCAAATATATGTTTCATGATGTTATGGAATACAAATCCCTTAGGCTAACAAAAATGTCCATTGTCTGAAAGTCAGGGAAAATTCAGTAATATTTTAAGGATGTGATTCTGGGGCAAAATTCACTGAACTGGAATATTATGGATTCAATGACAGTGCAGATCAAGTAGATGCCTATATGAAAAAGCTAAGATTTTCAAAATGCTCAGCACCTAACAGCTCTCTTGAGAATATTCAAATCAGGTCATGTAGTCTCAACTTGAAGCCAAATGTGCCCATAAACCTGATACTCTAATCCTGGTTTGTAGCTAATTACAAGGAAAAATAAAATGCCTTATAGCATAGAATTAAAAATTATTCCATGTTGGTTTATCGTGATAAGCCTATGAAAAGGCCATACCTGATATTTGTTTCTTTTCTAGCAAGAAATATGAGGGATAAAAGCATTTGTTTTAATGGAATTTGTATACAGTCTCAATGTTCTGTCTTCTTTGCTAGACCGAAATCAGAAGGTTGATGACGTGTCGTGCATAACAACATGATCTCATGCTTACAGAAGAAAACAGGTTTTGAACAGAGCATACCTTTTATTTTCAAAGCTGTTTGCTGCATTTGGTTTTGTGAAAAAGAAATCCTCCTGCAGAATGAAAGCAGGCTGGATAACAATACTGTCCTGGTTTGGGGGGAAGAAACACGCAAGCTGCAGAGCTGTATGACGTACCAGCTGCAGCAGTACAAGACACTGTACTCATTAAATACAGAGAGAGCATCATGAACCACATTCTGCCCTTAGTCTGCTTCCACTGCAAGTCTTGAGAATTCTGGCCTCAGTCCAAGAGACCACTGCAGCACATGCATAATTTTGAGACTGTGAGTAGCCCCACTGATTTCATTGACCACCTAAACTGAACTCTTGGTGCATACCATTGAGTATAAAAAATGATAGCAAGGTAGTCTCACCTAGATAGCCATTCCTTGAAAACAATCTGGCATTTTTAAAGCAAAATTGTTAAAAAAAAAACTCAGTTGAGAAACAAAACCATGCATAAACTAGCTATATTTTAGAAAGCCCTACTTTAAATCAGTGGAGCTTCCTTAGTTTTGCATATAGCAGGACCTGGTCTAATAAGTAATGAACAGCAAAAAGGGTCTTCCCCACAAGAAAAAAGGACATCTCCCACTTTTCGCTGTGGGATCAGCACATACTGTTCTTGTTGAAGATGAGAACTTACACTACCTTTTCTAAAAAGTGCATGTTTTAAGTGCTAAAATAACTTTGGATTACAATGATGATATGGTGGGGTAAAATCAACTGTAAAATCCTGAGGCTACTGAGCAACTTTTATGAGGAAAGAACCTATACTTCATGCTTTTCTAGAATTTGATTCCAGATCTGACGAAGCAAATGTTTTCATCAGCACCGCAATAGAAAGGTAGAATCATAGTTGCTTTAATTAAATGTTACTCATCGAAACTTGATTAGGATAAAAGAAGATCATATGGTACCAAAGAGGTAAAAAACTTTTAATCTTTTCAGTTTCTATATGCATCCTGATCATTAATCTGTATCATGTGGCCCTGGAAAAAGATTTAAAAGTTCTCTCAAAAAACAATATCCAACTTGAAAGGTGTGGATTCAGCATATCTGTCTTATTAACATCTGCAATATAATGCATATTAAGGAACTTGCCTCATTGGATGACAGAAGTGCAAGTGACCACAGAATACCACGTCCTGCCTCTTACCATTCTCACTTACATTATGTTGCATAATTCAATATTCCATAAATACTGGTTTTATTAACATTTAAAGTTTGTCTGTATTCTCACTCTTACAACAGCTGAGTTATTTCCGAGATTTGTAGTTTTTTAAAAAATAGGAAAGACAAGTACATTTTTATCTCCACTTCATGTTTAAAAGTCAACAATAACAGATAATTGTACTAAAATCTTGTAAAATCTCTGGACTGTTGATATTCCAAAGTGTATGCACTACCTACTTTGACAGAACCATCTTGGTAGAGAGAAATCTTTACAAAAAAAAATGAGTGTTTATCTTTAAGGTCATTGATGAATCAGAAGACACTCTTCATTTTTTTTTAAGCATTCACATAGAGGATGAAACTGTACTGGATGCCATAATATAAACTATAAAATTTATATGTACTCTATGTTATTAATACTTTGCAACCTTTCATACAACTGAGACCTGCATTATACTGGTTTCTCTGAGTTTGGCAAATTGTACTTTATGATGAAGACTTTTAATTTCTGTGATTTTATTATATTTATTATTGTTATTATGTTTCTGTTATTTCACTCCCTAATTTCTGTCATGATAGGAATGTACAAAGGCTGAGAGGAAAAAAAATTAATTATATTTCCAGCCATTTTATATGTGAAATAGAATGTTTACTGTAGCAGATTATTTGTGATGTAAGACTATCCTCTTCAGAAAAGATACATTGTCACAACGGGCTCCAATTACCTTACCGTTTTTTTACAAAACCATAGGTGAAGAAAATGTAAAAATCTCCATGTATCTGGGCATTGGTAAACATTATAGCACGAAAAGGGGAATGATTATCTAGGTTAGAGAGAAGGGATCAAAATTTATACCATGAGTAAAAGNAACTGGCATTAACAAGATTTTACAATAATTCACCTAAATAATGAAGGTGTGAAAGGTCTATGTGATCAAAAAAGATGCATCGTGCAATATATGGCAGCAGAAAAATGACTTGACATCACAGAGACTGTAGTAGGTATCTTTGGAGTACCTATTGTACAACTTTCAGAAAGATCCAAACATGAACAGAGACCAAAAAGATGATTGTGAGATTCCCACAAAGACTAAACCCTATATATTTTAATGCACTTCTCTCTCCCTATTTCAAAATCACAACTATTTTGCAGGCATGCTGCACAAAACTTATAATACTTGAAGATGCTGAAACTATCAAGTCATACGTGCATAGTCCTTATGCATGTTTATGCACACTGTTCCATTTAAATTCAGAATAGAGTGTTCATGCACAGAGACGTGTTGCCTTCCCTACTTTTTTTTCTGTGGGAGCACGTTAGGCACTCTACAATCTGTGAAATCAGTGTATGATACTTCTCGCTAAAGACTGATTCCTAATGTATGTTGTGTCTTGTGTACATTCAAGACATTGATTAACCACTAAGAACAAGATGTCAAGCTCTGAGAGATTATATGGAACCTTTTGACTTCAGCTCGATTCTTAAAAACGGATTCATTTGAATGTAGGAAATAGTTTTTGTTAATATGGGGAGTAATATTCATTAAACTTTGAGCTACCTTATGAAGTCATTAATGTAGACCTTGGAAACTAAAAAGTTAGAGCTGTCATTGGGAGATTACATGTTTCTGTTCCAGACTAAAAAACTAGGTTAAAAATAAGCTAGCATCCAAGATGCACAGTTGTTATTTGTTAGGTATTTTTACTTATTCAATATTTTTTAGCTTTCCTCATTATGGAAAAAAAAAAATCTGCTCTAGCTTCTCTGACGATGTTTTGTCATATTCACAGAAAAATCAATTCCACCAAACCAAGGTGTAGTCAGGGAGAAAACTTAGTTCTGATGGAGACCACTGTAAACACATTTTGGGAACTCCACATATCCTATGCAATATTTTTCAAGTGCCATTTCCATACTGAAAGAGTTACTAGACTGTCTTACTCCTATTATGCCATCCTTTGAATAAAGTCTCAGATTTAGGTTCAAAAATTTTTGACACAACAGTGAAAGTGAATAAATATGAAATACCATATATTGCATTAGGAAAAAGCTACTTCTGTATCATGTAGTAACAGATGACAATAAGAACTTTCCTCTATTTTGATAAAGAGAAATAATAAAAATGGCAATAGCAAGATGAGGATAGCAAAGAAATAGAATAAATCAAAATGTTGGTGCTTTGCTGATTATTTCTATCTTGTTTCCTCTCCAATTTTTCCTGTATTCTCTATAGAGGTTAGTCACTGAACTTACTATCAAAATAATCAATACTTTTTTCTGAAATATAGAGGGTTTTAGAAAGTGGCCATTAATTTATTTTATAAGCCCCTTTGCTGTCCAAGCTCTGTTGCAAGTGATCTAGACTTAGAGGTTGTTCTTTTCACAATGCCAAGAGAGGTGGTGTCATGGCCGGCATACTGATGGGAACTTGCAGAAGCTGAATTCAGACTATAAAATGAAGGCTAAGGGATCCATAGCTATGTAAATGAACACTGGCTTCAGTGTAGCTTCACCATTTTGTGCCAGATGAGATTAGCGCAAATCTTAGAGGATATATCTTGATTAAAGATGGGATAGGAAGGGGGAGAAGCAAAACAGCACTGCCTAAGGCTCATCTTAGGATGTGAACAATTCTTTCTAACTTTCTAACTATAAAACCATTTGTTGAGGGAAAAGTAAGAAGTTGGAATGCAAAGCAAGAAACAGTGGTCAAACTGAATTCAGGTATACCTGAAGCATTTTTCTTCCCATGAAATAATCAACAACTTCAAATCTACACAGCTTTCACCTCCTGTTTAAATTCCATTTGCCAGGCTTTAATGAACAAGGTGATGTCTGGCACAGAAGGTTAAAGTTAAACATCCGCCTTAAGTCATTTATTTTCATACAATATAACCTCAAACTGGATTTTAAAGTCAAAGAATGAAAGCAAGAGATGAATGACAGTGGTGCAAGCATTGTGTCTACAGTTCCTCGTTAATCTACCACCCTGTGGCAGCTGTGGGTTGGCAGATCTCTAACCGGAAAAACCAATTAGCTTACATATCAAATTATTTTATTGTATTTCCCCTCACTTGGCACAGAATACTTACTACACTTTCTTAGTCGGAATTAAGAAAATTGATAGTAGAAAAATCTGTCTGTGGCAAAGACGACTCTTGAAACAATGGTACAGTTAGATTTCTGTCATCTTGATTTTTTGCTGCTGCTGTGTTATTTACAGTATTCAGACCCATCTAAAAATATTCAGCCTGCAGCTTCCTCTGGAAAGGGCAGTCCTCAGACCTAGAGTTAAGCTGCTGAGCAGAGCTGAGGGGTTGAAAACGGTTGACCCTGAAGAGAAGCTCTTGTCCTCGTGAGCAGCTGTACTTCAGCGGGGTGAAGTTCAACACACAAGTCACCCTGTGAGTCAAAGCAGGGAGGCCTGTGCTCAAATGCTAAGATTGTTACCCAAAGCTCCTCAGGTCAAAGGGTATGACCACTGCATGTCATCCTGTGAACTGTGTAAATGCACCCAGGGTGTGTTTCAGTTTTGATCTAAAAGGAGAACTATTTGTCTCGGTTAATGAGGAATCTCTTCCCAAAATATTAACATTATGAATGCTATCAATCCCTTTTATTTTGTACAGAGTCAATGATGTGTGTGCTCAGTTCAAAAGCAAATGAGATGATGCACCTCTTCCCTGGGGAGCTTGTGCTCTAGTTGAAATACAAAGTGTTTCAGACACGGACAGTACATGGTGTGCCAGCACAAGGTGTTTGGAAGTAAAGTAGGAACTAGCCTGTTCTCCTTGTTCTAGCTCTGATAGATGTTCTCTGTGTACTTTCTAATTTCCTCATTAGTGCTGAAAGAGTGACAAAGCAAAGAGGGATCAGCAGTTCCTCTTTTTTTATTGAAAAGGAATAAGAAGTAGCTGAGGTGTGGGGAGAACAAGTGGTACTGCTGATCAGCGTGTTACTGTGGCTAGTTACAGAAAACAGCACTGACACATGCATCCCTATGCAGATTTTTTCTCAATAAAGTCATACAGTTAATATGCATGCTGATTTTTTAATTGCAACACCTGAATGAATGGTTTTAAAGACAGGTTCTGAACATGGATGAAGCTCTCAGTTTACTCTGAAGACTTGTAAGATCTCATTAAATTAGAAAGGGATGTCTAAGTTAAAACAGAAAGTGTGGCAAGTGTATACAGTATTTTAATACAAACACATAGCTGGTTCTCTTACAAATTTTTTTAAAGATCTTCTCTCACACCTCCTTAATCCATTCTACTGATTGGTGCTTGGGGGGAACATTTTTTTTAACAGTTAAATTGGGGCTTATGCATGGGAAAATATACCACATCTTACACAGATAGTTTTATCTACAGGTCTCCAAAATGCCAAGGAAAGAAAGATAGCCTTCATTAAAAGCAACACTGGCAAAAATCTTTTTTTCAGCTCACCTAATACTGTGGCTGATACTGGGATAGACTTTTTGGCTATAACTTCAAAGTATACTTGTAATGACAAACTATGACAGTGATGTGACACTGCACATATGCTGATATCTATCATTTGCTTGAATATAAGCTGTTAAGGTCACATTATAAATATTAGCTCTGGTCCTTCTATCACAATAATGGGGAAAAAAATATGTCAGAAATGGTACTGGTAAACTCTTTCCCTTAGAGTTTCAAAAAATTACATATTATTTCTTTTTGGAGGAAACATACATAGGATTTGTAACCCCTGTATTTTCAATTGAGTCTTGATAGAGCTTGTATTTATTTGTGAATGAATCCTCATGGGGAAAAGAGCAGTTCAGTAGAGCAGACCTACTCTATTTCTAAAACAGAAAGAAAAAAAAAAAAAAAAGAAACAAAACAAGTTAAACAAGTTACAGTTATACAACATATATTTTTGGCTAAAGCTGTGTGAGGTGAGAATGCTGCTTCAATTACAGGCAGTAAAAAATAACTTGGTAAAATCACACAGGAAGTCCTTATTCAACACTTTGCTTTGCTCTTTCCATTTCTTTGAGTAAATCTGACGTTATAAGCATAACTGACTCTCTGAGGACCTGTTAAATAATTTAAAGATGCTGAGCCTTATATTCTACAGGCAAAAGATGCTGACATTATTTTAAATTAGGTTTTTATACTTAAAATATATTGAAGTGCATTTTGGGGAAATGAAGTTTTGCTACCTGTGCTTTTTCTGAGAGCTACTATGTGTAGAAAAATAGAGACACTGTGGGTAGAAAGTTGTTCACATGTATTTTTTGTATATTTTGAAAAATATTATGAAGCATGATATGCTCTCTTTTAAAGACTAGCTTGAAATATCTCTATTACCTTCTAGAAATGTACTAGGTCTGGGTGGTTTTTTTGCAAGGGGTTGTACCCAGTAAAAATCAGGCAGTCTTTAAATGGTCTGTTGTGGATAATTAAAAATATACGCAAGGTAAAATTATACACTGGCCCTTCTGAGGGTTGCTTTGTCTTCAGTGAAAGTCCAGTTTTGTTTTTTCTGATAATGGCTTAAGCACAGTACCCTCACTGTTCTTTATGCTTCTAACTCTTGGAGCTTTATTTGTCACAAGCAGCTGGCCTCTGTCTTACTCTCCCACGTTGTTCTCAGATGTCCTTCAAGTCACAATCCAAGTGAGAAAGCGTAAAGAAGAGACTCATGGATGAACAAAATTTCAGCTTTAAAATATGGGGAACACTGCGTGGAAGTATGGCTTGTTTGTCAAATTTATTTTTATCTTTTAACTGCTATTGGATAATATTAGTTTGATGACCAGATCCCCAGTAAGCCCATAGTAATTCCCTGTAAGAAGCCAAATCTAAAAGTACCCCCAAGTTGTTCTGACTCTGCTGATTGCTAAATGCATGCTGGGATTAGGCATTTGCCAATTAGCTTATTGATCACGTCTGATAGTGCAGACATGATCAATAATGCCAAGAGTTGTGCATGTCCATATCAAATGCCATTGCCCCATCTGTGGAGTCCATAAAAGCAGCATCCTATGCTCTCTCTTGTATTTGGCAATAAGCTCAAAATAAGACAGCTTTTTAAATTATAGTGACGTCAGCCTTGCTGTATTTGCCATCTGATTTTGGAGCCATTGGAGTGTACGTTCTCTACATTTTCAAGCTTTGTTCTGAAACTTGGACAGCTAAAATTGTCTTTTCTTTCTTGTAAACTGGTGCAACTGTCCTGTACTCATCACGTGATTAGCAAGCACATAGGAAATACCTCTACAGTTCTAGTTTCCACCTTGCAGACAGTGGACCTTCTAGGGAAGAGGAGAAACTCATTGTTCACCTAAACTCATCCGTTAGTTTATGAAATAGTGCAAGTCCCATTTGGCCACAGGAGTTTGGGAAGTACAATTCAGACAGTATCAAAGACACCTCCTGGGTAGTTTAGTCCCTCTGCACCTCTGTTTGGAACCTTGTCAGCAGTCCACCAGCTACCCTCACTGATGGGCACCCTTGGTGCTGGGAGTGGCTAGCGGGAAATGCAAACTGGGTATGAGAGAGAAGGAGCTGGAGGCCGACATCAATTCAGAGGCTTTGATAATACCCTGCCCATATTTCATCAGTTTAGTCAGTTTACTTGTACATTTCAGTGAAATCCAGAACCATTTTTCTCAAGGATGTTGGAGCACTCGCAATAAGAGAACTCAGAGAAACACTGCCCTGTTAATGAAGTTGGCAAGGTAAGGGAACACTTTTTCTTCTTTGTCCTTTAAGTGGGAGGATCCAAGAAAAAAGGCACTTTTATTTTTTTCCAGCTTTAATGGTGATGGCATCAAGATCACAGAAAATATTATATGAACTCTCATACTGACCAGTGGCTTTGTGTTCAGTCAGTTCTAGATGACAATAATGATTGTTGTCACTTGTTAATGAGTTTGAAGAAGAGAATTACTTTCATCATAGCAACAAATATGCCATGCCTGCTGCACGCTGGCTATAGTTGGACTAAACAGATTAAAGAAACCCTAGAATTGAAGGTTGCAAGCTCAGTGACCTGTAAACTGCAGCTTTCTGAAGTCATCCAAAAAGGACTTCCTCTCTGGTCAGAGCAGTAGAGCTGCAATAATAATGTCTTGGATGGAACTCACTTTTTAGTGGTGTGTAGGCTAATACTTCATACACATGCACACACTCAAGCACACACACACAAAACCAACATTATCAGAGGTAGCCATTCACCCTGGATACACCATCTGGCAAACTGGAATGGAAAGCAATCATCACTTCTATATAAGCTTCTGATCTTCTGATGGAGACCATCAAATCAAGAGGCTATGCTGAAAATTTGCCTGAAATTCTTGGAAGTCCAGACAAGGAGAGCAACAAATAAATTATTGGATCTTTTGGGCATTTATTAAAGTCAGTATTAGAGATGGGAGTAAAACAAGTGTTGTTGCCCTAGGCATGCTTTCAGTGTACTTTTACTTTGTTGTTGCTGCTCGGTTCATTGAGCTGGTTTGCTTTTAATGGTTCACTAACCTTTAAGTACTGTAGAGATTATGGTAATTTCTTTTACTGTGGTAGTCTCCTGGACTGAAACATATGTTGGTGCTTTTGAAGCACTAAATTAGGTAAATATCAATAATGAAAAAAGTTTTCTTAGCTGACTGTGCCCCCTGGACTAAAAAATCAAAACACTGTAAAGCAGCAGATGCCAGTCCAGGAAGAAAAGACATATGGTTTATTCAGGAATTTGTGGTCTGTTTTGGATATTTGGTGTTTCAGATACCTTGATTTGGGATTTAAAAGGGGTTTAAAATGTAGAGGTTTGTCTGAATTGTAGTTGAAATGCAGAGAAAATGTTATTTGGAGCCACCAAAACCATGAGGTTTCAAAGTCAAACTATGTTCACAGACCTTTCTCTTGGGAGTAG
This sequence comes from Rhinoptilus africanus, assembly GCA_013400135.1. Classification (NCBI taxonomy): domain Eukaryota; kingdom Metazoa; phylum Chordata; class Aves; order Charadriiformes; family Glareolidae; genus Rhinoptilus; species Rhinoptilus africanus. Next base: position 35,769 of record VXBO01012470.1, read on the forward strand.
ATGGGCCAGGTGTGCTAAGTGTTTATCCTGTCTTTGAAAAGGGCAAGAAGGAGAACTAGAGAACTACAGGCCCATCAGCCTCATCTCAATCCTTGGGAAGGTGATGGAGCAGCTACAGCTGGAAATCATTTCCAGACTCTTGAAAAACATTGAGATGATCAGGAATAGTCAGCATGGATTCACAAAGAGAAAATCATGCCTCAGCAATTGAATAATCCCATGAACTGATTGGCATCATGGATGAGGGGACAGCAGCTAATATTCCCTGCCTTGACTTCAGCAAGGCATTTGACGTTGTCTCCTGTAAGATAGAATCGTAGAATCATAGAATGGTTAGGGTTAGAAGGGACCTTAAGATCACCAGTTCCAACCCACCTTCCATGGGCAGGGACACCTCCCACTAGACCAGGCTGCTCAAAGCCACATCCAAACTGG
>VXBO01012470.1:36975-48264 GCA_013400135.1 Rhinoptilus africanus
AATTTCTTCCTAATATCTAATTTAAATCTCCCCTCTTTCAGTTTAAAACCATTACTCCTCATCCTATCGTTAGACTCCCTGATAAAGAGACCCTCCCCATCTTTCTTCTAGGCCCCCTTTAGGTAATGGAAGGCTGCTATACGGTCTCTCCAGAGCCTGCTCTTCTCCAGGCTGAACAACCCTTGTAGAGAAGCTAATGCTGAAAGATCCTTGTAGAGTAGCTAATGAAGAATGAGCTGAATGAGCAGTGAGGTTGATTGAAAACTCACTGAAAGGTCAGGCCCAGAGGGTGGTGATAAGCTAGTTGGAGGCCAGTAACTAACATTGTTCCCTAGAAGACCATACTGGGTCCAATCCTTCTCAATGTCTTCATTAATGATCTGGATGATGGGGCAGAACATACCCTCAGCAAGTTTGCTGCTAACACAAAACTGGCAGGAGCAGTTGATGCACTGAAGGGTTGTGCTGCCACCCAGAGAGACTTCGTCAGGCTGGAGACATGGGTTGACAGTTCAAAAGTGAATTTCAACTGAAGTTCAGAAAAATGAAGTCCTGCCCCTGGGAAAGAATAACCCTATGTAGCAATATATGCTGGGAGCCAACTGGCTGTGAAGCAGCTTCACAGAAAAGGTCCTGGTGGATCTGGTGAACAACAAGTTGTACATGAGCTGCCAACGTGCCTTTGTAGCAAAGAAAGCCAGCATTATCCTGGACTGCATTAGGAGGAGAGTTGCGAGCAGGTCGAGGCAGGTGATCCTTCCTCTTTTCTCAGCAGTGGTTCAGGCTACACCTGGCTTTTCAGTACACAAGAGATAAGAACATATTAAAGAGAGTGCAGGGAAGGGTCATGGAGATGATTATAGGACTTGAACATCTTTTCTGTGAGCTGGGACTGTTCAGCCTGGAGAAGAGAAGGCTCAAGGGGAATCTCATCAATGTGTATGAATACCTGACAGGAGAGTGTAATGAGGGTGTAGACAGGCTATTCCCAGCGGTGTCCAGTGACAGGACAGCAGGTAACGTCATCATCATCTTGCATCAAGAAGAGTGTGGCCAGCAGGTCGAGGGAGGTCATCCTCCCCCTCTACTCTGCCTTGGTGAGGCCCCACCTGGAGTACTGTGTCCAGTTCTGGGCTCCCCAGCTCAAGAGGGACAAGGAATTGCTGGAGAGGGTGCAGCATAGGGCTACTAAGATGATTAAGGGACTGGAGCACCTCTCCTATGAAGATAGATTAAGGGAATTAGGTCTCTTTAGCCTGGAAAAGAGGCGTCTGAGGGGGGACCTAATTAACACTTATAAATACTTGCAGGGTGGGTGTCAGGAGGATGGGCCCAGGCTCTTTTCAGTGGTGCCCAGTGATAGGACAAGAGGTAATGGGCAGAAACTTGAGCATAGGAAGTTCCAGCTAAACATGAGGAGGAACTTCTTTACCTTGAGAGTGGCAGAGCACTGGAACAAGATGCCCAGGGAGGTGGTGGAGTCTCCGTCTCTGGAGACATTCAAAACCCGCCTGGACGCGTTCCTGTGTAACCTGCTGTAAGGTGGCCCTGCTCTGGCAGGGGGGTTGGACTAGATGATCTACTAATGTCCCTTCCAACCCTGTGATTCTATGATTCTATGATTCTATGAACGTGCATAAACTGAGACACAGGAATTTCCCTCTGAACATCAGGAAACACTATTTCACTGGGAGGGTGATCAAGCATTGGCACAGGTTCCCCAGGTTTGCTGTGGACTCTCCATCCCTGGAGATATTGAAAAGCCATCTGGACAAGGTCTTGGGCAACCTTGTCTAGTTTGCCCTGCTGGAGGGGAAGAGTTGGACAAGTTGCCCTTCACAGTTCCCTTCCAACCTCAATCATTCTGTGATTCTGTCTCTGTGCTTAGACACTGAGGTTGGTTGCGAGGTTCAGAACACAATGGAAACACAAATCTCTGATGTGGAACTGTGTTGTCAGCATGAAGTAATGACCTCTTCAAACACAGCCTGCCTTGAAGGACAGAACAGGCAAGACCATACCTTGAGACCCTGTCTAGCTCTGTAATATATGGTTTCAGTTGAGATAAGTCTACAAGAATTCTTCACATTTCCAAATGGTGGAAATTTTACCCCCAAAAAATCTTAGGGTTTGGGGTTTTTTTTCCTACTCACAGTACTAAAGTTTTCATACAGCAAGCAATTTAAATAAGTTGACCTTCTAGTAACACTGAAATCTTGGAGTAAGTGACACACAGAATTCCAGTAGTTTTGCAGCTCCATCTCATTTCTCATTCTACCCTAGTCAATCCACATACCTAGACTTAGGCGCATCTGATTACTATTGACAAACATATTTACCAGTTTTTTTCTCATAGTGATCATCATGATTTTTCTGCCTTACAATCACTATAAGTAGGACACATTTTCAGATAAATTTGTTGTTTAATATCACGTATTGTGAGGAGGTTTTGTTTGGTTTTGACCTTTTAAATGTTTTACTGTTTGTTGCTTGTGTCTCATCAATGTCAGAAGCAGAGCTTTTGCTTTTTTTAGCCTAAATAATTTTCTGTCTTTATTTGATCCTAAAATTGCATTGAAATCTATTGAAGCCTTTGAATACAATTTTGAGTGTTTCTTGTTTCCAGCCAGTACTTGCAGAAAACACGAGAGCATTTTTCCTTATAGTAATTCAGAATTTTGAGTCCTTGTTGAACTATACAATTCTCAGCTATCAAGCAGAATTCATATTGTGTAGAGATTAATCTTAAAAGAAAAAAAAAAAAAAACATGGATATCAGCAAAGTGAACAGTTTAGCAAAACTTTGAGGACTGAAATTCTGTTTGAGCTCTGTGTATTCACCCAGTTCAGCTGCCCAAACCTGTTTCTCATGACCACGTCTTTCTTAAGAGTAATGAGTTAAGTCTAAATAAATCATTAAGTTCCGAGCTGAAGTGTTTCCTGAAATTTTGTAGAGACAAAGGAAAAAATTGTATGACTACATTGTAAGACTGCTTTGTCTTTTTATGTAGTACAGGAAATAAGGACGGTAAACAACATGTTTTTGTGGTGTCAAACCTGGCCGCCCAGTATCCTAGGCCCACTGACTGCTTGCGGGCTCCAGTTTTCATAATCTATATTTTTTTATGCAGAGCTTATTGAAAGATAGAAGATTAATTGCTTGAAGAGAGCTAATTTTTATGTCATCCCTGTAGAAGACAGTAGCACTTTTTTAATTTATGGTAACTTTTGAAATGCGTTTCTTCTAAAATTAGTATGGTAGCTAATATTGTTGATTCTGGCCAATGTGTTTCAAAATATTTATGAGTAATTTGGCCTGAATAAATAAAAAAGTAGCCTAGCAAAAGTCGTTTCTAACAAAGACATCTTCAAAAGAATATTTTAGCTGTTTCAAGAGCTACACCAAAAAGATGATTATGAGTGTGTGACATAGATATTATTGAATATTATTGTATTGATATTACAGCAAAATGCATTTCCTACCTTAATTGATTATAATAGTCCCAAGGCAAAGGTAATTGTGCATCAGTTTTCTTAATCTCAACATCCAAAAAACCCATGAAATAATACAGGCATAAATGGAATAAAATTCATGCCTACTTTTGATATCTTTGCCTTTTTCCAGCCTGCTTCACTGCTATCCCTAGAACTCTGTCATGATGGGTTTGGATGGCATAATTGCTGCCCTTGTGCCATTTGAAGCCTTTCATTTTATAAAAGAGAAACTACAAACGGGAGGTTACATTCCCTTGTTTTGATTTTAGAAGTAAAAGTTTAAAACAGTGCAATAGGCAGCAGAAATGAGTTTTGAAGCTGCAACGGTGTTGACACTAGATCTTCAGAGATGATCTTGAAAGATTCTCAGAAATGAAATGCATTTAGAAGTAAATCTCTCTCTTTCTTTCTTCTTTCTTTCATTTTTAAGTTTAGCTTTTGTTTTAAAGATTTAATGTTCATTAATTAAATGTTTTATGCACTGATACATCCTTTCTGCTCAAACAGGAGTGAATTTCAATGACTGGTACACCACAATCATGCAAATTTACTGCTTTTCATATTCATAAACTCTACACCTAACATATCCAACTTCACAGCTTCACCAACACACCTCAAGGGTGTACAACTGAAAAAGGAGGCAGAGTCAGCAACTACTTTGCATGACTTTTTTTTTAGACTTGGAAAAGTTTCAAAAATTTTAGGAGTGCAAATTATTTCTGCTAAGGGCAGAAACAAAGTTTGTAGAGTCTTCTTAAACACTGACAGAAACAAATTCTTAGTGCTTTTTTTATTTTTATAGACAAGCGAGATAACAGCTTGGCTAGTGATTCGAAATGGTTTCCAGCACCAGTCAGTGCTATACACAAAGAGGTTTGTTGGTCTTCTTTCTCTTCTCTGTTCTTTCTTTATTTTGTTTCTGGTTTACATGGAATCAAGTCTTGGTCCTAGTGAGTTTACACAGTGATTTAACTGGGATAAGAATTTTCCACACATCTTTCACTATATGCTTTAGGGGAAGAAAACAGCAACTAATTGTCTGGTTAGTAAATGTCTCTGTACCCTGTTCAGAGCACACTGAAGCTAATGTTCTCATTGACTTCTGCAGGCATTGAACAAGGCCATAGATTTAACTGCATCAAACTCACAGACCATAAAAATATAGATTAGATACCTACAGACTTACAACCCTCACACACTAAATAACATCAAGAAAAGGGCTCCAAATATAGGAAGCAGAACAAGGACCCCAAACTGCATCTTTTTTTAAAAAACAGTCTTATATTCATGCCATTAATTAATAAATCCGGTAGTTCTTGCACTGAGTTATGGCATTTATCCAGATGCAAATCAAGTTTCACAGAAATTCTAAAGAACGCCATAAGGGAGTACAAAGCCTGATAGGACTATATTACCATGTAGCTGGATTTTTGTCTTCCAGTCATTGTCAGGGGAGAAGTTTCAAAGTCAGGCTGTGACCTCAAATAAATCGATGATCTCCTCTTACAAAGCCATCTTCTTTCACCGTTTGCATCTTTCTGAACTAGATGAGACAATATTTGAACTTCTAGGGACATGATGAATCATCCTCTGTGGAGGTTTCTCTCATGTTTATCATGAGCTTGGCAACCCTCAAATTAAAAGCTAAGTGCTATATAGGTCCAATTGTACTTTCACTTTTTTTCAGCAGTGTTGTATCTTCTAAACTTCTGTAGACATAAAATAGGACACATGAAAGGAGAGTCAAGCCTTAGAACAGCAAAGAAGCTTCATTTTTCTCCCTTTTTTTTCTTTTGTGTAGTATTCCAGTTGTGACAGTTCTTGTATGCAACCTCAATGACAATGCCAAAGCAGTCTGTATGCTTTGGACACATGTAATTCAGGGGGACATGGCCTTTCTGCTATGATAGGCTTCTGAGACACATAACTTCTTCCAGCTGCACTGGCAATAGATATATGTTGCATTGGCTTCATCTGTCACATAACTGGGTCTATTTCACATATGTGGTTCAGTTACACTGTGCTTTGTCAAAAGGCTTATGCTACCTGATGCATTGGATGACAAATGAACAAAAGAGACTGTCCTGGTCCGACGGGGACAGGGTTAACTCTCCCCGGCTCAGGAGTATAAATATTCCATCCCATGTGAGCCACGCCCTCCCTGAGCTGCCGGGAGGGGGCAGGAAGTCGACGCTTGGAGCAGCGGGGGCGTCCCGGGTCCAGTCGGTGAGCGGCGGTTCCCTAACCGCGTCTGTATATCCCTCTGTCCTTGTTATTGTTGTTGTATTTGTGTTACCTTTGCTGTTCTATTAAACTGCGATTGTCTCAGCCCACGAGTTCTGCCCTTTCCTTGTGTTTTCCATTCAGGGAAAGCGCAGAGTGAGCGGTGCGTGGTTCTTTGGTGCCATCTGATGCCAAACCACAACAGAGAGTGAGCTGGGAATTGCCTGAATTGTTCATACTGACCACAAGGCAGAATAATAATTCTGCCATAAGATTGAATACTGAGCATAAAATAAGCTGCTGACCTGCCATCTATAGTCATTCTTCCCCATTTCCTGACTGGCTTTATGGAATAGCAGCCCATTCCAAACGTAACAAATTCTACCACCTCCCTCCTTTCTGTTCCATATTCTCAGAAGAAGAAGGGGAGGGAGTATTTCCCACATTAAAAAAAAAAACCAACCTGGATGAAAAACGGTATTTTCAAGAAACGACATATCTAGATCCTGGTGTTTTGATGGGAGTACTCTTCCTGTGTCTGATAAATGTCTTGGTCCAACTAACTAAAAAGTGATTAAAATATGCTACACCTTACTATCAGATGTAAACCTAAGAATTTTTGATAGTGGGCGAGGTTTGCAAACACAGTTTTAAACGATTTAGGAGGCTGAACTTTTACATTTAAGTAAGGTTTGGGTCTGAAATCCCTAAAAGAATGAAAATTTTTCCATGTTAGAGATTGCAAACATGTCTATGTTGCTTCTGTACTTAAGTGAGTTTATTTAGGACTACCTCAGGTATCTATGCATTTATTATGCCATGCAGATGTTTCAAAAATTTTGTCAATCATCTGTCTCTCTTTGTAAGTCAGATGGCTGGTCACAAGAGAAAATTGGGTTATAAAACATAGAAAGCTAGTGAAATTAAATCTGCAAGTATTTAATTTTCTTTTACAAGGATTTATCTTTTTAATATATATAAATGGAAAATGTGAAAATGGGAGAGAAAAAAAATATGTAAAGTCTCCCCCCTCACACACTCGTCCTCTTTCACCTTTCATATCCTCCTGGATTAGACAAGTTAATAGAGCTAATTAGACTTCTGACCACTGCTGGTATGGTAATCAAGAGGATTTCTAGCTAGAATTTGTCCATTTTACACTATAAAATAATTTTAATACATTAGTAGAAATATGGGCAAATTGTAGCCCATTAAACAATAGGTCTTTCCAATCTATCTTTCATATCCTAACAGTGAGATCTTCTGGTGTAATAAGTATAAAGCTTCCTTCCCCGTGCACACACACACACACATATGTATACATACATACAGCAAGAAGCTGTTAGAGCTCTAATTTTCAAAAAATTCCATTTACTCTCCAGCAAAGCAGAGCAATTCTTCAAAGGCATCCAGATTTTATTTTTTTAATCAGAGGTACTGAGTGATAAAATTGTTGGAGATCAAATGCATCCGACTACATGAAAAAGATTGTGATAGAAACTTATTAAGGCAGTACGTGAAAGAGGTAAAGTATTACGATTCAAAAGGAGACTAGACGCAATGTAAAATGATCTCCTTGCTTCCAGGTACAGTGGAAGATGTAAATGTCAAGACGAATGTGACAAAATATTCTGCTTGCCCAACAAAATTAAAAATCTGGTGCCTTTTGTGTCCTTTTGCATGGGATGAACAAATATATCCAAATTGTTCATGAAAGCCAAGACTTTTACCATAAGGCATTTGTGACCTACATGGACCATTTGCTTTCTCTCTCATTGTTTATCCTGTTACCAGATACCAGATACCATATTTGCTGTAAAGCAAATAGAGGGTGTGGCAATGGATATCATATTTATGCAGACAGATATTATGCTTATTCTCATGAAGGTCCTGACTTCTGTGATAGTCAGTGACCTCTATCCTATTTCAGTGGCATGCCTTCACACTGGAGAAGATGGGGTCTTTACCCGGTTTACTCATTTTGAGGGTAAATCACATGATTATTTTAACAGGACCAGGTTGCCACCATCACTTCCTATTTAAAATAATCTTCATTAATTTCCATAAATACTCTCCATATGATATCCTTACAAGTGTTAACTAAAGTAGCTGACACCTCACGTTTATATGTGGCCTGATTTTAGCGCTGTTTGCGGCATGGACACAAAGGTGAACATGTGGCTACCCCTGCCGCTTTAACTTCTCTTTGCTTCTAAAATTAGTCTAACAAAAATACTGCAGACTATAATTTGTTTGCATGAGTGGTTTTGCTTGTTTTGTCATTAATGTTTTAATCTTTTAAGACAGCAGTCATATTTTGCTGGTAAGAGTAATCTGATGGATTTTAGATACAGCAGCTTCAATAATCCAGTCCACTGCTTCATTATTTCATACGTAGAGAATAAAAGGATTCGACATTTGGAGATCCTATGGTTTCTCTCCAACTTCTTGGTTGTGGAACAGATTTCAGATGAACTGCTTCTGGATTTTTGATTCTGAGTCAAAACCACCTTGATCTTGGAACACTAGGATGACATGGAGAAAGCATGGCTGAATCTTCAGAAAATTTTAATCCACAGTCTGGGGAGATACCCTGGCCTGCCACAGAATTTCTTTGTCACCTTGGCCAAGTCCCTTAGCCATGTGTCTGCAGCTTCCCATTTAAACAAAAACCTCACAATGAATTCAATGGGAGTGGGTGATCATACTTGAGAAATGGCCATAGTTTTTCTCTGTATCCATTTTTTCATCTATCAAATGGGGATTAGCAGCCTATCGTTAATTCACAACAGGTCTCCTAAAGGGCAGATCATTTGAAAGTAGTAATATACAGTTATGCCCAGCTAACTTCACATGCCAGTGTTCCCACAGAGTCTACAAAGTGGAGTCAGCTCTAAGGTGACTCGAAGAAAAGGATTATGAGGTAGTTTGCAATGGTTTTCACCCAGCCAAGTAAACCTGCCCTTGGATGTTAGTTAATATGAGTGAAGATCTTCTTATCTGGGACGCAGAGGTGTAGATTCTTAAAATAGATTCCTATCATAAAAATTAGGGAAGGGGAAATATTAGAGAGCAAGAAGTGTTGTGTGCTTGATGCCTGTTATAAGTAACTTGAACTAAATCATCACCAGAGTTCAAAAAAAGCCAGATGATTAGATATACCTTGTGCAAAGGACTGTCTGGAGGTACTTAGCACAGTTCGGTTAAGCTATAACACATCAATCAATGAGTGTCCAGGGGAGGGCCACAAACATTATCAGAGGGTTGGAGCACCTCTCCTCTGAAGACAGGAGAAGAGAACTGGGCTTGTTCACCCTGGAGAAGAGAAGACCTTATTGAGATTTTCCAGTGTCTGAAGAGGGCCTATGAGAAGGCTGGAGAAAGACTTTTTATAAGAGCATGTAGTGACAGGATGAGGGGTAATGGTTTTAAACTGGAAAAGGGTAGGATAGATTTAGATTAGACGTTAGAAAGAAATTTTTCACTATGAGAATGTTGGGACAGTGGCACAGGTTGCTCAGGGAAGCTGTGGATGCCCCATCCCTGGAAGTGCTCAAGGCCAGGCTGGATGGCGTTTTGAGCAACCCAATCTAGTGGGAGGTGTCCCTGCCCATGGCATGGAGGTTGGAACTAGATGGTCTTCAAGGTCCCTTCCAACCTAAACCACTCTATGATTTTTTTTTTCCCATCTTGTTTTTATTCCATACTCTTTCCATTAAAGTTTTCCGCAGTTGTCCTTTTTCTGTCTTTTCATTGGTTAGATAATTTTGCCATGCATTCTGAGTTAAATCTTTCTTCAAAGATGGGAACATCAGAATCATCACTAACTCTCTGTATGAAATCATACATTTCTTGTGCATTATCAGTGTATTCAAACAGCTTAACAAAGAAGTAATGTTAGCAGAATGTTGTACCTGCTTGTACCTGTACCTCTACCATGGCTTGATGCCATGGTCAACTTGCAACTGCCACACCTTGCTGGACAGGTGATAGTAAAATTAATAATGTGTCATGTCTCTAAAGCCACAGGATACCGTAAGTATACTCACTAATTGATGGCAAACACTTTTGTGGGCAACTCCATTATCTGAAAGTTCTTGTAACTCAGTGAATTCTAGAGAAATACATACCCGCTTCCCACTTTAAAATAGCTGGTTTTAATGTAAGCTCTTATCATATTAACTTGCCTTCCAGTCACACAGATCTTTCACTAGAAGTTGCCAAACTGCGATAGCATTAGGAATCAAAAATCGGGCACAAAGAAAGAACACATTCTAAAATAAAACCATGAGTTCTAAGGGTATTTCTGTTTTGAATCTCATATCTAACTAAATAATGTACTGTAGCTAGGCTCTTGTTAATCAGCTCTCATCATCTGTATTCACAAACTCCAACCACATACGGTGCAACTTAATTGAGATGTTAAATTAGGAACTGGTTATCTGTGCTACAGAATTAATCTATTATGAATTTCACATTCTTCCCCCATCCAAACCTAGCCCTAAAAACATAATAGATTTTATTAACCCCATGCATTCCATGTGTTGATTTGAGTCAGGGCAGTGGGGGAGAGTCTGCTTTTTACAGAAGTGCTTATCAAAATCTGCACAACATTACATGAAGTTGATTGTCCCACATGAGTTCAGTTTAGTCTTGTAATAAATATATGCTGAGTCTAGAGAACTTAAAAGGTTGCACAGAGGATTTTGAGATATATTTCTTTTCTCTTAAAGATGGCTGCTTGTATCCTGAAAGAGACAGAGCTCTTGGCCTTTGAAATCAAAATCAGAAAGTTAATGAGGCAAGTATTAATCTTCTTACAGAAATTTATAACTCCCTTTTATACTAAGTAATGAATTCACTTTAAATCATTTTCCCTAGGTTCTTCTCTAACATTTGAAATTCCATGTTTGCATGCTAAGAGTGACAAGGATTTCCAAATATAAGAGACACAATCAGACTGTAACCCGCTAAAGCAGACTGCTGGCTTTTCCAGTTTGAAGAGTTTGTCAAGTAGAAAATGTTAACTTGTAAAGTCAAAGTATTTGTTTTGAGCTCGTGGAGACACAATACCAATGCCTTTAATTCCCACCAAGCAAAAGGAATTCCACACAGTACGTTTTCAAGGACTTATGGTGTTCCTTGGGTCATTTGTACCTAGAAAAATCAAATAACTTTATTCATCCTCTGAATACACCCATGAACTTCTGGCTGACATATTGTATGGTTGTTAGAGGATAGACATAGTGAGACTAATTCTTCTTTCAGTTATTTCAGACTGACTGAGGAATCTGCCTGTTAAATACTATAAATAAAAACACTGTAGATAAGGGAGAAATAAGAATATGTATTTTTCTCTATATATAAAAGTATGTGTGTGTATTAAAGTCATACACACATGCATATTAAAGTCTGATATTTATGGGTCCAGTTCTACAAGCTCAAGAAGTGGGTCCATATGAACCACATGAGGTTCAACAAGGCCAAGTGCAAGGTCCTGCATCTGTGTCGGGGCAATCCCAAGCACAAATACAGGCTGGGCGGAGAATGGATTGAGAGCAGCCCTGAGGA
>VXBO01012471.1:0-18571 GCA_013400135.1 Rhinoptilus africanus
TGCCACTGTCCATATTAACATGTATGTTAATATAGTTTAATGTTCTAATGAGGGGTGGGGACTGTGGGGAGAACCAAGGGCACTGAAGGCACTGGATCTTAAATGAGGCCAGCCCCTAAAAATTGAGGTTAAGTTTCCACATAAATTAGTTTTTATATTTCAGAAGTCAAAGGCATTGGATAACAGCCCAGAGGTCTTGCAGAATAAAAACATGTTTCAAAACACAGACTAAAGATAACCCAGGGACCTGCACTCTTCTGACCCAGAGCTTCAAACTGGAAAGAAAACAAGTAAACATCTAAGGGTGCTAAACAAAGGTAAGAAAGAAAAAAAAAAAGGATTTTGAAAATTTCTTGAGTCTGTTTTTTTTTTTCTTTAAATGGCCTACAGAGAAAGCAAGAGATATGATAGTTGTGGAATTTTAATGATTCTGTAACTCGTGTGTAATAATTCCACAAGCAACCTATGAGGATAACGAAACCCTGAATATTGCTAGTTCGTTCCACTATTCAATCCATCTCTTGGTCTTTTGTCTCGTGTAGCACTAGGATCCAGATGATTCCTATGTTGTCAGTAAATGTCACGTTTATTAGGTTTGGGACACCTGGTATGTAAAGCCTTAGCACAACCCTGAAAATGTGAAGAAAAACAAGGAAGTACTTTTGACAGAAAGGAAATTATTTTGAACTTGTTTTGAAATCTTTAGTCAAGAGAAAGGATCTCAAAAGACCATTTTGCTCGAGATGGGACAAGGCACAGTGTGTTAGCAACATGTCATGTTACTGGAGTGTAGTTTTGCTGCCTTTCATGTAATAAAAAGGTGATCATGTATGATAGGTGATAGAAAAGATCAAAGGATGTAGACTGGACAGAAGTGGTCACCCCTTCTTGTCCTTGTCCCCCTGCCCTGAATGAAAAGAACACGGGAAGAGCAGCACACCTTTTTTGTGTATTCTCCCCTCACCCAAATAGACCAGAGTTGTGTTCTGCCGAGCTCCAGTTCTCACGTGCATTTTGCACAAACGGTGCTATGTATTCCCTAGTTTAGATCAGTAACCTCTTCATCTGACTGATTAAGTCCTCCTGCCTTTAATTCCCATTAACTTTTACTAGACAATTTATTTAATGACTCCAGGTGGACTTTTGTTGCTTTTCCTGGTACAGGCTCCTGCACAGGTGAAATCTCCCGCTTCACGCCTCACGATGTGGACAGCACAGTGTTTTCAGCCAGGTCACCAGATACCGGCAGGAATCCGAGTTGTAGGGGAGCTCCAGGATCTTTACTTGTGCTGAGCATAACCAAGAAGAGTCGCTGGCATGGAGCACTGGACTCTTTCTGACAGCGGACCCACTATTTCAGATAAGATATGTATCTTTGGAGGAGCTAGTGTTCCTCATGGTTCATATTTCTGGATGCACTGTAAGAACCCAAACAAAAATAAACACTTCCAGAAGATGTTTTTAGGGTACCAATTGCAGCAGTTCAATACTATGTAAAAATACAGCAGGAAACAGAAGATTTTAAAAAAATAACATACAGCTGTAAAGGCCAGGAATTTTGTTGTGGATTCATGACTGCCTACATTTGCAAGAAGGTCTCTCTTCTTTTTAATTGTTGCTCAAAAGACTGAAAAGAGCCCCCAGCTCCAGACTGAATAGCCCAGGACATGGCATCTGCCTTCCAAAGTCCTCAAACAATAAGTAGCCCAGATATTTCCCTAAATTTAAGAAGATTATATAGTTGTTATACGAATCTGGACTGCCACTGCTGTTGCAATTATATCAGAAGAATGAAGGTTTATGTATGCTTGTCTTTTACTGGTTTGTTTTTGTTTATGGTTTTTGAAGAACATTATTCTGGTGGAACTGCTCAGGATTTTGGAAGCGTTATGCAGTGATGTTTCAGCCCTAATTTGCTCATTCCTGCTTAAATAGATTTCAGACTACTAATTAACAATTTTCTTCTAGCATGATGATTTTATTGTCTGATAGTTATTTCTTTGATGAAACAACAATGTTTTCTAGAGAGAAAAAATAATTTATTTTATTACTACTTGGATCTCCAATGGGATCAGACAAGAAAAATTGTGAATATATGAACAAGAGCAGTTTCTGTCCCAAATACATCATCACCTGTGGGAAAGGAAGGACTATTAGCCTACTATTTACAAACGGGAAATAAAGGTACAGAAAGACAACTTTTCCTCTTATGCTACAGCTGTGATTATGGGTACTTGTATTCAACATAATTGTTTTGTGTGTTCAATTCTTTCAGGTTTGAGCATGAGATATATTGTCATCTACCTGACACCTTTCAGCAGCCTGAACCAAAAACTTTGTGCCTAGAAACTATGGTTCCTCCTTTGGTAAGACAGAGACAGCTGTTGGAATCCAAGGCAGTGCTGCACAGCAGCAGTGAAGACTGCTCATTAGGCTAAATGCAATTGTCCATGAGATTAGGGCTAAGCTGAGTTAATGATGGATATACTCTTCAGAAAATGCTGTGCCCCTGCCCTTGCAGGAGGATGGGCTAGAAGTTATCCAGTAGCGTGGTATCTTTTATTTCTTTATCTTTGGTGACTTTGCATTTGGGTAGAATTTAAAGCTAACACTAAAGCTCTTGTGAAATGTGCTATAAGGTCTTTAGCGTCTCCAAGTGATGGGCGTATGAAATGCTACTCTGTGACCTGAATGGTGCACTAACGCCGAGCAGATCCCTTAAGCTTATTTAAGCTGTAGCAAACTGCCTGGGTTTGTCTTATCTAAGTTAAAGAGCTTTTCAGGCTTCATCTATAGTCAGCAGTGAGGGAAAGGAACTTCCAGCACACAGAGGTAAGTGGAACAAAAGAGCATCTGGTCCGTTAAGTTATCTGGTTAAGGACTTACAGTATGGGAAAAAACACCATTTGCCAAATCCCCCTTAAACAAGGAAAGCGACAAATTAAACAAGGACTTGCAATCATTATCAGTGAGCTAGTAATGGAGACAATGGTGAAGACCAAAACTCTTTAGTCACTGACCAATGGATCAGTAAAGGAAGTACTCAGGCACGGCCTTGAAGACATCAGCCTCACTTTGTCACTGAAAAATAGGGAATATGTGACTATCGTTAGTGTTGTTGGATGATTGAGGAGACTTGAGGGCCTGTGTGAATCTTATTATGGGATATCAGAATTGTGCATTATGTAAAATTTATTACAGGAAGATTAAGGGAGGGGGAAGGCTCAGGGTGGATGGGTGAGGAACAAGCATGAAGGGAGAAGGAGGGATAAAAGGGGCTGGCTGGACTGAGCCCTGTGCCTGACCACCACATCTATCCTATCTTCTTATTAAATGCTTTCCTGAACCTTTCTTTCTTTGAAGGCTCACTATGCTATGTAAGTCCTGCAAGGTTTAAGTGCCAGCAGCTGGGAAAGGCGCCGGGGGTCCCAGTGCCTGGGGTTTTAGCTGTCAGCAATGGGAGAGACCAGCTTGTATGCAAGAGGGCTAAATGCTAGCAACGGAAAAAAAATGGGTGTGCTGAATTTAATCCTACGTGCAGACACTTGCCAGCGAGTTTTGAACTGGACTAGCCAGTGAGCAGGAAGACATCTGCCTCCTGAATGACGTGAGATCTGCGTTGGTGGCCGGGTAAGGGTCCTGGGGTCTGGGCATGGGAGGTTAAGTCCATGAGAGCCTCTGCTGATATCTGAGGGATCCGTGGGTGTGGGATGCCTGTGACATGAACACAGGAGTGTGTGTATCTGTTACGCTAGTGAGCATCAAGCGGGGCGAGCCGGTGGGCAGGAGGAGACCTGTGCATGGAGTAAGGGTGGGCCAGGTTCAGGCATGGACATTAGGTGGACTCAGGGGCTGTGCTGACATCTGAGGGACCTGTGAGTGCGGATGTGTTTGTGACCCTAGAGAGCAAAGGCACGTGTGTTCTCACTAGGGGGCTTCAGTCCTGACCAGCGGGAGAGGAGGGATGGGGCTGAGCCATCAATGTCTGAATATGGACGCTGTTGGTGGTTGCAGGGATGCTGGCAAAGGCCGTGCTGTCTGTGGCAGTCCATGTGGCAGTCCATGTCAGTGTCCTCTGCGTCTGTTTGGGATGCACTGTCAGCCTTGCTATTGTCCAAACCTGCAAGCATCTGAGATATGTGAAGACTGCTTTGTAGTTGACTGCCATTCCTGAGGCTCCAAGTATATGGTATCAAAGGCAGGGAGTCAATTAAAAGACTCTTAAAACAGTGGCCATGTGGTATGCTGCTTCCCTGGACTGTAATGACATCTGCTAACAATGAAAGAAAAAAAAAAAATAGTCGTGTCAAAGATCGTGTGTTATTTCCATGAGTTACAGAAAACACTCTTTCCTAAAACTCCCACAGCACCAAATGTAATGACTCATTGCCTCTGTTTATTCCTTAATTACAAAGCTCCTATGTGGGGGTCTCAGTTTTGTGACAATGGATCTCACTGGCATCGGCATCACTTTCATAACGACTCTGCTCCGTGGCATGTTTGGGCCCAAGCATGGGATTAGGCTGAGGGCAAAACGTACCTTGGCGTTTCCAGTCTTGGAAACCTCTGACATCCACAGCTCCAGAGCCCACTGACTCATAGCTGAAGAGAAAATGGGTGGAAAATTCCGGGCAAACTGCTGCACATGCCAAGCAGGAGAAGCAATAGAACTCTGAGGTTTAAGGCAGAGCTAGGTGATGTACCTTGTGGTACAGACAGAACCACATAAAGCAAAAGGCCACTTCCAGGTACATATTCCATCATCACTTGCTTCCCACAGGGCTGCTGGACACAGCGTCTTGAAAATAATGCTGGTTTACTCTGTGTAATTTCGAAGCCAGAAGGAATTGTAATTATCCAGTTGAGTGATGTCCAGCCTTTAGCTGAAACCTTGTTTTTCTGACTGCCTCTTGTTACAGCCTAATGCGGGCTCCTGCCTGTGGCAGAGCCATGATTAATAGTTTTGGTGGTGATACTGCTCCTGTGGTAGGAGGTCCTGGCGACCTGAAGAGAAGCTAATCCCAAAAGAGAGGCATGTCAGGAAAGGTCAGGTTGCTCTAGGGACGCTGGGAAAGTTGATCAGAGGGGATGAAGGCCCTGAAAATACGCTGGGTGACCTTGTTCAGAGAAAGTACAAAAAAAATGTTTCAAAATAACAAGAAAAATGAAAAATTGGAAGGGCAGTTGGGAGAAAAGGCTGAGAATGAATGCTTTCCCTCTTAGTTTCACCCCTGATTGGTATGAAGATTAGGAGAGAAAAAGAGTTTTGAACAGGTCTGAGTCATTTCTTCTAACTTGGGGGTGAAATATTCTTCTGCAGAGTCCTCTCTCCTCTTCAGTGTGTGCTTCTGGGAGTCAGTCTGCCTAACTGCGGTGGCTTTAGGCCTTGCAGAGAAAACTGCTATTGCATAAAGTCTGCTTGATGCCTTAGTACAAGCAGAAAGAAATGTGTTTCGGGTCATTGCTGAGCTTCCAAACACCCACTTTTGATGATTTTGGTTTCAAAGTAGGCATGTATTACCATTGAATAATTCAAGTGTTATCCTAATTAATCTGGACCTACAGATCATAGTGTCTCTGAAACATTTTTTTCTCCTTTAATTAGTGATTTTAACAGTGTGATTAAGTACAACAAAGGCTGCCATTCCCTGGCATGGGATATGCTCTAGCTTCTTTTAATGTGATTTTTCTGAAAGTAAAATATCATTTTCTTTTTTTTAATTCTCAATTTGAAAATCATTCTTTGTGAAACTGTACTAAGAGGAGTTTCTTTAGACACTTAAGTAAAGACTGCAGAAAGAAATGACTGACTCTCTGTACCTTCAGCCCAAGGAGCCGGAGATGCCTCTTTTCTACCAGCCTTTTGACCAGGACAATGTGGGTTGCCTGACACACTGGCTGCAGCCAAGCAATAAAGATTTCCCAGCAAGTTCATAGACAATACTGTCTCTCAACTTGCTTTTTCTGTGCTGTTGAGGACAGCGTCATCTAACAAGGGCTTGCACTAATCTCTCAATTACCTTTTTACATTAAGAAGCCTCAGCACATTTTGATCCCTAACACAATTCTTTCCTCCTGTGCAGAGGAATGACTCAGGTTCCTCTAGCTGTTGTGGCTGCCTTAAAATACATTACTGATTTTGCATGAAAAATAATGCTGGAGGCATGTGACTCTGTAATGGCTGCTCTGTGGCCATTTTGTTGTCTTTGGCTCACTCCCATTATAAATCTTGTATTTTTGAGGTGTCGCCCCCTCACTCACTGAAAAGCACATCAACCTAACGTTCGGCATGCAGGATGCCGATTAGAAAAATTATCCATGAGTTTAAAAAAAAGATGCAGATGCCTTAGTCAAAGGTAAGCTCTCCTGAGATGCAACATTTCTTCTCAGGGCTGTTGGAGTTCATGCGAAAAGCCCTGGGGAGGGAGGCAAGAGCAGAAATCCCAAAGCTGTTTGAGGTAGTTTGAGGGTCTAGGTAATGTCCTACACTAGACACTTTATATACATAGTAAGATCGTGCCTGGCCCAAACAGTTTACAACCCGAAGAAAGACCGACACAAACTGATAAAAGATGCTGGGGAAAACTGGGTTTAGTGAGTACCAGGCCAAATTCTCCCTGCCCAACTGCAGATTCGTTCTTGATAACCTGGAGCAGTTCCAGGTGCTTGTACCTTCTTGCCATCATTCTGATGGTGTACAAATAGTGAACTAAGGGTCCTGAATCCCCATTACAAGAAAGGCTTAATATAAGTGGTCCTAACAGGTTTAAGCAGGACTAGCACAGTTTGAGGTAAATGAATAGTGAAAGGTGTTTTGGGTTGGGTGGTTTTTTTTGTTTGTTTGGTTTTTTTAACAGAGTTTATCAGTAAGAAATGTGCTCAGTAAGCTGACTTGGTGTTTCATGCTTACTGGACAGCAAAATCAGCCTGCATTCTGGGGCTTTTAGGATGTATGTAAAACTGACTTAAGTAAGTCAAAGTCCGTTTACACAAACCCCAGCCTGGCTGTACAATGTAAGGTTTAGCAAATGATAAGTGCATTGGAATTAGGAACCTCACAGTTTGCTAGGAAGTTGCTCTAGATAAGGAAAAGGGAATGTCTCCTGGGACATCGGATGCAAAGGGGTATGAGCAGAGAACTTCTGGAGGCAGTGGCAGGAGAGGCAGCCAGCTCTGGGCCATTGCCAGAGGACCCCGGTTGGTCCCACCAGAGCAGCACAGGGTACCTTGGCTGTCTTGCTTAAGGCAATGGGTTGCCTCAGTAACCCAAATACTGATAATTTGTCCTGCTTTTCTTTCCTGTCAGGTCATGATTTTATTGTTTTTTTGCACTTAGCCTCAGCACACAAGCTATAACTGAGCGTGTCGTGCCAGCAGTGCTGCTTCTTTATCTGGGCTCCAGGTGTTCCAGTCTGGACATCAACTCCTACCAGACCGCATCGTGTGGAATCTCTATGGTTTGTTTAATTAATACAGCAAATACAAATGGCAAATTAGGGGGAGATGTTGAAGCAGAACTTTGCATGGGGATTTTTCAGCCCAAGAAAATCACACTAATATCAGAATGCTGCAGTTATTGGGACATGTTATTGGAAAGTGCTACAAGAAACAGAAAGAAAACAATGTAATAAAGGCATCAATTTAAGTTTAAAACATCTTCTCTACCTAAGTGGAAGATGCAAGATGGCACTGAGTAATTTTTAGGCCCATTATCTTATTACAGATGACAGAGGTGCATTTAGAAAAATCGGTATGAGCAGACAAGCAATATTTAGAGAAGAAGGGGAATGGGGTGCTTAGACAGTAGTTGTTTTTTTGACAGGGCTTTGCAATGAACTGGGAAAGAAATAGCTGCATAATGAGACTTTGGAACATGTACTACAACTGCAATCAAGATACAGATTTTAGCAAGATGATAAATTCATAACACTTTCTTGGCATCTTGCTCTTGTAAAACAAGATGTTAGCTCCACAAATTTGAGGCTTGTAAGCATTGTGAGAACAGCAAATGGTGCTGTCTGCTTTCTTGATACAATCAATTTCCTTTTTTTTTAAAAAAAAGAAAAATACATACTTCAAAATCATGCCAGAGAGAAGAATGAAAGGTGATGTTTTTTTCCCTTCTATTAAGATTCTCCCCCAACAATATCACCATGGCAGCTTGGTACTGGAAAGCTTTCCAAAGCTTTCCTTATCACCTGAAATGGCAAGAGGAAACCCCGTCCTCTCTCAACAAAACCAGGTGCATAGACAACATAGCCTAGACAGAAAAACTCTAACCTTCTTTGCTAAAATGTCTGGATAAAGTGTGTTATTGAAACAGTTGTGAAAGCTCGGGGTGAAACTGGTCCCTCTGCAGGCCAGAGAGCAGGTGACCTCCCTAGTAATATGTTCTTTTTGTTCTTCAGCAAGGCCACTTCCAGACCTTGGCAAGGGATCAGGTCCTTCACAGATACAAAGGAACCTGGTCCAGGTATTGCCAAACTGTCATGGTTGTCACGAGTCTTTTCCTAGGGACAGCAGCATTTGAGAACTATGTACGAGACAGATTATTCCCAAACCAGCTTCTGAATCCTGCACAGGGAAGACAGCAGCACTTCATGGAAAGATCCCTGCAAAGCCTGTGTGAAGCTGGTCAAAAGAAGGAAATTTCCAATACAGCGATGAATGATAGAAAGCATGCATCTGAAGTCAGGGCTGAGGCTCACCTCTATTTTTGATAGAAAATTAAAGGGAAGATATGAAAGATTAAGGGATAGAAAAGAAAAAAGGAGAAAATATTCAGGTCAAAAGAAATGAGGGACAACACTGGCTTGCATCAGTAGAGAGTACAGTCAGTTTTTAACTAATTGACTTTTCTGAGGTAAAGAATTACATCAATTTGTCTTGAAATCACACTTGACAAGGGACAAAGTGTCTATTATAATCTCATTTAATAAACTATTCAGCCCACTTAAATATGCTTTCTATCTATCTGCCTTATCCATGGGAAACCTGTGCTTTAGCAATTCATTAACCTCCTTTCTAATTGCATAGGTATAGGCAGCACTCTGCTATGACCCTGCAGAACCACAACACAAGAAATTTTGTTCTGTTGCTCAAAATACAGTTTGCTTCTGAAAAGGGTCACAGAAAGGTCAGAGGGATGTAGCTGTTTGTACCCTCCCTTGGATTTACTGGAATAATTACTTGCTTGTTCAGAATTAGACATTACTTCAGGAAGGATTTTATTACAGGTCAAAGGCAAGCTTGTGGAAGCAAAAACAAATCTCCTACTAAAATAAAAAATATCAGATAACAGCAGATACAGTATTCCTACTTCAAGGAAAATATAAATAAGTACTTCATTAAAGATGTTCTCAGAGGAAATAAGCTGGCTTGGAAGAGGTCTGAATTTCGGGGATATTTGCTCCATGTGGAGCAAAGTTCAAACTTTGCATCTCTAGAGATGCATTGTATTTTTTCTGAAGGGAATGTGGTGGGCTCAGGATGTGAATGCTGGTAAGTGCAAGAGAGCTGCTAGGCTGCAGTGTCTCCCAGTGCAGTTGGTTTTTTTCTAGTTTAGGCTGGAGTCCAACACTTGCTGCTTTTAGGGAAGAAACAAACTTCCCAGAGCAGTTTTGAGGCTGACTGCTGCTGTCACGAAGGTGGTTTGTTTGAGATGCCTGGTGCCTACTGGTGAGTTCATGCTCTCTGACACGAGTGTTTTGCAAGGCTTTGAAGACAGCTGTTTTCTAGCTTTAGTATTAATTGTTTCAGCTCGTATGATCTATAGTCAGCTTTAAATCCACTCATTTCAGAGTCTGCAAAGTGGCTCGTACCACTTTTATCATATGCCAGTGATGTCCAAAGGCTGCTAATGCACTGGGGGAACCAAACCTTGGAAAGAAAATGGGGAAGAAAAAAATGTTGTGTGTCTTCCTTCGGTTCTCCTAGGAGAAACATTAGGAAAATTTTCAGGGGTTTTTCCATCCTGCTCTATTTTATTAGTCATATTTATACTCTCAATCCAGGAAGGGTGTCCCAGGTGTTGTGACAGCTGGGGCACAGTCCAATGGCTTCTGAGAAGTGCACTGTCACCTCACTGAGCACATGGAGAGGATGCCTGTAAAAGTGTGTGCTCGAATTGCAACAAAGGTTAGAGCATAGACCATCCTTCTGCTCCTTGGTTGCACAGTGTCAAGTGCCACAAGGGTCCTGGACCACTACTGGGGTTTTACAGGTTAGGTCTCTCACCAGAATAGACAGTTAAAATGTGACAGAGCTCCTCTGGTAGTACATGGACTATCAGATGCAAATAATAATGCTCTAAGATGCTCTAAGATGCTCTAAGCATCTGTCACATCAGTGCTCCTGTTCTCCACACAGCCCTGCATTTTGTGAGTGAGGCGATGTCTGAGAGGAAGCAGGCATCACCCTGTGTTGAATGAGGATCACGAAGAGAGTTTTGCGAAAACAGCTGGAGTGGGAGCAGTGGGAAAGCAGTGCTGAGCCCTGTCAGGAGAGGCCTGACGACTAAAGTAGGTCTATCTTTGCAGACTGACTCTCATCTGATAGGAGCACAGTGCTGCTCCTGCTCAGGGGTGGGTACTGGAGGGCTGCGAGGAGCGTGGTGCTGGGAGGGGGCGAGCCTGCGGGGCCAGTGCTGTGTTAGCCACAGCAGCAGAGCTGGCTCACCGCCCTCGGTGGGCACCACGGCAGCGCGCCCAAGGAGATGTTCCCATTGGGCGCATGTCTAAGCTGTGTAGAGACCTTTGTGGTCTGTACTTCTCGTGCTGGAGTATAAATGACATTGCATTGCCTTCACTACCAGTTCCTTTAACAAAGATTTTGTCTTGAGAATATTCCCTGTTGCACTTCTTTTCTGCAATGTAGCTCCATTGGCTCTTCTCTGAAAGAATCAGTCCGTAGTGGGCGAGTAACTAGGACTTTCTAAGGAGGAAAGGTGGTTGCTTGTTTGGGTAGAACAAGGCCACCGTCCCTCCACAGCTGCAACACACTCTTTACAGAGGTGAATTGTAGGTGTTACGTTTTAGACTCAGCCGTGCTCCAGGTGCTTGAAATAACTTTTATGTGAATAGCTGATACTAGTACATTAATGGAGGTTGTTGCACATAACCTATGTATTTTGAAGAAGTGATGCTGTGAATGTCTTCAAGTAAAATTTTCAGCACGTGCATGCTCTGCCCAGTAAATGGGGGAAAAATAGAGGCTGCTTTACATCAAAGGTGCCTAAAGGCGAAATAGGCATGAAGTGAGGGGGGTAAGATTAAACATCTCAGCCACCACTTGCTGTGCATCAAGGCAAATAACTGCATAAGAAGCATGACCATTACTGAAAACCCTTGGGTTTCCGTCTGGTATTTCATTGAGACTTTCCTGAGATGAGAGGGGCCACGTGCTGCTGTGAAAGGACAGAAAGCGAGCACTCGACATGAGGCTTGTCACTCTGTGGTGGGCTGTGGCAAGCCCTGGGCTTCACTGTTGTAGGGTAGTGACATACACAGTACAAAACCTGATATTAATCAAATAATTAATTTGAGGGAGTAGTGGACATGGATTTCTCTTCCAACATTTCACTGTTAGATCTTCTCAGCCGAGAAACTGAGATATTTATTATTTAAGATGACCTGCCATTGCGTTTGGGTTCAGCCTAATCAAAAGGTTTTGTTGTAATAGAGAGGGCTAAGAGCTGAGTGGGAGGACCACAAAATGCCCTCTAAGACTAGTTCTTTTGGAGGCACTGCCTGTGTAGACAGAACGGCTCTTTCATGTTTAATGCCATGTAAAGTGCTGTGCACAGGAACTTGCTTAACTGAATGAGTAATGTGAAAGTGATACAATAATACAAAGGTAATATAAAAACCTCTTGAGACATTCATGATAAGAATCCCATCTTTTTTGGTCTCAGTATATTTCAAAGTATCCTAAGGGAACCTTTTTTTCCAAGAGAAAAGCTGAATTACGATTTTTCTTACTATATCTAATTGTAAACAGAGAATCCCATAACAAAAAACTGAGCTACCTCAAGAGTGCCTTTTTCTCTTAAAATTGGACACCCACCCATGAGGATAAGTGACTTTGCTGCCAGCTTATGTGTACTCAGTGGGTTTTTTTTGATTTTTAGATCTGGTGCTTTCTTGAGATAATAGGTGGCTCGGTGGGGCTTACTGGTATAGGTATGGAATAAGATAAGTAGATGGTAACCAACCAAATGGGCAACAAAAATGTAACGTCTTGGAGTTTCAAACCCCTCTTTTCAATATCTGTGTGGAAAAGTTTAAGTGTGCTTGTAACTATACCTGTCGTGAGGCTTCTCCTGGCTGCATGCCAAGTGGCAGGCAGTCCATATGGATGCATAAGGGCAAATGATGGCACTTTTAATGCTTCAGAAACCACTGGAACATCTGGACTCCCAGCAGGCATTAAACAAAGGCAGCACTGAATTATCTGTGTCTGTGGTTGCTGGAGGGGAGCGATCAGCACCAGACCCCTGGTGAACCCCACCGAGGGGACGGTGTGGCCACCCCCTCCTCAGAAGGCCCTCTGGACTGGCAAGGGTCAGCGCCCGCAGAGGAGGGGGACTCAAGGAGGGGAAAAGCATTTGGGGACATTGTACAACTTCTTATGAGGTGTTTTAAGGGGGTTGTGGGAATATGCAAGACTTGTCAGGGGACGTTTAGGGGAAAGTTCTGAGGGAGGAACCAGCCTGAGGGAAAAGGGGATAGAGGGGGCTGGTCCTGGATGAGAGCTGGCTGCTCAGTGCACTCGTCTGGCTGAGCCCTGCACCTGATCGCACAGCCTGTCCTGCGGTTTTACTACATATTCTTATGTAATGATGTAAATAATTATTTACTATTGCTACTACTAATTAGGCTTACATTCTTCCCATCGACTTTCTGTGCAGTCACACCCTCTATTCTGAGCGCGTGTGAGAGACCACCAGCGACCCTCCCGCCGGAGGAGCGGGCAGCAGCTTGAGAGCCGGCACCCGCAGCGGGACCACCAGCCTCAGGGGCTGGAGGTGCCGGGACTGGGGAAACCAGGGCTTGAAGCTGTGCTGGGGCAGAGTGAGTGGCTAAACCCAGCTACCAGAGAGACCCATTTTCCATCTGTGAGTACGTATTTCACTAGTGGAGATCAATCCTGACCAGCCAGAGAGGAACAGTACCTGCCGCCTGTGCTGTTCGTGTGTGTGAGTGCTGTGTGTCTGTGTGAGTCTGTGCGGGTGCAGGCACAGTGTAGAGACACTGCTCTCTGTGTTCAACTGCAGCTCTGTGTGTGTGTGTGTATGTATGTGTGCACCTCCTGGAAACCCATCCTCAACCTCGCTGCAGGCTGGACCTGGGAGCCTGGAGCTGCAGCAAGCCCACCTCCGCTGGACGGGGGCAGGAGGAAATGCCCTGGGTGCTGTAGCCTCAGGATCTGTCTGCCCTTTACAAAATGCGATGTAGAAAAATGCACACTGCTCCTTGTGCAAGGACAGATTCAAGGTTTAATGGTGGATCACTTTGTAGATGTTGGCACGGGGAGGGAGATTGGGCTCATTCACAGCAGAAGACTCTCATGTCGTTGAGAGCCGTGTCATCCCCCTGTCCCTGGGGCTCCTCCACCTTTGTCTGGAGCCCACAAATGGCTCCAGAGCTGCAGCTGCTGCTCCATGGGCCAAAGTGGCCCCACGAAAGCCCCTCACCCTCCAGCTGTGTCCCATCCGAGCAGGTGAACCTCACATTGTTGGCTGCTGTGTTGTCACGCACGTGCCGTCTCTTTTCCACACGCAGTGAGAAGGAAACCAGCTTGTTGCTGGGGCAGAACTGGGGCTTGGTCCAGTTTCCCCACCTGCCAGAGAAGAAAACAACTCACCAAGATGCGTTCAGCCTCTGCTGTGCTGCAATCAACACCACAACTTGCCTGGGATACTGGAAGTCCTGGGACAGGGGACTTATCCAAGGATGGTGGGTTTCTATGAGCACGTTTCGCTCTGCTTCCCCATCACCCCCTAGATGCCTGGCCACCATCAACTCTGTTGCTGCAGGATCCCTTGGGAATTTTGTCTGCTTGCTTTGTCCCTGTTACTTAATATCAATGTGCTTTTCAGAGTAAGCATTTGAGGAAAAGGAGAAAGTACAGGTTTAAGATCTGCATTTTTGAACTCTCCTTTGTCTTTCTAAGTACAGTTCTCTTCCTGGAACCAGATGTCTACCCTAAGACCTTCACACTTTGTGGCCAGGGGGACCTCAACCACCTCCTCAAGTCAGGTGGGGAGACACCTTCACAGGGAACAAGGGTGCCTATGGAGAAACCATCATGCTGGTTTTCCTTCATGCTCCCCCAAAAGCTGCTGCCCTGAAGGAGGATGAGAAAGTGAAGACTACTCACTGCCCCACAGAGGACTCGATGACTGTGCCGTCCGTGCAGAGCAGGCGGATGCCGTTCAGAGCCGTGTCATCACCAAACAGCCAAAATCCCTGGAAGGGCTGCACCTTAGAAGGGAAGAAAATGGGAGAGGTCAGCACCCTCCCCCTTTTAAAAGAAGAGATGAGGTGAGCCCTTGTGATGAGGGGCGGTAGGAGGCTTCAGGGACAGAGAAAAACACAGGTAGGGCTGTGAGGCAGATCATGGCATTTCTCAGGGAGCCCTTTTCACTGTTGCCCACTTCTGTTTTCTTTCCAAACTGCGGATCAGAGGCTCTGGACACAGGAACGCTTGGTGTCTGCTGTCTTGGGTCACTCCCCCCCCTCTCACCATGTACTGTGACACCCAGAGCTGGTGTGCTGGCAGCCGGGAGTTGTCCCAGGCCCTTGGGAATGGCTGCAGTACCGACCCCATCTTTTCTTACCCTACAGACTCCTGCTAAGAGAGCCTGGAGAGCTGCTAGAGATTTCTTGCTGACAAGCCTGTAGGAGGGATGTAGATGCAATGCAAACTGCTACAAGGGGACAAAATGGTGCGGCCAGCCCTGCTCAGACCAGAACGAAATATCATCACTTCACAGCAGGGCTTTTCCCCACCCCAAAGGAGTGAAACCTTACCTTTATTTCAANAGGGGCTGAGGGAAAATGAAGGTGGAGGGGTCTCAGGGCCCTTCACTCTGTGGAACTCCTTACTTGCTTCCTCTTCCTCACTTTCCTTCTCACCTCACCGTCCTGCTGGGGCTGAGGAAAGTGCCTGGTTGGAAGCCATTGCATTTTGCTGTGGGATATGCCTTAAGTGTAAGTGACTATGTAAAGGGTGGCAATCCCTTCTCATGGGGAAACTACTCCAGCTGCCAACCGTCTTGTGTGGCCTTCACTGAACTCACTACAGTTTATTCATGTCTGGCTTGTGCTGGGGGCAGGGGAATGAGAGCAAAACTGCATGCGGTCCCACCATCCCATGGACTTGTGCAGACACAGCTCCCAGCTGCTCAGGGGTGTCTTAAGGAGGTATGAGCATACAGAGAGGGTTGTTCCTCCAGAGGGACTAGCCAGAAAAGAAACCTCTGGTGACAGTAATATTCATGGGTATCCTGTGAATAGCTGCTGAGGAGGAGGATAAGCTGCTCACAGTCCCATTGAAGAGTCAGTGATGACGCCACCTGGGACATATGTCCTGTGAGGTCTATACCAGCATTATATCCTACACTATGAGCACAGCCAACATAGGGAGAAAGAGTTATTTCAGGCTTCAGTTACTGAAGAATGGAATAGCCTGCTTCTATAATAGCCATTATGTGCAGGTGAGGGAGGAAGTGCTGCTTTCTGTTAAAATCCGCTGATGTTAGCCTTTGGGGAAAACTGTAAAGAAACCCCGTTACTCACAGCATCCCACAGGAGACAATGAGGATGATTGAGTCATTGTATCTCACAGGCAACAGGAACACAGCAGAAAGAAAACAGGGATGAAAGGCTGCGTGGTCAGGGTCCTGATCTGGAGAATGGATAGCTCATGGACGCTTTGCCACTACAGTGAGATAGGACTTCCTAAGCTTGAGGTGTCAACTGGATTTCCTCATAAGAGTGGTAGTAACCACAGCAAGAGCAACGGGCCACTGCCAGGTACAATATTCAGTAAAGAGCTGTGAATAAGTGATATGATCAGCCTCTTCATTAATGATGCCGGCTGCATGATGAGGCTTTCAGGATACTTGGAAAGTTATGGCTTTAGGGTGGAGTGGTGGAAGAGATACCTAGAACCATGGAAGGATCTTAAGGAGAAGCAGTGAAGAGGAGCTAGGTGGGGGAGGGGGCCCTGAACTGGCTAATCCCAAAAAGGAAGAGGTGTTTTACTGTTTTTAGTTATATCCACAGAGCTGAATCTTGCTCCATTTGGGTCCCTCTTATTGAGAGGATCTATTTTTATTGTCTTTCACACAACTTCTCCTGTTCCCTCTCCATCTCCAATCAGTCTGAGCTCTACTCCCAACTGTTCTGCCACTGTAGGTAGGAGAAGTGTGATCCTGGCTGGGAAAAGACCCTGTTCAGCATCTTTGCTGTTTTTTTGTTGTTCCCTTTTGGCTGCCTGGGGAAGAAGTAGCCAAAGGCAGTGGTACCGGGTCAGTGGTTCTGAGATACTCCAGCAGGAAGCAGTGAAAACAATTCACTCTAGTAACTAACTCTGCCTGTGGGAGAAAGCAGACACGCAGTATGCGTTTCTATAGCTTCAGAGTGGGGAGCTAGAAAACGAGCAAGGAACTAACCTCAGCTTCATGTTTCCCTCTCTTGTCTCTCATTAATTTTTAACCCTTCCAGAGTGATGAACCTCCTTCTTCAGTCAAAGAAATTAGATTTTTTTTTTTCCCCTACAGAAAACCTTCCCAGCTCTAGGAGTAACATGTGGACTGGAATGAAAATGCTAGGATCAGTATCAGCAGTTGAATCTGTGCTGCTGGGGTACAGGCCCAATGAGTACTTTTGGATAAATCTGCTCATACACTGAACTTCCCTGAGTATCCAGTGATGTCTCCAACATGAACATTTTCTCATTTGGGGAAGCTCTTTCTCTTCACTCACTGCTTCTTTTTCTCTTCTGTTAACCTGCAGTCCTCCAGTCAGGCAGGGAAAGTACCAGCTTGCAAGCCCAGGATGGATGGATCTTTTATTATGTTAGATTGGGCAACTGGAGTTTGAACTACCCAGTGAGTCTGGCAATTTCTTTACTGGTTGTTTGCTGGCAGCTAGTTGTAGAGTCATGTTAAGTAACACATCTTTTTTTTTCTTTTAATTGAATTATTGGAAGGCAGGATAGCATTAGGCTCAGCAATAGAAGTGAAGACATGATGGCAAGTGTAGAACAAAGACCAGTTCTGTATTTTTGCAAACATATAAACCAAAAAGAAATTTCTCTTATTTTTTTGACAACCTAAGTGCTCCTCCCTATGATAAAAAATAACTGAGAGGTACAATGAAATCAAGATCTTTGAAAACAGTGCAGGTGTTCAAAATAATCAGAAATCAGCAGAAGAGAAAAAGGTGCTCACAGAGCCAAAATATCAAGATAAAAGAGTGAAGTGCTTGCAGTAGCCTTGTTGGCATTGCATATTTGCATTTACATTGTAGGTACCAAAGTGTAGGTTTGGTGAATCCCACTTTTGGTGGGCCAGAAAGTATTTAATTATTTACACTTACAAGATGGTGGGGCTCTCCAGGGAAGGCACAGGAGCTGTGTTCTCAGTTGGCCACATTCTCTAGCAACACAAACCTTCTTAGGTGACGGTGAGAAAAAGTTACTTTAAGTTGTGTGTGGACTGAAAACATTATTGGAAAGGCCTTTGCAATGTTGTTGGAGATAAAGCCAGTTATATTATTTCCACATTTGGAAACTAAAGATAGTTTTGGGGTAAAAGACCTAGGTTCAAGTATTCTTTGGTGCTGCCAAGGGGCCAGTCAGCTTTTGAAGCATGTAGCACTCCCGCCACTGTCATGTCAGTTTAAAAACAGATGCAGACGCTCAAAGCTTTCTGTGCTACTAATGGTGCTCTTTGAGGGACAGGGGACAGGCACTGGCCACCACTGTTGGTGCACCTAGGCCAGGTACGCAGGCACGTTGCCAGCTGGGTGGGGGACAGCACTACTTGTCTAAAGCATAACAGTGGTGACGTGTGATTCCTGTGAATACGAGAAATACATATGAATATACATGACAATATGTAGGAAAGCCAATGTCACTCCAGTCTTCAAAAAGGGCAAGAAGGAGGACCCGGGGAACTACAGGCTGGTCAGCCTCACCTCCATCCCTGGAAAGATGATGGAACAGCTCGTTCTGGGCGTCATCTCAAAGCATATGGAGGAAAAGAAGGCCATCAGAAGTACTCAGCATGGATTCACCAAGGGGAAATCATGCCTGACTAATCTGATCGCCTTCTATGATGGTGTGACTGGATGGATGGATGAGGGGAGAGCGGTCGATGTGGTCTACCTTGACTTCAGCAAGGCGTTTGACACGGTCTCCCACAGCATCCTCCTAGGGAAGCTTAGGAAGAGTGGGTTAGATGAGTGGACAGTGAGGTGGATAGAGAACTGGTTGAAGGACAGAGCTCAGAGGGTTGTGATTAGGGGCGTGGAGTCTAGCTGGAGGTCAGTGATGAGCGGTG
>VXBO01012471.1:24555-52485 GCA_013400135.1 Rhinoptilus africanus
GAGTCTCCGTCTCTGGAGACATTCAAAACCCGCCTGGACGCGTTCCTGTGTAACCTACTCTAAGGTGTCCCTGCTCTGGCAGGGGGGTTGGACTAGATGATCTACTAAGGTCCCTTCCAACCCTAGGATTCTATGATTCTATTATTCTATAACCCCCCTGCCAGAGCAGGGCTGCCAAGAGCAGGTTGCTCATCGGGCTGCCTCTGTGCTGCGTAGAGCCATGGGCCAAGGTGGGCCATGAGGAGAGTTTGTGTGCGGGGCTCAGCGGCTGTACGGGAACCCCTGTTCAAGGGGGAGATGTAAAAAATATGGTGGGGAGGTAAGCGTTACTTCAGGGCACGAGAAAACATGTTGCAGTGTGAGTGCTGCCGCCTGGGGTCTGTAGGGAATGAGAGGGTCAGCAAATCCCCACACCCCGCGTTACGAACAGCCTGAGGTCACTGCGGGGCAGCAGGAGAAGAGCCTGCGACAGTGCAAAATACTGCTGCAAAGAGAAAGGGAATGACCTGGTCTCTGTTTGCCTGGGGTGAAGAGTAATGGATGAGCATTGCAGCAGGCTGCGATTGGACACTGGGGTGCATTTGATAAAAATAGTTATGCCTAGGGAGGCTGGGAGAGCACCGTCACTGAAGGACTCTTGGCAAAGTTGGAGCAGATGTGCGCCAGGGATGATTAGCGTGCAATGACTGCTTTGGAGCAGGAGTGCACTAGGAGACTTCCTGATCATCCTTCCAGCCCTGTACGCTCTGACTAAATGACTCTTTGTGCAAGTCCAGTGTTTCAAAACAAGGAGCCCACCCTGACCTTCGGATGGTGAGCCGGGGCAGAGCCCCCAGGAGCTGCTTTCTCCTCTGGGGACTCACTGGGCATGTAGATGCACCTGGGACCGCTGGGGACACAGGTGGGAATAGCATGAGAGAATATCCTTGTGGGGAGTGGTGCAGCTCTGCTTGTGGTCCCTGTCTGCTGTCGGCACTCACCACAGGGTCTCTGGAGCAACAGGGTCTTTGCTGAAGCATGGGTTGCTGGAGATGTGAGCAAATGGACCGAGATGGGAGGGAGGTGCCACTTTTCCCCCTCGGCCACGCACTATCATGTCATATTTGTCCGTAAGCTGGTTGGGGACAGCTTTCCCCGGGGCCTCACCTGGCTGCTGGCCGTGGCCCTGGCACTCCTGTGCTCCCAGGGAGCGAAGCCTCCATCAGTGCTGCAAAGAGGGAGTGTGAAATGTCAAGTGACAGGCGTTTACGGGAGCTTTTATGGGAGCTTCACACCAGAAATTGGGTGAAGGCTGTTGCCAAAAGCAACAATGCGTGTATTTCCTTTGTATTTGCAGGGTAAAATTGGGGAAAAAACTGAAAATATGAGCAAAGGCAGTTGGATAGCTGGGATCTAACTGTTTACACAAACTGTTGATGGAGAAGGCAAGTAACCAGGGTCTTATATACATTACAGCATGTGCTGCATTTATTAGATTAAGTATATGAAAATATTTATTAGATCGCATTTTATTATGTTTTACTGTGATCATAAGCCTGTACTGAATTTCCCAGCCCCTCTACAATGGGCCAGCAGAATGGAAGTACTAAATAATCTTGAACTTTTATTAATACAAGCTGGACAAGGGTTGCAGATAAGAAAATGTTGGACATCAAACTCCTGCTGCGCTGGGAGTCCTTTTCCTGACCAGTAACGTGAGCCTAGCGAAGGGTAAATTTCCCCCAAGCAGTCGTGAAGAAAACAAACAAGGAAATAAATCCTGCCTAGCACTGACAAGCAAGAAATACCATACAGCCAGTTTTCTAGGGATACTTGGCACTTCCCCTTAGCTACAGTATTGTTTGTGGATCTGGGTGAGCCTGAGTGTACCTGCCTGGTCTAGTCTGGGTTGGGATGAAGAAACATCCTTCCAGACTGGCCTAAGCTCCTTTCTAAGGTAGAGATAGGAGGTGAAAGGACATTTGGGTGTCAAGTAGGGGAAAGGAAAGGGAGTAGAAACAGTGGTTTACTTGGGCTGAGTTTCTCTGCCATTGCCAGATGTGGAGCAGTTATTCAAGTGAAGGAGCGGGACTTCCACTGCTTGTGCGTCCTGGAAAATGTTCACTTTTGTGCAGCACTTCTGTGGGACTGGAAGGCCTCCCTGCTCTGGGTCCCTGGTGGTGCAGCAGCAGTGAAGGCCTGATGTGGGAGCAGGGACAGCAAATCTCCAACACATCTGCAGCAGCCGGTGTTTCGGCAGTGCCCGGCTGACTCATCGCCACTGCTCTCCTCCGACTTCGATACCTGTGCAGTAGACAGACGCTTTTCAGAGCTGTGTCACCTTGACTTTTAACAGGCTTTACCTGGGAGGAAGCAAAGATCTAGTGGCAAGCAAAAAGACTGGAAGACCAGAAAAAAAGTCACCTCAGTTTTATTCAGGGATTCAATAAAATTCTGTGCATATTTCAATTTAAATGAGCCTCTTAAAAAAAATTAAATTAAAACTGAAGTTGACACACCACATGGTTTCAATAGTGATCCACAAAGCTCTTTCCTGCATATTTCCTTCTCATCCAGGCTGTAAAGCTGAGGTCCTGAACCTCATCTGGAAAAAAACCGAGGGGGCTGCCTTGCCCTTGTCTCCCCTCTCATCAGTTTGTTGCCCCCAGGCTCCTGCAGAGCATTCATTTCTTGCAGCAACACAGAGATCACAACAGCTCCAATCGGCATGGGAGAGGAGAGCCCAGGCTTCATTTGCATTAATTTATGCACTAAGGCTTCCCTTTGTCTGAGAACCTTTTCACTAATAGATCCCTCATTGGCAGGAGACAAGGTCTAATTACATGATAAAATTGTGCAGATGTGGCCATAGAAGAGACACACTCTGTTAATAGAGTATTTTTCCACAGTGGCCTGTCCCAGTTTGGAGAGAAAAATAAACTTTCTTTTTTTTTTTTTTTGGCTTGTATGACTGCATCTCATGTAGGCATATGGTCAAAATAAAGGAGACCTCAGCCTCAATAATGAAGCTTTTATGGCCAAGGTGTTTCGACCTGTATTTCAAGAAACTCAGGAGCTTTGCCCTTCTATACCTGGCCATGGGTGAGGAATGCACACAAGGATTGAAGCATTGAGGAAATTCCCCAAAGCAAGTGTTACTCAAGTGAAGTATGTAGACACCTTTTTTCATGTTCCAAGCACTGCAAAGACCAAATACTACTTTGAGGAGTAGGTAAAGATGAGGGGAACAGGCCATTTGAAGGGCCGCCAGCTTCCCATTTGTATGGGAAGTTAAGAGGCTTTGTGGATAAGATTACCCTATTTTTGTGAAAGATGTTCTGGGCAAATGTCTGTAAGTTTCCAAGAAATTGAGAAAAATCCATATTCCAGCTGCATAAAATTACTGAAAAGCTGGACATGCGGGGGGAAATGTAGATATGAGATAGTTTTTGACGGGCAGCCTGGGAAACCGTGAACTGCTGCTGTCACCACAGATGGTGGTACCTGTAGAAAATCATGTTCTGGGATCAAGGAGGGTTTTCAAAGGGAGTTAATGAGATGTGGTGCTTTCTCTCCTTTTTGAAAGCACAGTCTGAGTGTTTGTGTGCACACTAAAGCCTGTTAGAGGCCTCACTGAATACATCACTATTTTTTTTTTTTTTACACAATTCTCTTCTGGGGTTCCACCTGAAATAAATTTCAATTTTTAAGAGGAACTGCAACATATTTGGAATGATGTTAACATTTTCGTCTAGGAAGAGTTATATGTGTTGTTGCTGTGTACTGGCTTGCTAGCAATGCCCATTGAGATTTCCTACTGTTTGCTTCTCTAAGACTGATTTCAGTTGCTTGTAGCTTTTCCAGTCTATAACCTTTTGTGCTGAAATTTTCTTTTTGTGGTTGGAGCACCTGACTCAATGCAAAAGTTTTTCTGGAAATTTTTCTGGAATTATGATAAGGCTATTGCTTGAGGAAGATGGACAGAAAAATTTACATACTAAAAATGGCAACTTTTCCTGCCGTAGTGATCCCCACTCAGACGGTGGAGAGCTGTGCCATGAATTTGCAAATTTCAATTCTACCGATGTCACAGTGTTCATAGCCTGAGGGGTCTAACTCCTTTTAAAAATTCGTTGGAAAATTACACACTCTAAGAGGTAAATTGGGAACTCAAGGACTAGCGTAGGATGAGTAACCAATTATTCATTTAATTTAATATTTTTACTAAGGTCAAGTAAATACTGAGATCAAGACAGACTCATCAAAGTGATGCAAGAAGATGTTGAAGGGTGGCAAGACTGGGACACAAAGACCCACTCCAAAAGGACCTGCTACACGGGAATTTTATCTGAGTATATAAAAAAAAGAAGGGACCACAGCACAGCAAATAGCTGAGAAAGGGATATTTTTCATGAAGGCACTCACCTTTTTTCCCTGAAATAAGAAACCAAGCAAGAACCCAAGAGAGCAGCTGAAGGGCCAGGTGTGTTTACTCAGGCAGGGTGACATAGTGGCAGCCAGGGGACACCCAGACCTGCCCTTTGGCTGCAGCCCACACAAACCTGAAGGAGTGAAAAAAGTCACTGAGAAAGGGCTTTGACCTGGAGGTAATGCCATAAAAAGAAAAAAGAAGGTGTCTGCTTGTTTCTCTCTCTCTCTGCTGTTCCTGAGATCCTTCCCCTACATCTATGTGGCAGCTCCTGCATGGGCCACCCTACAGTCACTCTCCCTGGTATCCCCTTCGTCCCTGCACTGAACATGAGGGTATCTCCCATGTCTAGTGTGAGCATGTCATGAGGGGTGAACACTGGCGGAAGGAATGGAAAGAGCAGTGTCAAGGTTTCAAGGACATGCCAAGAGCAGCATGACGGCAAGT
The DNA here is from genome assembly GCA_013400135.1 of Rhinoptilus africanus. Classification (NCBI taxonomy): domain Eukaryota; kingdom Metazoa; phylum Chordata; class Aves; order Charadriiformes; family Glareolidae; genus Rhinoptilus; species Rhinoptilus africanus. The sequence goes on from VXBO01012471.1 coordinate 29,411, forward strand.
GCATATAGGCAGATTCTTTCAAGTTAGAGCAATGAGATAAATAAGCAGAGCCTGATGCAGCCGATGAGTGTGAGAAAGTGATGAGTCTTTCATAAGAAGAAACACTTGGGGCTGCCTGAAAACCTGCATGTGGCAGCAAATGGAAAGAGTTAAGTGGGTTTCCTGTAGGGCTGCTGGAGGACACATGCCGTGGGCAAGACCCTGTTCAGATCACCGTTTCTCTGTTAATCCTTTACTGACAGCTAGAGTGCCAGGCTCCGGTGGGGACTAAAACACTTATGCTTGCTGGAGCATTTAACCCTTTTTAAAATACATGCATATAAATTTACAAGCACGTATAAAGACGAGATGTCACTCACATGCACTTAGCCTCTCTCTAAGAACTTCTCAGGGCAGGCGATTTTCATTCGTACCCACACAGAAATTTGCAGTTTATTCAGAGACCGGCAGTTCCCATCAGCGTGGGACATACCCTTGCTCTACGGTGACTCTAGAGAAGAGGGGATTGGGAAGCTTGTGCCCATTGGCTTCAGCCAGGAGGAGAGTGAAACAAACCAGCGCTGGTCCAATTCAACTTTTAGTGTGTAGGGATGTGGATAACTGACTTCTGCCAAAGAAAAAAAAAAAAAAAAAGAAAAGAAAATCTGAAACTTACAGGAACAGTAGCGGACTTAAAGGAAACTGTGGAGGGGAGGAAGAGCAGCTGTCCTGACTAGGTTGCTGAAGTCTTGCTTTCCAATGGTTTTCAGTTGGTTGTAGCTTTGCCACATCATAAAGCCTTGTGGTGAAACTTCTTGTGCTGTGTACTTGTCCGTAAAACTTCAGGTTCAGGCATTTCTCAGAAGGAGACTAGGGAAAGATATGTCATTTCACACTGTTGTAAAAAGTCAACATTTCAGCAACATGTAGTGTTGGAACAATGTGAAGCCCAACAAAATATCCATCGTATGCATTTCCTCTCCACATTTCTTTATCATCCCTAGTTAGTGTGAACATAATATAACAATGCATTTTGCACTTATGCAGATGAGCCTTGGCAGCAATTGCATTAAGTAGACCAGTTACTCCATCTCTGCTGGGTATATTTCATCCCTGAGCACAGAAGGATTATTGCTGCAATAGCAGCTGTGGCCTGATGCACACCTTCACCTGTCTTGGTGCTGGATTGAAAGCAGAGAAACAGCCCCCCCCTTTTCTTGAAGTGCTACCTGTGCTGTACACAGACATCATACTGCCAGAAGTTCCCAAAACCAACAGAGAGTCCAGAAACCAGATATGGGAAAGGTAGAAAAAGATAGGAATAAATGGTCTGAAACTGAAGGTAGGACCTGGGGTGAGGAAAAGCCATTGCCTTTTCTAGGATGCAGGATTCCTTCATGTCCTTCATCTCTTAGACAGCAATTCTCCCTTCTCAATGGTTGGCTGCAAGCGAGTCTCCCAGATTAGGAGATGTGGGAGCTACAGCAAACCCAAGAGAAACTTCCTCTTACCAGCAAGCACTTTGGTCCCACTGTCCCAGATGGCATTGCTTTCTCCAGGTGGGCTGTATGGGAAGGTGGGAGAGGGTCCTCTGGCTGCCAGAACTCTGTGGGCAGGTGGATGCCACCCTCTCCTGGGCTGGCAGTGGCTTCCCTGCCTTCTACCTGTGGCTGTGCTGGCCTCCCCTTGCTTCTCTTCCTGTTAATCGTCAGCATGTAGATGCAACGAAAGAGCCATCCACCTCCTCTGCCTCTCCATTACTCTTTCCAGCTCCTCAGGACTTTCTTGCTCCCTGTAGCTCTCAGTATCATCCATGACAGCAGGGATGTAGCACTTATACCCCATTTAGGGCTACACTTTTAATGATGTTGGGGTAGTTACTCCTGTTTTCCTTTCCAAGTTTCTGGGCAAGGGGCAAAGCAGAAAATGCTGCAAGAGGGACTGGATCTTGGAACCAGGGTCATGTGCAGGGAGTCAGGGTCTGGATATGGTCAGTCTGGGATGACTGGGCAGGAAGACAGGGCCTGGGGACTGCAGCCTGAGACCCCACTGAATGTGAATGTTGTGTAGGGCACCTCTGTCATGCCTTCCTTGGTGGTTCAACGTAGATCACTTCAGTCATTCATAGATGATTTCTTAATCATTGATAGTTTTCTGAGTTGTTTGCACTGAGACACTAGGGTCTCAACTTCAGAACGGAGTTTTCTGCAAGCATCTGTAGCTCTGCCCTGAATTTATTACAGCCTGTGTAATACCTGAAACCTTGAAATCTAGTCAAGGAAATCTGGCATTCAGGGAGAATGGGTTCTTTTTTCTTTAGTCCATGTCCCTCGGTGCCTGGACTATTACATGGAGAGAAACTAATGTTTGTGGAGCCCTTGGATACCTCAGTGAAGAACACTATGGAAACTCCCAAAGCAAATAACTGAACCTTTCCAGATCAGGGTTTTAACAGGGTGTAAATAATAAATAGGTCATGCCCCAAACAGCTACCATTGTTTGCAGGTGGTGACCAGTTCTTGCTCTTGATGTTTATGACAGAGGTGAGGCAAGAGATGAAGGTTTGGATCAATGGGTTTACAGGAACTGAAGCCAAGCAGATGGCAGGTTAAAAACTACAGAAGAAATACCTATTCATCACTCAGAAGGAATAGCCTTCATGTTTTCACTCCAAACTCCATCCAGATATAGGTTATCTTGGGTTAATCTCTATAATCCACTATTGTCATCTGTTCCTGACCGAGACCCCAGAGTAACTCATCAGCAAAGTTGTTTATCATGCATGATTTATCTTCTGGTTACTCCAGAACCTCCCACATAGTGAGAGTCCAGATCCCCAAGCAAAGCTATTCCCTCCAGACCAACATGGTGGTTCAAATCATCTCATGACAAGTGAGAACTGAAGCAGTGTCGGGATCAGGGCTGCCTCCCAGGTCAGCCGTCCACTGGTCAGTGGTGAGGGCTGTGGGACTGGTTTGAAGGCTGCTAATTGAAGGTCTCAGCTTTTAAGGTGCTGCAAGCTCAAGTACAGCAAAACCCTTTAGCACTTGCTGAACTTTAAGAATATAAATGAAGTCCAGAAGATTAATACTGTGCTTAAAGGCTTTGCTGGATCAATATACCTTGCAGCAGCAGTTCCAGAGGTGGATGGTTAACTGTAGATGACAGGATCTGTTTCACAGTAAATTCTCTGGATCAGCATGACTGCCTGTGAAGACCTCTTGAGAGAAAGATGACTTTTCATAGAATCATAGAATCATAGGGTTGGAAGGGACCTCGAAAGATCATCTAGTCCAACCCCCCTGCCAGAGCAGGGTCACCTAGAGCACATCACACAGGAACGCGTCCAGGCGGGTTTTGAATGTCTCCAGTGAAGGAGACTCCACAACCTCTCTGGGCAGCCTGTTCCAGTGCTCTGTCACTCTCACAGTAAAATAATTCTTCCTGATATTCCTCTTGAATCTCCTATGCTCCAATTTGCATCCATTACTCCTTGTCCTNCCAGCCTGTCCAGGTCTCTCTGGATGGCGGCACAGTCTTCTGGTGTGACAGCCACCCCTCCCAGCTTGGTGTCATCAGCAAACTTGCTGAGGGTACTTTTGCTTGAGTTTCCATTCAAACTGCGGTGGCCAACAGTAATTCCCAATGACCATCAAATATTTCTGCCCTGCTCCAGAGTGGAAGGGGATTGTAATCCCACATGTGCATTTCCAGTAAGAACATGGTCTCTCTCCCATGAGTCTTCATCTGATGGCCTCAAGACTCTTTATCAAAATTTGTGGTATAGTAGAGACCATCGCATTGCCTGGCTCTGGGCGCAGGCCAGGGTGCAACCTGCTCTGTTTATGACCATCTCAGAGTGGTGGCTAAACTGTTTTCAGCCAACACCTGAATCACCTTAGGAGATACAAAATTTTGATATAAGTAACAAGTCTTTACAGATAGTAAGCCCTTTTAGATATTTTGATACCATGGATATGTCCTCTCCTTTATCTCCATCCTCACCTTCACTTGTGCTCAAGATCTGCTAATTAAGTCCTTTTTAAAACTAAAGGTGTACTTTGAATGATCTGGTATTCATCAGACTAATCTACAAATATTCAATTTTCTTTTCAGAGCTTTGTGAACAGTTTCTTTCTTTCCTTTCCTCCTTCCTTCCTCCCTCCCCTAACCCTGAGCAGACCTCAATCTGCTCTTTTTGGCTTGGCGTTACTGAGCCAGCATCCATAGCCACCCTGGTGCCGCAGGCATGGCCAAAACCCGGCCACAGCACAGGCTGCCTTTTTCCACAAAGGGGGAGGAAAGAAACCAGGGAGGATGGTCCAGATAAACCAGTAGGAGCTTGGGAAAGGTGGTATCAGTGACAAGAGCAGTCCCAGCTCTCTGCAGGGGACACTCTGGGACTGAAGTACCCTTGCTGGCATTGCTGTTAGCACCACACAGCTTTCCACGGCCAACTGGTGAGGCCTGAGTGGCCTCCATTATGCTAATCAATCTGCATCCCCATGCAGAATATGCTGTAACTGGTGGCAGCCTGTCCCCACCTAGGGAACCACTGGGTTTGCTGGAGAAGAAAGGCCAGGTATGCACTGGTGTGTACACAGCATATGCAGCCAGGGGAGGAGGACCTTGATGTGGATAAGAGGGATGGGTCACTTTTGGACATATGAGACACACCACAACAATCATGTTCAGGGCACTGAAAGCCCTTGTGGCTGTGATTAAGGCTAATGCTGAGAACTTTTCCTAATGCATTTTGAGGATAAGTTGTTAGAGTTTTCATATGTGATCTTTAGTTGAAGATAGAGTCATAGATTTGTAGTGGATGTAAATTGACATTTGGTCTCTGTCAGTCAGTGAATCTGCACCACAGCAGGGTCTTTTTTTTTTTTTAATTTAATTAGCAATTTGAAGCAATGGTAAAAAATATCAAAAACCTGATCCAATTGTAGAAACGTATATTGAGCCATATTCCACAGGAGACTGTTCTGGGTCTGGAAGTACTCAATATTTTTATTAATGACTTGTGTGGTAGAATAGAGAGTTTGCTTATTAAATTTATAGATGGCACCAACCTGGGAGATGCTGAAGACACTAGAGGATGGGGATAGAATTCCAAATAATCACAGGTGCAAAGTATTACACTACTGTGAGAACAGCCATCTTCAGAGAGAGTTGAGAGAGAGTGACTGGTGAGGCAGCAGTTCTACAGTGAGGAGGGTGCTGGTCCCATCCTTCCTATATAATTGGGCATTTTAATTAAACAAGCAAGTAGAAATTTTCCACTATTCCAGAACTATGCTGCAATGGCAAGTTCTCTGTTGAAATGCTGTTCAAAACAGATGTGACCAGCTGGGTACAGTCCAGAAGAGATCAGCAAAAAACGATGAGATTTCTAGAACACGGCACATGCAGGATTAAACCTTCAGAAAGAGTCAAGTGTCAAGGCCACACGAGACAATGCCTTGATTTCTGTTGTTACCTCATGGTGTCCTGTACCCTGGGTATAAATGGACTGAGTTGTCTGCATGCCCCAGCTGTTCTCTTTGCATCTTCCCTTCACCTCCTTCCGGCAACCTGGGCTGCAGCCAGACAGCACCTCTCTCCATCCCTGGCTGCCCTCGTACAATCCTGCCTGAGCAGATAGGCTTACTGTTTTTAGCTGCTGTTCTCTGGTCCTTGTTTTTGAACCTCCTTTCCTGCTGATTCCGACCCCTAACACAACCCTGAGGAAAAGAAGTGAACATATTGGTGCAAAGAGTGTAAACAACCATGAGACATGATCAAAACTATTTCTTCATTACTGGCCACGGTATCTGCTTTCTTTCTGCTCAACAAGTTTCTTAAGGGTGCTTGATTTGCTTGCTGACCACCCTCTGCATGTAGAAATCACAATGAGATCTAGTGACAAGTGGACCCTTTATATGTTTTCAGTTCTTGTGTGGGCATGACGGACAGCAAGTAATACCAAAATTAATTTAGTAAGAAGGAAAAGGGCAAGGATCCTCTGTAGCAATTCTGAGTGTAGTAAATTATTACTTAAACATGAGACAACAGTGTCATACTGTTGTGAAAATGACAGGAATTGTACTGGAAAGCATAAAAAGAAGTGCAAGCTTCCAGTCATGCTGAATAATCCTTGTCTCCTCAGCATTTTGGTTCCTCTTAGATGGGATATTGAGTATGGTTCTGGACAATGAAGTTCAAGGAACCTGTGGACCTACCAAAAACAGAGAGCAAAAATTATCCCCAAACCAACCGTGCAAAACACTAGATCTAGAAAAAGACATGAACAGTAGGACTGAAAGAATTTGGACTAATTAGTAAGAAGACAAGACTGAAGAGGGATGTGATAGTAGTCTTCATGTGTGTCAATGGCTGTGGAGAGAAGAAATGAATAAACTATGCTATTAAGAACGAGAAAAACAGTTGTCTTAAATTTCAGGAGATGTTATGAGAGCTGGTCCAGGAGTAAGGACAGCTGAGCACTAGACTGCCTTGCTTAAGGGATCTGAAGTGTGTTTATCATCAAAAGTTTTTAAGCAAAGGTTGCACAAACATCCTTCATCCTTCGGGAACACTTAGGTGTGGACTGACCCTGCCTTAGGGGTCCAAGCATGGACAAGATGTCTTGTTACATCTTTTCAGGTTCTCTATCTCAGATTCATTTATAGAGAGGATTGTTCTGTGGCACTCTGGTGAAAATAAACAGTTTTGGCATGCTGTATCCTGGGAAGGAATCAGGAACTGAAAGAAATTGAGAGCTCCTACAGCAGGGCAATTAAGCTTTCACAAGAGTGTGTTAAAATAATTATTCATTGTAAACAAAAATTAGAATGAGCAAATAAAGAGTAAGGCTATAGAAAAAAGACATACATAATTCATAGATAAAGGAAGTTGGTTCTATTGTTAATACAGAAATAAAAAATATGAGAAACTCTAAAGAGTAATTTCTGTGTTAAAAACCACTGATGGATGCTCAGCCTAGTTGGTAAAATAACCAAATTATTTAAGGTTTTGAGGAAAGTTTTACGTGAAAGCTGGGGTCATAGGCAGGTGGGAAATTGCTTGAAAATAAGTTCACAAGAGGAGGACCACCTCGAAGTGGAGCTCTTCTTTACACCCCACCACTAATGCAAAACCACCTCCTCCTACCTCTGAGAAACAGCTATACTTAGTCTGTTGTTTGCTGTGAAGTGCCTTTCTCTGCTCATACATCTAGAAAGTCCTGGCTCTTGTCTCACTGCTGACGTCTCTTACTTGCACTTTCCCTGTTATTCTATTTTGTATTAATCTGAGTCAATTTAACAAATGAGAAAATGAGGACCAGACAGCACATAATTTTATTACTCATGTTCTCTTAAACATTTGCCGATATTACTGAAAACTAATTCTAATTTAGCGCTACTGTTTTTAGCCTACTAAAGCCTAAAAAGAGACTGAGGTTTTAAGGCTACTCCAGATGAGGATCATGCCTCTCTGTAGTCAGCAGAGATGAATATGTATTTTTACAGAGAGGTTCATATGAAGGTATCTGTTTCTCTGTTGTCGTCATATTGTCTCTCAGCAGCTATAAAGGGTGATTACTTCAGATGAGACATCTGCACTGTAAATGTCTAAAATCAGTCAGAATCCCACATATTTTTTCTAGATAATGCAAGCCTCTGCTTGTTCATACTTTCATAGAATAGAATAGGCTCTCTGTTGCCCTTTCCTGTTTCTTTGGCAATAGGTGTGATTACTGTGTTTGCTGATGTACTGTTTCCATGAGACAGTGGGTTCTTTTGCAGGATTCAACTACCCGTTAGGGTGTCTCATCTTCATTCCAACCTGCAGGTGAGGGAGGTTTGACAGAAGCAGGCTGTGTGATTTACCCACGATTTATACCTAATTGTAATGGTCAGTGAGGGACAAGGCTACTGAGGGCTGGTTTGTGGTAACCAGGATCTCGGTAACATAGTGGGAGGAGTATGAAGTGTCTTGGAGCACAGAAACACACAGTAATTCTGACAAAATTACCCCTCTGTACTTACTGACTTCTTTGGAGATGCTGCCTACCTTCACTCCTCTCCTGAGATCCTGGGCACATGCTGCCTTCAACCCTTCCTGCAGCTCACTCAAAACATATCACTGAGATTATCTTCATGGCCATTTATGCTGCCTTATTTTTCCTGTTGACATCTCTCTTCCAGTTCACAGAATCACAGAGAAAGGTTGGCGTTGAAGGGACCTCTGGACGTCCTCTGCTCCAACTGCCCTCTCAAGCAGAATCACCTAGACCCGGTTGCCCAGGACCGTGTCCAGATACCTTCTGAATATCTACAAGGATGGAGACTCTATACCCTGTCTGGGGACCTGTGCCAGTGTTCAGTCACACTCACTGCAAAAAAGTGTTTCCTAATGTTCGGAAGGGACATCCTCTGTGTCACTTTGTGCCCATTGCCTTTGGTCCTGTCACTGGGCACCACTGAAAAGAGCTTGGCTCCTTCCTCTGTGTATTCTCTCTTCAGCTATTTATACATATGGATGAGGTGCCCTTGAGCCTTCTCTTCTCCAGGCTGAACAGTCCCAGGTGTCTCAGACTTTGCTCATAGGAGAGACATTCCAGTCTCTTAATCATCTTCGTGGCCCTTTATTAGACTCTCTCCAGTATGTCCATATCTTTCCCGTACTGAGGAATCCAGCATCACCCACAGGACTCCAGGTGTGGCCTCACCAGTGCTGAGTAAAGGGGAACAATCACCTCACTTGACCAGCTGGCAATGCTTTGCCTGACGCAGCCGAGGATGCCATTTTCCTTCTTTGCTGCAAGGGCACACTACTGGCTGATGTTCAACCTGGTGTCCACCAGGACCCCCAGGTCCTTTTCTTCCAAGCTGCTTCCCAGCAGGGTGGCCATCAGCATGCATTGATTCCTGGGGTTGTTCTTCCCCATGTGCAGGACTTGGCGCTGCTCCTTGATGAACTTAATGACGTTCCCATCAGCACATTTCTCCAGCCTGTCGAGGTCTCTCTGGATGGCAGCGTGACCCTCCTGGCATATCAGACACTCCTCCAAGTTTTGTGTCACCAGCAAACTTGCTGAGGGTACACTGCCCCATTATCCAGATCCCAGAGCCTTCTCTTCTCCAGGCTGAACAACCCCAACTCTCTCAGCCTGTCTTCATAGGAGAGGTGCTCTGGCCCTCTGATCAGCTTCGTGGCCCTCCACTGGACCTGTTCCAACACGTCCATGTCCTTCCTGTGCTAAGGACTTCAAAGCTGGACATAGTATTCCAGGTGGAGTCTCACAAGAGCAGAGTAGAGGGGTAGAATCACCTCCCTCGACCTGCTGGCCACACTTCTATTCATGCAGGCCAAGAAGCGCTTGTCTTTCTTTGCTGTGAGCACATATTGCTGGCTCGTGTTGAGTTTAAATAAGAAGATTTCACACAAGAGGAACCCTTTCTTAGTTTTTCAGACTGGAATGGAGAATTTCTCATATGACCACTTGATTCATGTGTGTTTCTGAGTTATGGACACCAGCGTACAATGCTTGTTTGTCCTTTGTTCTGGTTTCTTGGCAAACCATCATACTAGACCCTTCCCTGCTCCTGTAAACTTCTGAAGTAAGATGGATCCTGCAAAGAAGGGAACAAGAATGTCCAAGATGGAGGGTAATAGGAATGGCTGAAAGTTTTGATGCAATGCTCATTTCTACTTATATGTCTTGTTGATAAAAGAAACTTCCAACCTTTTCTAAATTAGTATATTTAATCTATTACAGGGAATTCTACAAAGCACACAGTAGAGGAAGTGGTAGGAACTGATTGCTACAGAAATAATGTTCATTACTAGGTTTTAAAAATGCCCAATCCTTACAATTTTAAGGAAGCGAAAAACTGAAATGACCCTAGTGCATGACCTTCTTCAGAACACAGATGAGGAGTACCACACTGAAATACATCAGGATCCCCATGGGCTTGCAGAGCTCCTGACAGACCATCAGGAGCAGGGTGGAGGTATGTGGGCTGTGAATGGAGAGCAGAGCCACTGGAGACTGAAATGGGAGTGAAAATATTGAAGCAGGTGTGGTCTTGCACGACTTCACAGTCTATTGCTGTGCTTTTCAAAATCTATAGGACGAGACTGGACAGTCTGGGAAGTCTCTCAAATGATCACTGCCCTTTGGGCAGCAGCAGATGTACACGAATATGAGAAACTGAGAATATGAGAAAGACAACACACAACAGTGCCAAATAAATGTTGTGTTCCTAAGTGTGTGGTATTTTCAAGTGTAAAAATTAGAAATAAATTCCTTGTCATGATCTGCAAATGTATAATTTTTTTCAATAGCATCATAAAATAAAACAAATTGTGTATGGTATACGTTTTTATATGGTATGGATATAAATATATTTTGCATGTTCCATATAGATTTTAAATATTTCATTGCATCAAAATACTAATTTTATAAAATTATTATTCCAGTTAATATTATATTAATCTCTTTATTTTTAAATTTTTAGAAGTATTCATAAAAGCTGAAGAAAAGTGACATAATTTTTATGCTCTTCTGCTTGCAAAAATAATTGTATTCAGCTGGATAAATAACGAAAGCATGAAATACCCTGTATTTCAAGGATATTAAAATACAGGAGAGGGATTGAGGGGTACATGTGTCAGTAAGATGTCTGGATCTCACCATTGTAATGTTTTTTCTTTATTATTTTGATAGGTGAGGTTAGATGATCTTAGAAAACTTTTCAAGGCATCCAAAAAAAAATTAGCACCATTACATGGTAACAGAAATCAATGGCATTTGTACATATAAGGTGCTATCTAAGCCACGTACTCTGGAATCATGTCTAAGTCAGCTCACATTTGGCATCCCAGGTTACTGGGTACTTTCTTTGGTTATGAATGGGGACAATGATACTTCCCAAGCCCCCGAGTGGACATGCTTGTCCTGGGATTGAGTTTTCTTAGGGCCCTCTGAAGTGTACATGAGAGTAATTTCTTGTAGCCAGATCCCTGAAGGTGGCCTCACCGCTCTCCTGCCTCACCCTGCTCCTCTGCTACACTGTGGGCTCACTGTGCCCTGGGGTCCTCCCTCTGGGGCTGGGAAGAGGTGGGAGTCTCCTGATCAGAGCAGAATATGAGGGTAGGTGGGTCCTGCCAGTCTGTGGGTCTGCGTCACTGCTGCCAGAGATGAAGCAGCCAAGGGAGATGATTTGGGGCCAGCAAAGGAGAAACGAACGTTGCTGCTTCTTTTGTGATGTTAACACCAGGACCCAGACATTTCTTTCTGAGTCCTTCTGCTTCTTTCTATTCATGTGGAACCAAGGGCAGGTCTGGGTGTCCCCAGCTGCCACTGTGTGACCTTATCTGAGCAAACACACCTGGCTCACCAGCTGTGATTGCATGGTCCTTGTGTGGGAAAGCGCTTTTCCTCTGGGCTTTGACACCCTCCTGGGATAAACAAGATGAAAGTCCTGGTTTAAGAAGGAAACCAGGCTGTGTCTCCATCACATGCTGTGCTGTTTAGGTGCCTTCCACTGAAAGGCTTGTCCAGCTTCCCATCATCTCCGTTGACAGGTATTGTCACCTGCACAAAGCACTGACAAGCAGAAGGGAACAACAGAGCCAAGGTGGGAAAGACAGCATCATCTCTTAATGGGACCGGAACACAGGTTCAGAGCAGAGCAGATATTGAAAGAGAAACCTAGAAGAGGAGACTCTGTCTTCTGATAGTTCAAAGTTTGGCACCTCATCTTGCTATAAAATCCTGAGCCTTGAGATACTTTCCTTAAATAGATTCTCCTCTTTGCCTGTTTAACAGAGAAAGAGCTTCTGCCAGACCCTGCAAGGCTCTTAATAGAGCCCTAGGAAGAAGTGCTTATCTGTATGTTAAGAGAGTCTCAGCCCCAGGGTTTCAGATTCACCTCTCTCTGCATCCTGGCACCCCCAAGGGCTGCACAAGTTCAGTATCGCCTTTCTGGAAAATTTGCCTTCCATCTCCCCTCCCAATGGCCTTTATTTTAGTGTCTCTCTAAGGATCACTGTGGGCACCCCAGCATGCCTGACTTCAGTTAAGCTTGTCGCGAAGCGCAGTGTCTTTTGTTGAAATAAGATTCACCGTGAAAAAAAATGACTTTGAAACTATAAATAGCCTACACATACGTCAAGCTTACCAGGAATCCTATTCAACACAGGGTGCTGGGAAACACAAGGCTTGAATCTACTTACGCTTTTTTCCAGACCAGGTCCTCTGTGTTTCTTAATATAGTTTCACCTGTCTTGACGGACATTTAGCAGTAACTAAAATGGTTATGATGGTTTCCCTCAAAAGGCAAACATTCCCATGGCCAAGCAGATGCATACCCAGCAGCAGGAATCAACATGAAGCCTCTGCCAAGTTGCTCCACTGGCACCATGAGTACCGCAAGGAACGCATAGGTCTCACTATAGACCTTTAGTGATGGTGGATACCCCTGCAGCCATAGCATCTGCTGCATGTTGTCTGTGGCACCCTCTGTGCTCCAAGGAAGCTCCTCATGGGCACTACGAGCAGGTCAGCAAGTGCTGTGTCACTGCCCGGGTGGAAACCATTGTTCCTGTGGTGTTTGTCGATGGACTGGTGGGGAAAGGCAAGCTGCCTTGGCAGGATATAAATTCCCAGTCCATATACCACCTCTCCTTCAGTACACGTAGAGTGCAAGAGATGAAGCTCCACATGCCAGCTGCCTTCATCCTGCTCCTCTTCCTCTGCACCCCAGGCACAGGGACACGTAAATACACCTCTGTCCTCACTGTGCCCAATGGAGGCCACTGGGGCAAGTGGGGGAGGCGGCAATTTTGCCGCAATGGCTATGCCAATGGATTTGCGCTGAAGGTAAAACTCTTACTATTTCCCACTGTCTCCTGTCCCTGCGCCTTGGTATACACCTCTCCACCTCCTAGAGTCTAAGGACTTTCTGCAGTTTTTTCTCTTCTTGAGTACAGTACTCTGTACATAGAACTATGAGGTTTTTTGAAAAATTTGTTCTAGAAAAAAAGAAAAAGTTAAGAAAAATATGTGTTTGTTTGTTTGTTTGTTTGTTAAGGAAAAGAGGTCTCCATTAGATAAAGCAAAACTAGGGCTACTGCCAGAATTGTTTTGTCCTCAAATTGGATTGAGGAGTGCTGGCAGATGCATGGTCTCCATGTGGCTGGTTTTGCTGGGAGAAGCCACGTAAGTGCAGAAATCTGCTGCTGCAGTCAGGGAGAGAGACAGCCTCCTCCAGCATCTCTCCTGGGAGTCCGAGTCTCTGCCTCACACCTTGGATCAGAAATAGTTAGAAAGCACAAAGAAGAACATGTTACAAGACATCTTTTCCCATGTATTTCCCATGGTATTTTATCTTTCTCATTACAAAAAGGAATTGGGACTTTATACGACTGGCACTTATATGACTTTTCCTGAGTTTTCTCCCCCTTCTCTTCTACTGCAGGTGGAGCCCTCCCAGTTTGGAAGGGATGACACGGCTCTGAATGGCATACGCCTGCGCTGTCAAGATGACTCAGTCATTGAGTCCTTCGTGGGGGAGTAAGTAACACTGTTTTTTCCCTTGTTTGTCATGCACCACCTCAACAAAATACCCATAGGTATCACCATTTGCAGGGGTCTCTTCTCTGGTTTGCTTTGTCTGCGTAGTGCTGGGGTATAAAGTAAATTAAAACACATGGTTGGGTTTTTTGTTCATTCATTTTTAGGGTAATTAGACACAGTTACTTCACATTACCGCCTTCTGTTTGCTCTTGAAGCTTCTGCAGAGCGCTGTGAACAACCCAAGCATTGTCACAGGGATAGAGTCCCCCTTGAAAATACACAATCCACAGGGCAGATGGAAGCAAAGGAGGTTTTAACCAAACATTTATAAACTGTTTGGGTGAAGCCCTGGCCCTGCTGCTCTGGATGGGGCAGTGTCTGCTTGGTGCGTAGTTGTCAGATGGGTCAAGGTTTCAGCATAAAACACGTGCCCGGGCTGTCCTTAGAGTTTCCACCAGAATCATAACTGTCCAATCTTGGACTTCCTATTTCTGATGAGACACCAATAAAGGGAAAAGTATATCCTTGGAAGGGAAGGAAAAAAAAAAGGAGAAAGTAAGGGGCCTCAGACTGCAGCAGGGCAATGTGCTGGTCACTGCTGTGAGCAAGGAAGTGTTAAGCTTGAGGGCAGCACGGTTAGGAGAAGGAGCATTTTGCAGTGGTTTGCAGTGCCCAGATATTCCTCTGTCTGCTTTTTTGTCAGGTGGGGTACCTGGACCGGCTTTCAGGTTTGCCCTAGAGGCTACCTGGTCTCCTTCTCACTGAGAACAGAGAAGTACCAAGGAGGAGGAGGTGATGACACAGCAGCCAACAACATCCAGTTCAGATGCTCAGATGCAACTGTGCTAGTAGGTGATGGACTATCATGGGGTAGATTTGGGCCATGGAGCAAAAGCTGCAACATATGTGGTCTCCAGACCAAGGTAGAGCCCCCACAGGGGCTTCAGGATGACACAGCGCTCAACAATGTGAAGTTCCTCTGCTGTAGATGAGCACTTGCTCCATCTTCATCACTGCCTACACATCACATATCCCACAACAAGTGAAACATCAGTAAAGCTTGGCTCTAGCTTTATACTGGGTCTTGTGATGTTTTGACTGCTTGCATCTTGCCGAACTGGACAATACCTTAGATGATGATGTCTTTTACAGCCACCACTATGTTAGCATATCTTCTCCTAGTTACTGAAGTGTATCATGTTCCCAAGAATCATCACATCACATAACTGCTGGTGTATCACTGTGAAAATGCCCAATCTCTGACAATTGCCCAGAGCTGGGGAACAGATTTCTGAGCTTTTTTTTTTTTTTACTTTTTTTTCCCCTGAGAACTAAATGGGGTGCAATGGAAATTGGAGTGGGCTCAGGAGAAGCATCAAAGGTTTGGTACCATTGCCCACTCCTAACTCTTATTGCCTCAAAACTTGTAAACGTTTTTTACAATAAACCTGTTATACCAGAGCTCCTGCCTTAGTGAACATGGATAGAAAGCGCGCTTACGCTGAGCACCCAGCTAAGTGTTCCTATGGTGCCAGCTGGGTGAGCTCCCCAAACCTCCCTTGCCGCTGCTTTGTGGTGTGCTCCACTGGCTCACCCAGCTGTTAATGCAAAACTCATTTTCATGGGACTTGTTTTTTTGTTTGCTGCCTCTGGGTTTCATGCTCTAAATAGAATGGGGAGAATCCAAACTAAAAATAAGCTCTGTGTCATTCATCCATTTTTTATGCTCCAATTTACTGGATAAGCTTGAATTTATTACCTTGTCCTGATGTGCTAGCTGTAAAGAATGCACTCTGGATTTGGGGAAAAATCGTGACTGGAGATTATTACTGTGCCCTAACATCTGAGCCACCGGGCCTCTCTGGCAAGAGTTTGAGAAGACTATCTGCCCCTCTGAGCACCTTTTTGGAAGTGCAGCTGTTGCTCTTCCCTCAAAGCAATGCTTTATGCATCTTTGTGCACCTGAAACAAGGTGGGAGCGTGGTGTTTTCGTTCTCTGTGAGACTGGGTGGTCTGTGGGGGTGATGTGTGCAGGACCACAGCCACGTGGAGCAGCACAGAGCTGATGGATGGAGGTGCCTTCTGCCAGTTCACATCCTCTGCTTAGCACATACACAGCAGCCATCACCACTCTGGCTCTTCATCCATGTGAAATTTTCTTACTGTCACTTACCTCAAAAAAATAGTCAAATAATAACTGCATTTGCCTTTAAAAGGAATGGAATACATCGGGCAAAATAATAGAATAAGCATGGTGTGCTCTTTGGTAAAAGGGTTTTGATAAAAAAATCAAGGGTTTAGTTTTGAGTAGATCACTGATCTGTCTAACTCTGTGTACTGTCTCTAGTGGCAATGCCCAGTATCTAATGCTTGCTGCCATAAAAACTTCCTCTGAGTCAAGGAAGTGAAGATTATGAATTTTATTGGCAAAGCGGACAGCGATCATTGGATATCTGGTCTTGGAGCCTGCCTTTGGAGCACATTGCAATTTCTCATGATGCTTGTGTCATTTTGCCTCACAGTCCCCTTTTTGACAACACAGGAATTTTCCAAGTAGTGGGTGATGATCGGAGGAGCCAACCATACAGAACTCAGGGTTGATTGCATCTACTGCAACCAGGCAGAGAATAAAACATTTCTGTTGGCTCTGGTTGTACTGTACAGGATATTGCTTCCTGTCTTCTGCACAGCTGGAGTAAACTGATGCATCTCCAGCAACTTCATTCAAAGTTACTTCAAATGAACCACTTACCCAAGCCTCAGTGGTGCAAGAAGAAATCTTATGAAGATCCCTGGGTTTGATTGATTTTATTTTAAAAAAATTAATATGAAATTTTCCAGCCAGACTTTCTGCTGCAGATCTGCATAGCTCTGATTTTTTTAATCTCAGGATCTGATTTATTTCTTAACCTTTCAAGCTGTTTTTTTGTTTTTTTTTTTTTTTTTAATTTGGTATATTTTAAGTGATTCTTTAACTGCTTTCTCTTCTCTTCTTGACTACAGACATTTTAAGCATGCAACTTTTTTTAAAAGAAATGCTTATTTTCCAAAACCAGCCCTATCAGCGCTTGAAATACAAGGGATTATTAGCTTCAAGGAAGTATTTTATAAATTCCATCTCCATTTGGGAGTTTCTGAAAAAATACTTATTTGTTGTATATTCAGCTCTCTATAAACATTCAAATCCCCAAGCTCTAGTACTTAGTAGTAAAAAAAACCCCTGAAATGGCAACCTTTTTCTAACAAGCTGAACTAACAAAATTAAAACTAAATTCTGATGCTATCACAGCTAACTGGGGTTAACTGTGACCACACAGAAAATGAGCTTCCAAAATGACTGCATTTTCAAACCCCACACATGGACATATCTTAATTTGAATCTAGTTACTTGTCTTCCATTTATTAATGAGCTAGGCATTGTTTCAGTTTATGAACTGACCACCCAGTATAATTAGTGAGGTGATATTTGAGGACATAAAAATACAAATAGCTGCACTGATCTAGACAAAACAGGCTTCATTCAATGAAAGTGAACAGGAATCATGGTGACATTATCCGTATCATCTTCTAAAGCTTGGGGAATACCTTTGCTCAAGCAGAGGCAGCTCCGTGCACTTCAGAGTAGTCTTAGAGGGACAACTACTGGTCACCTTCCACCAGAGCAAGTAGGGCAAGCAAAAATCACAAAGTATTTTGTATTACGATATTGTATGACTAGTGTCAACAGCAAATGCAGCAATGTGACATTTAAAGTGTTTTTTTTCTTAACATGTGAGTAAGCTGTGTGTCTTGGAGAGATATGCTATGTGAATCTAAGTTGTGCGTGCAGCCAGTGAGGTGTGGGAAAAGAGGTCTGGTAGTTTCCCTGTTCTCCAGGCAGAGATGGTTTCTAAGAGAATTAATTCTTGGAATGGCCATTATCGCCGAGCTGAAGTGCCTAAAAGAAGGAATTACTTTTCAAGTGACGTGTTCAAGAAGCGGTGCCTGTTTTCTCATGTGTATGTATGTGTATATGTAGATAATTGAAACACTTGACCTTGGTATCGCACATTTCTTCTCCATAGGCCAGGCCAAGCTGGAAGGCTCTGAACATCTGCTTCTTCTCTGCAAATGACCTATTCTGTTAAATTTTGAGGTTGCACTGGGGAAAGAACTATTCACATCATCAGCAAAACTGACCTTTTATACTCCCTGTTGTGCCAGGTGTAACATTCCTTCACATTGTTGCGTGAATAGACACTCCAAATGAGAGCTGTTTCAATAAATGTTTGGAAAACCGAATACCACCTCCTCTTCATATACTTTCTCATGTGTTTGTCAGCAACTTCAAAATCAAATGGGGGTGTTTTCATCATCTGCATACTGATGGAATACTTCCAGCCAGTCCTCCTCTGACGGTCCGCTTGTATAATGAGGGTCATACATAGAAAAGATGGGATGGGACTGCAACTTAGAATCGCAAGCTGAGCGTGTCTCAGCCATGTACCACACTCAAGGTAGAGGAATCAACCCGACCGAAGCAAAGGTATAAAAACATGTGTGCTGGAACGGATGTGGCTGAAACAGTGCAGAGCTGAAAACTGTGAGTAGCTACAGCTACATGACTTCAAAAAATTCACTGTGTGTCCCTGGCACACCTAGGAGTCAGGAACACGCCAAAGAACAGCTAGCCAGTTCCTGTGGGATGACAATGGGACCAGTGGCAAGACCAAGGACCAAGCAAGTACTATCCCTGCATCTACTGATAAAGTGGTAATTTTGGGGCTGGAGTATGAGCAGGCTTGGGGAAGGCAAAGAAGAGTTTTCCACCCGTCTACGCACATGTGGCACAGCTTCCAGGGAGAAGAAGCAGCAGGTCTGAAGCTTTCCAGAAGTGAATTTTAAAAGTCAGTTCTATTGAAGAAGAATGACTCAGGTCCGGAACAAACCTGCTGCTAGTGGTACTCGAGTAAACTAAGTTTGACATTGCTTCTAGAAAGTTTGCGTTACAAATCTTAGCCTTTATGGCTGCATTGTTCACACTGCATGAGGAAAAATAAATACTCCACTCATCTCAGGTATTCTGAAGCTTAAGTTATTAGGTTTTGTGAGTTGCAGAGAAAACAGCTGAAGATGCTTTAGCTCCATACTATTGTTAATGCTATACACAGTGGAGGCGTGCACCGTGCAGCTCATGCTCAATCTGTCATAGTTACCGTTGTTAGCCCTTATAGCCAACCCTAATTAGGTAGCATGATTACCAGTGAGGAAACAACTAAAAACACCTGTTTTAGAATTTTCTGAGTATAATTATTTGGAAAATTTGCTACGGAATGTAAGCAGCACCAAGACCAGGCTGGATGGGGCTTTGAGAAATCTGGTCTAGTGGGAGAGTTTAGAACTAGATGATCTTTAAGGTCCCTTCTAACCCAAACCATTCTATGATTCTATGACTCTATGAATATTAACCTATGGGTCCTGAGGAGAAAAACAGTGGGGTCCTGGAGAGGTGATTAACAAGGGACGGAATTCTGGCTTTCACCCTCCCTTGCAGCACTGAGCCTGTGGGACTGTGTATCCATGGTATTGTTCTTGAATCCAAAATTTTTGTCTGAGAAGTTGTTGCATGCTTGATACCTGCCTGCTTTCTCCATCTCTGCAGAAATGGAGCCTACTCGAGGCAGTCCAGGCTCTAGCTAGTGATGTTAGAAACTGGTGTCCTGGCAAGAAGAGATGGTAGAAGGTACCTCCCTGGCTCAGTGGAAGCTGGGGAGACTGAATGAGCCACGAAGTCCCAGGGAAAGTGTTGTCTGGTGGTTCAGAAACACAAGAGCAAAATGGCAACACCAGATGTGTAGAAAACATATTTCTCTTGAGCAGAAAATATGGAACCTTTCTTAGAGACTTTATCTTTTAGTGCACGTTTCCTGTGCTTTCCATATCATACTGGAGCAAAAATTGGCAGACCTCATAGCACCTTGCAACACAGACTGACTCTATATACCTTGCTGATGTTTGACGGAGGCTGCAACGATTCAACTAGTTTGATGACATTTGATACACTAACAACTGGGCCTCTCCAGAAAAGAGAAATGATTTCTTTTTGATCTCTCAAAACCAGCTCAATGGCAGGAATGGAGCAGTGGTACTTCAGCATGTTCCTTCATGAATATAAATCATCATAACAGACATCAAAGGCCTCTTTGGTGGCTGTGTAGCAGAAAAAACAAGTGAAGGTGCTGCAAGAGCAATTGCATGAGTTTATTAACTCAGTCTGTGGAAAATAACTTTTTTAGAGGGAGCATGGCAAAATGAGAAGTTAGGTTACTGCGTTTCAGGATGAGGCCCTGAACAGGTCTGAGATACACCTTTGTGCTTCTGCTGGTCTCTTTGTGCGGGGGAGCACTCTGCAGCTGTTTTGTGAATGACTTGGAGGTGCATTGACAGAATGTGAGTGACTAGCCTTGTTAAAATCCAGAAAGGGCCACTCATACCCTGTTCATGCTGCCAAAAAATATTTTAACTTATTGCACTTTTGCAAGTAGTGGGAACAGATAAAAAATTAACCCCCCAATCTGATGTTGTGTCCAGAATGCCTTTCAATCCTTGCTTCTCCCTTCAGCATTTTTTTTTTTCATGTCAGTGAACTCTTTATGGTGAGATAGCCAGAAGTAATTTAAAAAGCCACTTTCCTTCTTGGCTTTTGCCAATACAATATTGTGATTATCAAAAAAGAGCAGCTCTATTTTTTCTAATTTATTGCTATAACGTCCACAACATGGCTGGGATTGCTGTCAGTGGGAAAACGTGAAATATATTCTAAAAGTTGATTTGAAAACGTTTTCTGAGGAGAAAAGACAAAAATAAATTCTGACTCCCACCAGCTACGGTATTTCTGCCTCGCTGCAACAGCAACTTCTGTGTGCTTACTGGGAAGAGCAGTGTCAAGGGGACAAAGCTCTTCTTAATGTCAAAGGAGACATTCACCTCAGCAAAAGTAGTAACTTAGTGAAGAAAATACCACTTCTATTTCTAGGTGTTTGCAAACAAACATCTGGGAACAAACACTTCGTGTTGTATGAAAAAAACATAACTGTATTTCTCCTCTGGGTCACACTGGAGTCAGTGAAGTTATACATGTGTAAAATAGGGGATAAGTGAGAAAGACATAAACTTAGGAAATCATTACTGTATGACCTATCTGACGAAAAATGTCCTTTAAAGCCTAGCCAAATGACTGCAGCTTTCCTTGTGAGATTATAACACCAATGCTACGGTGCTAAGTAGTTATCCAGCAGTACCTGCTGAGTCTCACTCCTATTAGAGGTGTAAGAAACCCACTGGTGTCCTCCCAGGCTTTAAAACCCAGTTGGAAGTTTATCAATGAGTTATCTCGGAGGTGGCTTACCTTGAATGAGATACAGTGTCACACTCTTGCTTGTTAAACAGGCTTTTATGTAAGTGTTAGGGTTTCCATAGAAACATAACTAAATCTTTCCTCCAGCATAATCCCAAAGGCTTTCACAGACTTGGAAAATGTGCGGTGAATAGTCAAATCATTTTTTTATGCTGACAAAAAGAACGCCACAGTTGTCACCCAGTCAAGTTTCTCATGTGGGGTAAATAGATTTAAATCCCACATTGCAGAATTGCCTTGCAGCATTCGGACATTTTCTGGAATCCCATTTCCCTGCAAGCTCAGGTTTATAAACCTCTAATGAAACCTTACAGAACTGTATAAGCTATAGATGAGAAAGTCCAGGGGGTTTAGATTGGATATAAGGAAAAAATTCTTAACTGAAAAGGTTATCAAGAATTGGAACAGGCTGCCCAGGGAAGTAGTTGGGTTGCCATGTCTGGAGGTATTTAAAAGATGTGTAGATGTGGTGACTTGGCAGTGATAGGTTAACAGTTGGACCTGATGATCTTAAAGATCCCTTCCAACCAAAACAATTCTATGATTCTATAATTTATCTTCCCAAAGCATGCTGTTGAGTGCAAAATACATGAGAACAGAAACAGTAATTAAGCTGATGAACTCTTTCCCAGGTCTATGTTGTGCATTTTCTAGTGTTCTTCATGTCTAGTTTTAAATGTTCTCCTTAATTGTTGAGCCTCCCACCATGTAACAGGGATTCGCGAATTAGCAAGCTTTCCCCTGATGGTCAGTCCAGTGTGCTCTTGTGTATTTTCACCTCAGTTCTCTTAGCGGTTTAGGAACCTGTTTGCTTTTCTAGATGATCACTAGAGACGTTTCTTGATACTGTTCTATAACAGAAATGGGGCTGATAGGTACCAATTGTTTAGTAGCTTGTGGGCATTCTAATGCTATCAACTAAAAAAGAGACAGGGAATAAGCTTGATCACTGGGCTTAGACTGTTAGCTCCTCCATGGGTGAGTTTTCCCAGCCATTATTTTTTTTGAGGGGTCTTTTTTTTAGTGTTATAGAGATAGATAATATAAAAGAGTTTTTGGACTGCTTGTGGTCTGTGTATTTTGTTCTTTCAGTGCTGAGTTGTGCTGATTTTATGCCAGCTGAATAGCCAACAGAAAGAAAACCAAGAATGTTCAAGGTCTTTACTCTTTGTGCTGCCTTGTGATATCACTGTATTGGGAGAGGTCCTTTATATACTGTTTCCCATCTCTTTACCTCCCCAGTTAGTTTTTCTGCCTCCTTTATGTCACTACAAAGTTAAAGAAAGTTCCTATCTCATTGTTCCTGGCATTGCTAGAACAGCATGCAGAAGACTGATTCTGGGCGGGTAACTGGAAACTTTTTACACCTTTTTTTTCTCACCATTAGAGCTCATTTAAACAGATTTGAATTAATGTTTAGGGTAAGATTTGCTGTGTTACTGTTGCTGGATGCATTAGCAAGAATTTCTGCATTTTGAAGCTGATTTAGCAAGGCCATTTGACTGAACTTTGAGATCCTGAGCCATTTGTCATGAAGTCTTCCTCCTGTCCTTATATTTCTGTATTTTTTTCATTGAATCCCTGCATATTTAGTAACTAATCTATCATGAGAAGACTTCAAATGCAGAGTTCATACCCAACAGAGTTCTCACAGATGGTCTGCAAATACGTAAGGCCAAGAAATGTTGAGCTTGATGCTGTCTGTAGCAAGAAGCATGTAGCAACCTTCCTTGCTCAGGTAAATCCCATCCTATGAGTAAAACCTGGGTTAAAAAGGCCACAGCATAAAATGCTGAAAAAAATTTCAATTTCTAACTACCTTGGTTAAGAATAAAGGATTTTAGAAAAAAAAGTCAGGCTGTGCAGTGAGGCCCCTGATCTGTGTTCCAGTGGAGACCCCTGATCTTTTTCCTGCAGTGGTCAAAATGTTGTGTTGGTGCTGACTCCTGTGCTGGACTGCAGGCCCATGTTGCACCAAAAGGATCTCTGGGATTATTGTCTTTTTGGGCTTGTGTGCTCAAACTAATGAATGTACTCACAGAAGACTGCATTGTCACTTCACTCACCCTTTCAGGGGCTCATAGGAGAATCCTGGAGGAAGAAGTCCCCATTCCAACCCTATGATTCTAT
>VXBO01012472.1:0-109991 GCA_013400135.1 Rhinoptilus africanus
ACTGAAATAGATGAACTAAAGTGTAGCTTAATACAGTAGCTATTTCTAATTAATTAATATGGTATGGTTTAGTTAGAACACTTTCAATACCGCTGTTCAGATCTACAGCTGTTCTAGAAAAACAAGACTTTTACAAGTGGGTAAAAAAAAAAGAGAAAGTTTTAGAAATGGCTGTCTCTGCTTGAAGGGAATATCTGGGATGCAGCAAAAATCAGCATTCTTCTGAAACCTCATCCAAGTTTGCCAGCTGAATTTCAGACTAATCCACATGTAACTAATCTTCAATTCGGACTCAGTGTTGTATTGATCGTTTGATGGAAAAATTCTAGATTAAGTGTTAGTATTATGTTCAACAGTTGCCAGTTTCGTGTTTGGCATCTGAAATTATGTTCTCCCTCACTAAACAGCAGTGCCACTTCTCAAATTGAGACAGTGTTTTTCCAAGTTCTTGGCTGATCTATGTCACAAGAGCCCAGCACTGACTAAACACATGCTTCCTTTTGCCGTCTGTGTAATTTGTTCAGGATAGAGGCATTTTCAGCTTAACCTGCAGGCAGGGTTTTGGAAAATGCTGTACTCAGACATGCTTCGAGACAACAGTAAAGACTGGGGAAATTTTACTTTGTGTATGGGTACAGGCTTCACATTTGTATGTTAGAGTGCACTTACGGAGTGCATATAATCCTTAAAAGAGGATTATATAATTAAATGCACAGCTTGGGCATGGGCTTTGAGTCATATTTTTAAAAGTCTATTTCTTTTGACTTCTGAAAGTGTCTTCTGATACTGATTTTTTTCTCCTTGTTTCTATGTAAGGAGAACTGTAACCCTTTGCATGTTTTTACCCTATTGTGAAACTAGGAAAAAAGTTTTTACCTACCACTTTGCCATAATCATCCATTTTCACTTGAAACCTGGAACCTCCCTGACTGATATTTCATTTTGTGAAAATAAAGGGGGGAAAAAACCCACTACTGTTATGCATTATGTATCTTTTCATTTACAGCTTTGTGTTCAAAACCAGGAGTTTGGCATCAAAGAAGATGGAACACCTGAGGTGGATGCAGTTGTCATGGTATGTCAATTGTCAGATGATGAAGATTAGGCTTCTCTTGTTTAGAGGTGGTTAATTGATTTTTTTTTTTAAAGTCAGACATTTCATTGTATATGCTGGGTTGACAAAATTTTTTTAATCGATTATTTGGGTAATTCTAAGTAGCATGCACAAATAAAATTATGTTTGAAAAGGCAGAAAACCCCAGAGTTTTCTTAATGTTTAACTCCAACCTCAGGAGGAGCAACTTCTTCAGATAACTTTTAATTGAATGAAACCACGTTACAAACTTGGGGAATAAGTCATGGAGATTCGGCTTCAAAGGAGGTATTTGGGTTAGGAATCCATCTTTTATGAAGTCAAGGAAGTTGACTTTGTTAATGTCTTCTACATAATGATTTCACAGTGCTTGAGCATTAATAAAACAGACAAATTCAATCTTAATAACTTAAATGCAGTTGTAAAAATGTGTGGTGCCCTTTATTCTTTGGTTTGTGTTTTTTTGTGTGTGTGAAACAAACATTTCTATGCCTCAGAAACAAATACACAGACAGAGCTGGACCCTCCATGATACAAATTTGTGTTGCTGCTTTCATTCTTTCTACTTTCAGCTGTTGTTCTCTGTCTATTGTATGCCAGCAACTGTTGTCACCCTGAACTCCGTTTTCAGTCCCTTTTTTGAAATTTATCCTTGCACAGTGTCTCCGGGACTCTTTGAGAATAAGAAGTAGACCTGTGTGCCTTAATGTTTCCCAACTTAGGTCTCCAACTTTGAAGTTGATTCTTTGCTAACATGTCCATTTCTTGGATGTTAATCATAAGCCGATCATTTTATGGTCTTCTCTCTGTGTGCCTTGGTTACCTGAGCACTTGCCTTACCTTGGGTTTATTTTCTTCTGTAATTCTCTTTCCCATAAGCTTTCAGTCTTCTGGACAGGAGTTAAGACCTTTTTTGTTGCCTACTTTTGACCTCTTGTACATTTGCTACAGGTGATTCCTTTTCCTCCTTATAAAAGTTGGAATAACGAAAGACTTGCCACCTTTTGTAGTTTAAAGAAATTCACTGGGAGGTTTATGGACCTTTCTCAAATCGTTAGCCTTTTCAGAGTAGTTTCTGGTTCATATTTTTTGCTGTACTTCTGTCTCGTTACTGAGTGCTTTGTTCTTGTCCCGCGTACTTTCCATCTCCCTTGAGTGGATTGCCTTTGTGTTTTTTAATCCGTATTAACTACTTTTCATATCATGCTTATTCTGTTCATTTTACTTTAAGTGAGATCTTACTGCTTTATCTAGATTTGAGAAGGCCATGAAACTCCTTAAATCAAGCCTTGTGCTGTTATTAAAAAACCTACAAGCAGGTGACTCTGTTTAGCTTGCAAGTGAAGTTGTAGGTTATGGATAGAATTGTCTAAGGAATGTAGGGAAGAGTTAGAGGTTAATCCCAGTGTTTTCCAGAAAAGTAGAAAATACTTTAAATGGAAAAGTAGAAAACAAAGCAATGGAATTGCTGTTGGTCAGATAAATTTGTGTTGTTTTGTCAAGGGAAAAAAGAAACCCAAATAATAAATCCCTGTTTATTGGTTATACTTGAGTATTAACAATGATTTGCCTGATTTTGCACAGATAACTATTAAAGCATGGGGCTAAATTACTGGAGTTGTGTTCATTATGAGCTTAGTGTATCCTGTTTACTGTGTTTGGGTTAAGAAATTGTCACGATACAGTACCAGACTAACACAGCTGTAGTGGTTCTAGTGTCCAAACAGGGTAGCTTGTGTCTCACTGCAGAACAATGTACTGTAAATAATCCTGTTTTATTAGATGACTCTTATCCTCTACAGCATGTCTCTTAATAAATTAATTTCAATAATGTTCTCCAGTGATGAAAGTATTGCTGATAAAGCACAGGACTGACTACCAAGTCCCTCTGCAAAATTATTTCCAGTGTGACACTACCATTGAAAATAAAAGAAAAAAGCATGTGGCATTTGAGCAGGGAGGTGATCCTGTAGATAGTCTTTCTTATTGCTCATTATAGTTGCTTGCTTTCTTATTAAAAATTAAATGAATTGCATGAAATGCAGAGTACTATAGGAAAGCAGATTCAGTACTTCATGATCCACTGTTAAGGCTAACTAGGGTTTTTTAAATGTATTCCACAAAACTTGCACAGAACCGTCTGCCCAGTGTGTCATTCAGGATCATGCAGAAATAATCCTTAGATACTGAAAAACCTAACTTTCTCTCATGCGTAAGGGAAACTTAGTTGTTCAAGGAAGTAGAAAAGATTTCTTGGGACATAAAAAATAGGAGTTGGGTCACTTCTGTTTTCCATGAAATTTCTGCTGTGGTAGTGCTTTGCAAATAAGCTCTGAAGTATGCAACCCAAAAGTTAAGTGGCCATTTCAGGGTGTTATACTTCTGTGTTCTTCTGTAGCAGGTATTTTGTGAAGTGCAAACTGCTACCTTTATCTCAAGACAGTTAATAACAGCAAATGAATATAGCTGTTATTGTCATTATTGATGCTAAAAATTCATTTTTATAGCTTGTAATAAGAGCAAGTTTCTTTAACTTTTTTTTTCCCTGATGAAAGAAGCAGCATTTGATTGTGACCTTGTCAGGTGATACAATTCTAATCAATATATCATTGTTGGCAGTTTTTAAGGATTCATCCTGGATGTGTGTGCAATGCATGTGCACCCACTACCAAAGTCCACTGGAAAACAATCTGTGCTGCCTGCAATGCACATGAGGTTTTAGTATGAAATGTAATACTAACAAATATCTTTCAGCTGTTTCTTGGGAAGTCTTTTAGACCTCTGGCTGTTAATCCTTGTCCCAGTTCTTGGGGAAAATCTATTTTGCTTTTAAGTGCTTTATCTATAATCAGCTTATTCAGAATTAATCTCCATACCCATCTGCAGGCTCTTGATAGACTGGTAATTTCCCTTCCATCTCAGTCTCGTGCCCGGAGAAATTGCACACTTGCAACTAGTAAAATTTTTGTTGTTTTCAGCAAATGTAAAATTGACATGGGCAAATAATGTTAGGCTTTAAAACAGAGATGTTAATGTTAGGTAACTGTTGAGAAAAAGCAAAGTTTAGAGGTCAGATCTTTAGCCACTCGTTTAGCCATGCAGAGGTTCAGTACTCACTGTGTTTCAGTATCCAGTTTTGCATATTAAAAAAAAAGTAAATGAGAGCAAAAATAATGAAATGGAGTACACACGATGAAATGTTGTGCTACACCAGTATCCTCATGGAATCAGTTTTCAGTTCCCTTAGTGCAAGAGGGTGGTGAGAAGAGGATATTTGTTATCGACAGACACTTCATAGTATCATGAAACGTGAATATACAAGTGCAAAGCTTCTCAAGCTCTTTAAATGCTCAGACTTTCTTCACTTTTAATGTTGCAGAGGAAGTGTGTAGCCATGGTTCACTCCTGCATTTCATTGCACGTTTTGGATCTTCTTAACCGAGAATTTTCTTTTAGCATTTTAAATGTTTTATAAACATTTAACAATCCTTTATGCTTGTAAGATCAACATTTTTCAGATCTCATCTTTTCACCCAGATTTCAGACTATTTGGTGAGTGGCTAATTCTCCAGAGTCACTCTGGTAATTAGTGGAAGAGTTGGAAATTGTCTGCTTGTTTCTGTCTTCAAGTTTTTGACTACTTGTGTACATTCCTTTGCAATCCAGTGATTCTTCTGTCTGGGTGAAATAGGGGTAGGTGAGAGGTGTACAGGTGTCTTGTGCTTTGCTGTTTTATTGACCCTGGTCAGAGGGGTTGCTGGCTAGGAGACTGTGAACAAACAAGCCGCCTTGTGGAAAGATTCTCTTCCCATTGAGTTTTGGTAACCTCGATCTCTAGATCAGCCTTTAAGATTGTCTGTCTTGCAGTTCCCTTGTCCAAATCCATTGTGTGCTCTTCATCCCTCAACAGCTGATGTTTATGTGTATGTGTAGCAGCTGTGTTTTCATCTTTCATGTATGGAGTCTAGCGCTGTTAATGTGCTAAGCGTTAAGGCACGTAATCCCTTCTGATAAATCCACAAGAGCCTAAGTGTAAGTGATGGGTTAATAGCAAAATAGCTCCTGTAGATTCAGAGCCCATTACTTGGGTTTTCTTTTTTTTTTTCTGTGCTCTTGTAGAGAGATAAAGCAATATGAGAGAAGTTAAAAGATGAAGTTGCAGAAGGTGAATGGCACCTGTTTGTTCCTTCTTAGTAGGAAGATCAACATCAGGATTTCTCTAATTTATAGTAGTTCAGTGAATTGATACTTTAAAATATAGTAACTCACACTCTTCTATGAAATCTGCTGGTACTGGTGTGGCAGACCTGATGTCGAATGCTTGCTTTTATTTTGGCAGTGATAATGCTCACTAACAACAAGTGCTGCTGACCATTACCAATGCTATGGTACAACATTTTGTAAGAGCTTTGGGCCCTAAGCATTTACAAGATGTGTTCATCAAGTAGTTGGTTGTTATTTGTCACTGAATTTGCTTTGCTTACTGATGAAATCCTTCTCCCTCTGTTTGTAGGATGATAAAGTTAAATCTCTTCTCCTCAATTTGTTCTGCTGTAACAGACTGACAGCAGAGCAGGTGCTGAGGGATGATTGCTTCCTCACAGTTGATGCAAATCCAGCTTCACCACCACCAGGTGAAGAGCATGAGCTACCAGAAGAACATCCTTCTGAGAAGACAGGTGAAGAAAAAATGCCATTAACTGAGGAGAATGGAGCAAATCCTACTCAATAGATGAGGAACTCTTCTATCAGATGTTTGATTGAGACTTCTGTTTTTGTTTGGTTTTGAAATCAGTGCCCTTATCTGAAATGTCTAAATATAAAAGGCTTGGTCGGTGCAGTTATGTTTTGTGATTACACGATCTTCACTGCATTTTCAGTACATTTTATTCTAAATAAATGTTGGAGGGTATAAATGTGATGTTACTGACTGTTCTTTGTCACGCTTTTTTTCTTTGTCCATTATGTAGGCTTTACATTTACAGAGAATAGTCTTGTTACATGCCAGAGACCTTTAAGATGAAGCTTGAGTAACTTGTTTTTGTATCCAGTTTTCTATCCTCCTCCTTGCTGTGATTCCAGATAATGTGTTGTCTTAAAGATGCTCTAGGGCGTTACCTTTTTGCTGGATGTTTTTTGTTTCTGCATAGACAAGTGTCCTACAGCAACTGCCTTCAAGATTTAAGAAAAAAAAAGGAAGTACTGCTTTGACAACTGGTGAAGGAAACGGAGAGCAGCCTCTTTTCTGTGTTTCTGCATTTGAAAAATGCTATTTGCTTTCTAGAGAGCAGGCATCCTTCTAGTTGCTCCTTTGCAGTGCTGCTGCCAACCAAAATACTATACACATGCATTTGCAAAAACTACTGCTTATTTGCTTTACGTAAGTGTATGTGTATATCATCTGTTCTAAAATGTTGCTCACAATAGCTATAAAAGTGTGATTTTCTTGAGCAGATTTGTTTGCCTGCAACACATTGCTGTTAAAGTTACCAGTGAAAGAGATTTGTCAGCTGTTTATTTTTACAGGAAATCATTGCTTATCTTTATGAACGTTTTCCTTTCTTAGAAAGAAACAGGTCAGTGTGCAGAGCTGCTGTAGCAATAGATTTAGCCTCTGGGTGTTGCTCTTGGACAGTGCTGTCAGCAGACTAGTATTTTGTAGAGGAATTACTGAAACTGGATGTTGTCGGATGAAGAATGTAGAAGTGCGATATGTAATGGGCAAGAAGCAGCACCAGGGGAATTGGAGATCCCTCAGGTACAACAATACAGTCCGCAGTGGATAGAAGATACCTCCTTGGCAGATCTGCCTCTGATAGTAGACTTGGTTTTCTGTCCTTAAACTAATTAGTTTTTTATGTGGTGTATATTTTTTTAGCATGTAAGATGCTTCATCCTTTTTTCATTAAATGATAATGATTTTTTTAGTTTGTGATATGTGTATAACTAGTGATAGAAAAACTTTTGTTAAAAATATTTTTTTATTTAGAATTTTGGTTAATGTTATAAATATTTTCATTACAGAAATCGCAGAAGAATAATACCTTCTTTTTTGTCAATGAAAATAAACAGTTTAGCAGTTTCGTGGGATGCTTTCCAAATACTGACTGCAGTTTTTCACTGTTAATAAAAGGATAACTTTACTTTGAATTAATGTGAAACGCTCAGTAGAGCTAAGAAGACTAACCTGATGGTTTGTGTTGTGGTGTGTCATGTATATTAGAATAAATTTTTTCCCAATTTTCCTGCTCCAGAGTCCATCCACCCTGAAGCGTACTTCTTAAGTCTCTTGATAAAAAAATTTGCAGTCTCTTCAAAATATCTTCACCAGCTCTAAATAATATGATTTTATATGTGGAACCTAGCACATGAGATGGGTTTGGTTTTTTTAAGCTACAATAAAACTTTTGAAATCTTTTGGTACATACGAGTGACAGACTACTAGACAGCCTTGCCATTTGAATTAGTGTTGATTACAGACTTAGTGCCACCAGTTCTGTTTGTTTCTACTTCGACCTTTTCTATGGTAATTTTGTAGCTCTGGCTTTTCTTCTCCGTTCTTACTTGCTGGAGGCCTTAAGAAAATGGGTTGGTTTAGGGTCATGTAGCGTAGCTATGCTGCCAAAGCTGAATACTAATCTGTGATAATGGAATAACGCCTGCTGTTTTGTTTGAGACACACCTTTTTGAACTGCATCTCTTCTGGATAGAAGAGGGGTACTCAAAAGATAGAGGAGGGGGGTTGAAATCATCCTCTAGGAACAGTCTATCTCCTTACTCGCTGCTGCTCCTAAGAAGCCCAAAGGAAACTTACCTCACTTTTCCTTGATATCAGTGTTCTGCGGTTTTGAGCAGTGTCCTTGCCCAGACCAGGCTCGTGGGGGACCTTCAGGGGCTGAGTGTTGCTTCACTGGGAAGTACTGGATTCAGTTGCTGTCTTGGGCCCAAGATACTCAGAACTTCTTATGGCCTCTAATGGTAAGCCTGCAGTTAGAGGTTTTGGTGCTGACATCTTCCTTTCATGAGGACTGTTACCTTTGTTCAGAGTTGTGTTCTCTCTGCGCCCCTCACCTTGATGGTCACCAGTTGTGTGTCGGTATCAGCCTTGGCTTTTGCTCCGTACATCACACCCAAGTCAGCTACTACAGTCACCTTCTAGGCTGTAGATCTGGTAACAAAGTCACCTAAGAGGAAATGCTTTCTTCAGGCACCTGCAAACAACCACTTTCTCTGGCTTCACCTAACCTAGCCTGCAGACCTGGGATAGGGATGGGTTTCTTTAGGAAGAGTTCTTTCAGCAGATTGGGAGAACATCAACATTTCTCATCTCCATGGTTTGGGTGGAGCTGTGGGAACTACTTGTCTCTGAACGCTGCACCTCCAGTCACTTCTGGAGACTCCTGGTGTTTTGTTCACTGCCTCTTAATCTTCACGGCCACCCTAACATCCATAATAACTACATAATTACTACATCTTTCCAGGTAGTTTGCTGCTCACTCCAGGAGTATTTAACGCTCCTGCCTTTGTGGTTTAGAGAAGGGTGGGGTTTCTTTGTACTTCCAAATAGCTTTCTGCTAGTACAGAGTCCTTATCAGCACGTAGTAGTATTTTAACACATTTTTTTTCCTGATGGTGGCTGCAAGTTTGTAGCCTGCAGGTTAAATTACATTCCTTCAGAGGCAACTGCCTCAAGGACTTCCCCTAAATGGGCAA
Source organism: Rhinoptilus africanus (assembly GCA_013400135.1). Lineage (NCBI taxonomy): Eukaryota > Metazoa > Chordata > Aves > Charadriiformes > Glareolidae > Rhinoptilus > Rhinoptilus africanus. Next base: position 8,807 of record VXBO01012472.1, read on the forward strand.
AGGTTTGTTTCATCTGCAGTCGCTTCATTTCCCCAGCTTACAAGGAAACTGGTATGAATTCACCCTGATTTCAAGGCAGGATTCTTTTAGCTTGTAAATTGATGTCTTCATAGACCATGGTGGATATTTGAGAGCCAGATCTTCACTCACATAATTTAGAACACTGGTGAAAACTTCCCTCAGATTTCTGGGTGTGCGGGGGCGGCCACTAAGATTATGCGCCATGCCAGCTCCTGCAGCAGTTGTCTTGAAACATGCGTTTTGCACAGCAGACAGACCTTGTGGCTAGATAGAGTGAAAACAATTGTCAAGTTGTCCTGTCCTTTAGGGTTGTGGACAAATCTGCCCTTACGACATGGAATTCTGTTCCCTTAGTGCCAGCATGCCCGGTGGTGGGGGCATGTGGGCTCGGGTGTCGGAATTGGGTTTTGGCAGCTTTGGATTCAGGGGCCGCAATACATCAAGATCACACTGTGTAAAAGTGTCTTCATAATTTTAAACCATTTCAATTGGCATTTTTTTTTAAAGATATTGTATTATCTCTTTTGTCTGGGATCAGTGTTACAGCTGCAAGGTATGTTATCAGTAGGTGGGGAGAAAGAAGATTTGCCCTGCTGTGTGAAGACGCAGTGTTGGTTTGTATTTGTTAGGCACCTGCAATACCAGTAGCTAGTTAGCTGCCTGAGGCCTGTGAGCAGGACCACCACAGGACTTGCCGTACAGTAGAGCTGGGAAAGCTTCCCAAAACTCCCTGACATGCAGTTCTTCACTTGTGAACTTCCAGCTGTTCAACTTCCCTGCAATCTTAACAATTGTTAGGGTGGTCAAGCAGACTGTATCTGTTCTGTCTCATCTTGGCAGTCCCAGTGTGAACCAGAAGTTTATGGTATCCTGAGTATTATGAGTTCAGTCCATCAGTTTATCAGCCCTCTGGCTTCTTTGTGATCTCCTTTTTCAGCTCTGGCCTCGTGTTTCAGCAAAGCCAAGAGCTGTACTGCCTGGCGTTGGTATACTGGGTACTGGCAGCCTTGACAGCTCTGGAGAAAGAGTCCTTGTTTGAGGAGGAAGAAGGTGGTGCGTGCGAGTGCTGGGGCTTTGAGATGCAAGATGCTATTCCTCTAGGTGACCCAACAGCAAGTCTTGCCCTTACCAGGTATGTCTTGGGTTTTCTGTTCTCCCAGATGTGGCCTAGGCTTCCTGTGCTGTTGAAGTGCATGTTATGGCATTGCAATCAGCGCATGGTTGTGTGTAGGTATTTCCAAGGGCTGAGGGAACATTTGTAATGTTTTCTCCATCGCTTACTGAGCCCTCTGTGCATTGCTGCAGCTTCTCTGTCTAGCCACCTGCTTGAGAACTTTTCTTCTGTTCCTTGACCTCACTCTGATAATAATGTTTCTCTGTTGCTCTCAAAGGCAGTCTGTTGTGGCGTTACTGGAACCTGAAAAATCTGTGAAATTCAAGTCCTTAATAATGTTGCCTTATGTACCCTGTGGTGGGTTAAGTTATTGCCTGCTCCCCCACCTTGCCCTGCCAAGGCAGGAGCAGACTAGACATAGGGGCAGTTCTTGAAGGAGAATATAGGAGTTACGTACCCAGTAGACAGTCTTTCAAGTGTCTTGAGGTTCAAGAGAAGTATTTGAAGTGGTAATTAGCACACTTCAGACTTTTATGCTGTGCAAATCCTACCAGCCGAAACACAGAACAAACGTGCAAGAAGCCTTGTGCAGCGTGAAAGTCACATACAACGTAAGCGCGTATAGCAGCACAACTCAGAGGATCCAGTCTCCCTCAGGACAGAAACCAGGAGAATTCCTCTGGAGCAAATAGATTGAAGATGCTTTGGTCCAGCTACTGTGATGAAAGCTGGATGAATACTCCAGAGTAAAAGCTTGCTGACCTTGATGTCGGGAGATGCAGGTGGAGGCTGCTGGAATTGGAAGTGGTTTTATTTGAAAAACTTTTTTTCTTTTTCCCCTCGTAGGACTTTGTTTAACGTTGAAGTCTGCTGTTGGGAAATGCAGATCTGTTCCATAGCAACTTTTCTTCCTTTTCCTAATTTAAGATAACTGTCAAAATGATTCCACAAAAGGAATGCTGGCCTCTTTTTGAAGGCTGGTTGTTGCCAATGTTCATCATTTTGCAGGTGTGCAGTTGTCGTAAGCTCATCAGTCGGACTGTAATTTTAATCCTCTTGGAGCTGTTGTTCATTTGTTCTTCTAGCTGTCACCTTTCCTCTGTAAAGTCTTTCCTTCCCTCCCTCCCTAGTTGGAACCTTTTGTTTGTCTGTTTTTAACTTCTGTATTGGCCCAAGGATTGGCTACTGTGGTTACCTGTTTTCTCTGCACCTTTGTGTAAAATTTTTTGGTGAAATGATCAAACTTGTATTTGCATACTGAATTTTGTAGTGTCTGGTTACGTTTCAAGCTATCACAGTATCATTGAATGGTTTGGGTTGGAAGGGACCTTTAAAGCTTTAAAGCAAAAGACCTTCAAATCTTTTGCTGTCAGGGCCTCATAGGTTCAGTCACTATGACTCAACAGCCCTTGTATTTCAGTAAGTCATTCCTTACATCCTCTCTAGGAAGATGACTGTTGTAGGTGAGGATGGTTTAGTGCTGGTATTCTTTTGGAGACACTGTTGTTTCAACAACAGGTATTATACTGGTCCCAATTGCAAGTAAGGTGACTGCAAATGTGCATAAACTGTGAGGCTGATTTGGGTATGCTGTAGTGATTTGTCACAGAGCAGCCTTTTTTCCTCCAACTTAACAATAGGTTTCCAGCCTTGTCCGGCTGTGTGCTGCACCTTGTCCCACTGCTCTACTAGGGAAGCAGCTGATCTTTAAAGGTATGGTCAAAACCCTCACTCTTAGAGTCGTCTGCTCCCACTGCTGGAGACTCAAGTGTGGGGAACTCAGGGAGATTCTGGATGCCACTGGCTTGGTTTTTGAACAGCACTTTTTCCTTCCTGGGTAGTACTGCTCTGGTGAAAATATCTCTAAAAAAAAGACAGGCTTTGATAGGAAGCTTAAGAAATGTACAGTACATCTGAAGAGTACTTGATAAAGTCTATACATATCACCCATATGCTATTTCGAAGCATAGGTGGCAGTATTATTTCCTTCTCATCCTAACTCTACAAGAAGTTACTGCTTTAGTCCTTTGGAAGAACACAGTGGCATGAAACAACCTGTTAGTGCTGTTAGATGGGCCAAAATGCTGAACTTCAGTTTATTGAAAATGTAAAACGTTTTCCAGTCGGAGCGTACTGGCAGACCGGCATGTTGTGTTAATATCTTAATACTACGCCTCAGGGCATTTATGAAGTTAATCTTTTGACATTTTTATTTGCTTTTTGGCTCAACATCACGATTCATTTTTTATCTTTTAGAAGTTGCATTTATGACTGTCGTTTAATTGATGGTAACTACAAATTACACTAGCTGCAAAGGAACACATAAAAGAAATGCAAGTAGTATAATTTGGAACATGGTAATCTTAGTAGCCTGAGTCATGAATTTCATCATCTGCTGCAGTTAGTAGCATTTTATGATTCATAAGTCTTTTCGTTTCTTTTTTTAGTGTGTCATCAGAAAGCTAGCTCAACAGTAAGGTGGCAGAATTGTCTTTTCTCACCCGAGTCTAGGAGAGAATGCAGGTTTGATTGTTCCTACATATACGTAGTAAATCTGTCCCTCTAACCTCTACAATTTGCGAAACAACTTCCCGTGCTTCGCTGGAGCACTTGCTGATTAAGCCATTCACATTATCAAATGGCCACTACCTCAACCTAAAATGCATGCTTTGTTCAAATTGTTTTGAAATGCATTTATTCATTTGCTGAAGGTGACCTGCCACTATAGATCAGTGCACAGACACTTACAGAGCGATCCTGGGCTGTCTTAAGCAGGAAGCAATCAGCATTTGCTTAATGTTAAGTTAGTGCTACTGCAGAAGTACTGTCAGGCCCTTGAATGCTTGATGTCTCTAATTTAATTAGAGAAAATGTAATCTTTTCATTACTCTGTGGGTTTGCTTTCAGTTTAAAATCTTCAAGTGGTGTGATTTGTTTTGGAATGTCCCCTCTTTTTAGGTGCCATGCCAGCAAGGTTACCTGCCACCTACTAACTTCGTTTTAAAGTTTGAAAAGCTCTACAGAAAGATCGGTCTTTGTATAGACAGGTAGGTAGCGACACATTACTAAAGCAGAACTTGCATTAATCAGGAGAATGAATTTGCTCTAGTAATGTTTATTGCTTTTTCAGGAACCAGCATGGTGAGGAGAAACAAGTTATGTGCATATGAATGTATGACCGATATCTTTGTACCCATGGTCGTTCATTATAAAAATCAGTATCCTCAATTCTTGTTAAGCTTGTAAGCTTATGCTAAGGTAAATGTCATATAAGCTCACAGTGCTGGGGTAGTGGCTGCAGGCACAGGCTTGACAAAGTAACGATATAATCATAATGTACCACTGTGAGGTGGCACTTTTCACTGAAACAAACCTTGTTTTTATAAAATGCTTGCAGGCTCCCCTTCTGCCACATGTCTGTCCAGCTATGAGGACAGAGGAAACTGTCCTGTACATGCATGCGTACCTGTATGCATTCTGATGTTTGTATTTAGATTCCTCTAGGATTGCTGCTTCCCAGCTTCCATTTCATTAACGCGTGTGTCTTTCCATAGAGTGGCTCTGTGAGTAAGTGGTTCAACTGTGCCATTAGAATTAATTCTGAAATGATCCATGAATGGTCAGCCACTGTCTAATACCTCCACTTTTTCCATTGTTTTGATAAATCTTAGTATGGTAACTCCCTTTCATTTGCATAGGTTGCTGTGCAAGATTGGGTCACTTCTAAAGAACGTGCAAAATAATGTCTTTTGACCAGGCACTGATTATCCAAGTAGCCTCAAAACCAAGTTAAGTTACCTTTAGCAAGTTAAATACCAAGCAACTTCAGAGTAAATCAGTTGGAGAAGACAGGACTTTTTGAGACTTAAAACATCTCCAGTGACCTACTACGTGTCTTTTCAGCAAAATAATGGGGATACCCTTTGTCTTGGCCTAGGTACTTTTTCCAGACTTGGACATCACGCATCAAAGAAGAATAAAAACTCATCAGGGACAGTTCTGGGAGGAGTATGAGAAAGTCAAAGGTCTACAAACCAGGTTCTGTAAGCTAGAAAAAAGACTTGGGTAAAGAAAGGGTGCATTTTAAGTCTTCAAAGAGGTAAAAGCCTAGAACAGAGATGAACAAAATGGAGTTATTACGACTTCTGCCCTTTGGTGATTAATGGGTTGATTTTTACAGCAAAGGAAGTTAAGGTGAGACATTAGGGAAAGAAATATTCTAATTCAGGAAGTTAAGCACTGGAATGCATGGCTCAGGGAGGCCTGAAGCCTCCAGTACACTAGTGAAATAAGACAAACAGGAAGGACACAGATATTTTGACTTTTTTTTTAATGTATCACTTTGCCTTAAGCCATCAGTATTAAGTATGTTGGTTCATCAAGAAAAAATGTATGAACTTGGAGTACCTTAAATTGGGTGAATTAAAAGGTAGAATCCTGGGTCAGAATCCCTCTTTTGCAGATGATAGGGAAAGGAGACCTTGGTTAACTGCTTGCAATCGAGACGTGTCTGCAGTTCCAGTCCAAGGAAGCTTAAAAAGTGGCTGTCCTTTTCTCCTTATTGGAAGCTGCATGCATGACTTGTTCTGTAGCAAAGGCAGCTTGACATTTGCAGAGACCTGCAGCACTCAAAGTAATAGGTTCTGCCTGCAAGGATGACTTCAGCGAAGGCTTTATCAATTGTAAAGTCTTGTTCAGTACATCTCTAAATCAGTTTTAAAGCATTTTAATTTATTTTAGGCAGAGGCCTGTTGTCCTTAGGTAGCTGTCAAATGCATTGCTGCAAGCAGTAACTGTCTTCTGTGGACAGAATGTCACGGGTATATGATTAGTAAGATACCAAGCTTTGTTTGGGTACAAGGCTGAAAACACCCATGGATGTCTCACCCTGTTGGGAAACATTCTATTTCGAGTATACTGCCTATATGTCTAATCTGCCATGGGGGAAGAATTGCCAGATAACACACCGCCTGCTGGTAAATTGTCATCGGGCTGGGCAAGATGCTGGATTTTACCAGTATTCATATGGGACTCTCCCACCTCCCAGAAAATCTGCTTCAAATCTGGGCTGACTATGTCTTGAGAGAGGTTACCAGAATCCTATCTGCTCTTTTTATACCTCTTCTTTTTTTACAAATGGTACCTGATGGTGGAAAGTGATCTCTTTCTATACAGGTTGTTGCTGTTGGTTCCCCATCTGCTGTGCTTGTTTGTCGTATCTGCAGCAGCAGTAGTTAGGATGATCCAGTCATGGTTGCCTTCAGGTGGAGCAATAAGCAGCAGAAGGAGGTGAACTTCTGAGAAATACACCTCCTGCTTTTCTCCAGCTGTCCCTGGTAGGAGGAGTATTACAAAATAATAATACACAGAGTGTGATGCAAACAGACTTGTTTTTCAAAGGGAATGATGTGCCAAGCGTTCCAGAAGAGATTCAATTTGTAGAATGTTTTAGACCATTAGCTCATACTGAATTTTTGCTATCAACCTTTTTCTCAGGAAGCTTGAAATCAAAAGGTCAAGGGGGAATCCTGAACCAGGAGAAGGTAAAGAAACCCACCTCGCTCTGCACTGATTAAATTGAGTAAATAGAAACTAAATGTCCCTTCTCTCACGGTTAGCTTGTTGAGACAGTCTTGGCAATGAGTGTTCTTCTGTTCACTGCATCCATGCAGTTAGGGTCACATCAGATGACTGAAAACTCTACCCCAAGTTCTGAGTATGTGCCACTGCTCTCAGTCCACCACAGGCACTGAGTTCAAGGTATAGCCTAATCCCTCCCATGTCTCCCAGCAATCTGTAAATGCGCAGTATTTTCCCTTGTCATCAGAAAGACTTTACATCAAGAAAGTGCTGAAGTCTGTGTCTAAAGGCTTTGCTGAGTGGAGGTGGACTGAAATGGCCCTCTTTAGTGGTTTCGTGAACTTGGGCCAGTGTCGCTGTTTCCCCTGCTGTGTGCTCAAAGCTTTGCAACTCCTGTGTGATGAGGAGGCCTAATGCCTGGCTAGCTTCTGTTCTTCTGCTTTTTAAATCAACGTGTTGACCTAAGATATGTACGTGTGGTTGAGGATAAAGGTGTTGGGAAGAATTCTGCACAGGAATGGTACGCATGTTGTGTTGCTCACCCAGAGGGGAACAGTGTGGATGAAAGCATGTGCATTTTCTTTTAGGCTACAGCATTAACATACAGCTCCTGTAGTAATTCCCAAATTACATATTCACAAGAAACATTTTGTCATTTCCTGGAAAATATTAAAATCACATTCTCCTGAATATATAGGGAAGATGTAGGCCTAGTATAGACATACCTGGGAAATATATTATATGAATTTGGTGGCTTTTTGTTAGTAATCCAGTGTTTCTTGATGGGAACTAAAGCTAAAATGGTATTCCTATAAAGCTTCTTGTAGTCTTTTAAAAAAATTTAACTAAATAGTGATGGAAATTTAAATGCCTTTAATAGAAAACAGGAAGGAAAGTATGTGTTTGGAATGAGAGGCAGGGGCATCATGTTTAGGGCTGAAAGTCTCCTCTGAAGTTACTACCCATCTAACAGTTGCCATGTGGTACATGTTGACATAGGACAGCCTTCACTGGGCACGGAGAGGAGATCTGCAGTATTATACAGCATGAAAAAAGCTCTTTTATGATAAGCCAAGCATTTGAAGAAATGCGTGTAAAATCTAAGGGAAAAAAGGAAACATGAAGCTGTTTTATTTGGGGCAGACTTCTGAGAGTTTGCTCTTTGTGGAAGTGGAACTTGATGGACCACTGGACATATTTTGGATAAATTTCAGTGTCCTTTTCAGATAAAGTTAATGGATCAGTTCATATCAACTCCACAGTTTCTTCCATGCCAAGGAACATTCTGCCCTGTGCAGGAGCTGGGTGGAGAAGGAGTTGTTCCACTTTCATTATGAATCCCTTGACCCCACTGCGTGTCTTTTGGGTATTTTTCCTTTGAGTGCAGCTTTACAGGGCAGCATCACCTCATATGCTAGCTAGCAGCACAGAATGCTTCTCTGTTCATGTTCAGGTGTCTACTCAGACCTTACTTTCTTTAACAGGTCACTTAAAGGATGCAGAACATTCTTGTTACAGCACCAGGCCTTTAGCTTGCTGCTGGGATCCATGGTTCACCTGCACCACTTGTCAGGGATTCAGTTTCTCCAGATGCTGACACCTTTAAAACTTTTTCTGTAACAAGTGTGTAAAGTGCCTGTTGGTAACTGTATTTGTAGTTGTTGATGTTCATGCAGGAGGAGGGGTTTGCATCCTCATACCTTCTCAGAGCTTTGCTGAGTTAAATAAGTGCAACATCTGGAGGGTGATGATAAAAAATACCATGCGTGTACATGCAGTTGCATTCAGTTCTTTTTTGTGCTGTTGACTCATCTTGGTTACTCTTCTCTAGGAGTCAGTAAATGTTAGGGCAAAGCACGTTTGCATCCAAATCTTTGTCTCCTAACTCTGCTGTTGACAAAGATACAGAAAGGCAATCAAATGTATCTAATCTGAAAGCTGACATTTTAATTTAATATTCCCCAAGATGATGTGAACAACTCGGGGCACGCCAAAGCAGAACTCACAACTGTCACAAGTGTGTGGGTAGACAATATATGATGCACACATGCTATGAAAAGAAAAATCTAAAAAAAAAAAGTTTGTGATAAAGTGATTTAGCCTGCGTATCTGTTTATGTGCTTACTCCCCCTGACTTAGGCTCCGTTTGCTTGTTTACATATTGGACAGACACTTAGAACCAGTGTGTCACAGAGTGGATGAGGTTGGAAGGGGCCTCTGGAGATTGTCTAGTCCAACCTCCTCCTCAGGACCATGCCCAATCGGGTGTTGAATATCTCCACTGATAGAGACAGCAAACCACTCCAGCTAATCTGTTGCAGTTTTGGACCACCTTTACAATAAAAAAACCCCATTTTTCTTATGTTTAAATAGAATTTTCTGTATTTCAGTTTCTGCCCTTTGTTTCTTGTCCTTTCATTGGACACCACTGAGAAGAGTCTGGTTCAATCTTCTCTACAGCCTCTCATCAGGTATTTAGACACTTTGATAAGATGACCCCTGGGCCTTCTGGTCTTCAGGCTGAGCTCTCAGCCTCTCCTTGTGTGGCAAATGCCCCAGTCCATGTAGCCATCTTCGTGGCTCTTTGCTGCGCTCGCTTCAGTATGCCCATGTCCCTTTTGTACTGGGGAGCCCAGAACTGGACCCAGTGCTCCAGAGGACTCAGTGATGCTGAGTAGAGGGGAAGGATCATCTCCCTCGACCTGCTGGCAATGGTCTTTCAGCTGGTGCAGGCAGGTCCCTCTCCCCCTGCCCCAGTTAAGGGAAGATGCCTGTCGAGATGCCTGGGATGAGGTGTTTGTACTCTTGTGCACCTGCAGAGCTGTGTGGATGTGTACTTTGCATGTGCACAGGGTGTGATTTTTGGTAACTGCAGGCTATGGCAGTGGCAAGTACGAGCCTGAAAATACTTGACGTAATTAAACTGAAAGGAAAATCTTTTGTCACTTGAATGACAAAGGATGATGTACGGGCACTGATGTGGGCTTTTCAGTGGGAGGTTTGGGTGCTTGTAATGAATCTGAATGCAGAGATGGACAGTGTTTTTCTGTGATTTTTTTCATGAGAAATTAGGCTCATGGCCAGACTGAGCAGCAGCTACAGATAATGGGCTCAATGTGTGCGTATTAAGTCCAATCTGGAGCTGCTATTGCCTTATACACAGTAAGACCTTGCAATCGCCTGTCTCTTGTTTTCAGTCTTTCTTCTCCTTTCACTTATTGTTTGTTACTCATTTATTTCACCTTGTTTAGAAAAATAGGAGCAGAAAGTTTTTTGTGTGTGAACTTGTGCTGTGGCATAACAAAGCCCAGAGCCCGAGAGGAGCCTTTGCGTGCTGCCTCAGTCCGGGCAGTACCTCGCCTGCTGCGCGGGTACTGAAAACCTCTGTGCGGTTGAGCCAGTAGCTGTGCAGTACACTTGCCTGCTAGCTGGAGGAGGCTAGTTATTCTCAGTGCAATTCAGCGTGTTACCTGTTTGCTTCAAGAACAGTGTTTGCTCTTGTGCTGGATCCTAATACCTGTGAGAGAAGTGGAGATAAATTTTTCAGGCTGTATCACTAACCCGGAACAAAGGTATCTGATAAACCAAGTCTCTCCAAAGGTGTATTCCACTTACTTCTCTTTACCAATTTGTTTGTGGAACCAGCAAGACATGGTCCTGCTTTTTTTGGATTATTTTTTTTTATGTTTGAATGTTTGCAGAGTATCTTTTCTATTTCTTACAGTACACCCTCACTTACAGCATTTTATCACTTCTTAAGGTGCATATCAGCACCTTAAACCTTTAAACAGTAGTGCTTCTTACATAGAGAGCAGAAATGTTTGTACTGATGTTTTCCTAAAAGAGCTTGTTTATGACTCATGCATCTGTATCTTCAGATGAACATGCTTAAGGCTGCTGTAAACTTACTAATTGTCCTTAGTTATGACACTGTCAGGCATGCACAGCTAATCTCTGCAGAAAGGCACCAGCACTGCTGACCCTGGAGACTACTTGTTTTGTCAGTTTATTGCCACAGAACCTGCTGACTTAGAAGGCAGATGCTTTGCACCTCACAGAGCAGATGATCGTTTCTGAAATATTTTGAGAGCCAGATGCTTTTGCCAAAGGGACTGCTTTGAAGGCATATCTTATTTCTGTACCAAATCAATGGAAACATGTTGGCTTCCAGTTAAGACATTCAAGTCTTGAGTGACAAATCTTGGATCTAGAGCCCTGGTCTTAAAGGAGAACAAAAAAACCCCAAAGTCATAACTGCTTATGGAATGAGAATCTTTGTCACCTTAATTGTTGTGCTTTAGCTCTAACCGGCAACCAGGACCACGCAGCCACTCGCTTCCTTGTCCTCAGTGGGATGGGGGAGAGGATCAGAAAAGTGAGAAAACTCATGCGTTGAGATAAAGACCGTTTAATAAGTAAAGCAAAACAAGGAATTCATTAACCACTTCCCATCAGCCATCTCCAGGAGAGCAGGGCTCCATCACGCATAACAGTTACTTGGGAAGACTAATGCCATAACTCTGAACATCATTCCTTCCATCTTCTTCCCCCGGCTTTAAATGCTGAGCCTGATGTCATATGGCATGGAATATTCCTTTTGTCAGTTGGGGTCAGCTGTCCTGGCTGTGTCCCCTCCCAGCTTCTTGTGCCCCCCCAGCCTACTCGCTGGCGGGGCAGTGTGAGGAACGGAAAAGGCCTTGGCTGCTTAGCAGTAACTAAAAACATTGATGTGTTATCAACATTATTCTCATCCTAAATACAAACCACAGCATTATACCAGCTGCTAGTAAGACAGTTAACTCTATCCCAGCCCAAACCAGAACACTAATGAAACTTATTCAGGAGTTGTGGTAGCTGCAGGCACTTAATTCCTGGTTTTTGTCTCACTAGGAGCTGTTGTGTCTAATTCTGTATCTGTCTTCAGTTATCTTTGGTAAAAGCTGAAATTGGATGGAAAAATTGTCTGCTTTTTACAACTTCTGAATCTTCTTGGATCCATCGAATATTCCCGTTGCTGTGTGCTGAGGCAGTGGAGCAGATCCTTCCCACTTACATTTTCTGTAGTATATTTTTTGCAGCCATCAGCTGGGGCTCTCAGTTGGTGAAGAGCCCCAGGCTTTCCACTCTTCCAGCCTATGCACATCCCTAGCGCTTTCCTCTCTAGAAGGCAAGGAGTGCGTGCTAAGGAGGATCTGCTGCAAAACTGGCATTTAGCATTTGAGGGATGTGGACATGTGTGCGTGTGGGTCTTGTGTAATCACTCCTGGATGGTAGTATTCCGTCCTGGCCTGTGTCTTTGACACTATGAGACCTAGTGTCAAATAGAGGTTTTTGGAGAAGAATGGAGGAACTAGAAAACGTACCTGGGAATTGTTTAGAAAGGCATGTCATTGTAAGCCAAACACAAGCAAATGGGGAGGAGAAATTAAAGAGAAATTTAAGCTATTTAGAGAGCGTAAGCAAGTAGCTGTGCTGCTGAAACTGAGGGCAGACTTGCTATTATTTTAAAGTTAAAATCTCATCACAGATTTACTGAGAAGGAGCCACTGTTTTCATTGTAACTGGGAGACTGGTGTAGATGCTCCACGGAAGAGTGAAGACAGCTGACACAGCTGCTGCAAGGGAGATGTCAGCCATCCAAGAGGTTTTAGGATGTGCCTGGATGAATCTCTAGGTAGTGTAACTGTTTCAGGACAAAGCCTTACAGTGAGCTACGTGAATGAACATTTCTCCATCTCTAAATAGTACAATGCTCTGTAAGAATGTACTGGATGTGCTGTCCTAAGCGATGAGTGTAGAGTCAGCTGTGATAAAAAGGTAGATGCAAACTGCAATGAAAGTGGGAATTTTTCTGGAAAATCTCTTCCCTGTAGCCCGTCTGGGCTGTTGTTTGCGTTGCTCACTGTGGTCTGTGCAAAGCATCAGTCTGTTCCCGTGTTATACTGCTGCCTTGCCTTCTGTAATTGATGCTTTCTCATAAAGTACGGAACAAAGTGTCTTGTGTGCTTTATGACTAGGCCTCATTATTTCTTTCTCTGTATTGCTTCTGCAGTTTAAATAAAGGCAGACACCCCTTTCACCATTCTGTCCACCTGCTCCTGCTGCTTGAATAGTGTCACCAGATCAGTATATAACAGTTGTGGATTGTTTCCTTCCAGTGGGGATGAGATCTCCTTGCAGAACAGGGTGCTGTGAATGGGATTTGTAACACCAGGTAGATATTAGTGTTTTTGGGTTTTTTTAAAGGGTTGCTTTTTCTGACACCTTTCTTTCGCAAAAAGAGCATCAAGAAAGCACGTTAAAGGACAGAATTTAATAATCTGAGTTGTTTTAAACAGAATTAAGAAGGTGATTAAGTTCTTTACAGTTGTTGTCTTTTTTTTTTTATATAGCCCAACTCTCACAGCTCTCTTTGCAAATGCAGCACCTGCTCTCCTGACCAAGTTAGACTTCACACTCTTCTTTTGAAGATGATGTTATTTTCCTAGCAACTTCCCTATATCAGGTATCAAAGCAGTCCAAAACCCATCCAAGATGTAGTTACCAATTTGGCCGCCTTGCACTGAGAAATCCACGAATGGAACGTAGTCTTCCTTGTTTTCCCTTGCTTCCCAGGGGACCTTCCTGTTGTCACACTTCACTTTTCTTTTTTTGGTCTGAGGCCTCGCCCTTTTCAGTATATGATGTCTTTCTGCCAGCCTTAGTTGATTCCACAAACCACCAGTTGCCTTCCTTTCTATTGCAGCTTGGGTCCTAGGGATTTAATCTCATTATCTGAGATATTAACAGGACCGCACATCATAATATAATTACTGAAGTTTGACATGTGAAAACAAACAAACCCCTCCATAACAATGAAACGGTAGTGTTGATGCTCTCCACTCTTCTGCTGACTGGTGAATAGCAGGAGCAGTGGCTGGTTCATACAGGTTGGGAACCTTCCTTAAAGTGAACCATCACCAGCACTGCTGTGATAAGCACCCTTCTCCAGTGCTTAGTCCGGACCTTGAAGAGCAGATGGGAAAGTAGAGAGAGGGTGGAACGACCCAGGAGGCTTGGTACTGGGCAAGGGTCCTTTCTGCGCATTTTTGCTGCCACTTAAGGCCCACTTGGTGCTGAGTCTGTGTTCAGGTAGGGTTTTGCTGAGGTCCAAGTGTTCCTGTTGTTCTCCAGCCGATAGGAATGGGGTGGGCTTTGAGTGGTCTCGTCTGATGTGAATTCTACATAGGAGCTACTGCAAAGAGGGAAGTGTGCTCTCCTGTTAGTGATCACTGAGAGACAAAGCTGAGTGCTCTTCACTTTCTACGGAAAGCTTTGTGGCTAGTGTATGAGATGTTGAACAGAAGCCTTGAGGTTTTAGTACTGCTCCACATGCCATCAGTGGTGCAGATGTTATTCATGGTGATCCTTTCCTGGGACTTACTGGGTTTGGTTGGAAAGCCAACTTCAGAAGTGCAGACTTCTATGCTGAAACTGCTTTGAAAGCAGGAAAGAAATGAGAGATAACTCCTGTTATTGCAGCTGTCCCTGAAAAGATACCATCTGCATTTTTGTATAGGTCTCTTGGCTAAGAGTGTGCGTGAAGTACCTGATGCTTATTAATCTTCCTACAGTGGAGAAGTAGATAGGTATTTTGAGTCCACGATCTTACTATTATATTTTTTTTAAAAATGTGTTTTTTGGTAATACATGGGTCAGTCAAACTCACTGACAGACCAATCATCTCATGACACTTTAATTGTTGCTGTTTCATTATGAAAATAAAGAACTCTGTGCAAAGCCTCCTTCTGTAAGGAAGGGCACATACACATAATTATAGGATGCTTTTGCTGTTAAAAAAAAAAAAATTAAATGACTAATACATTTTACTGGTGGAACTGACAGCTGTAACAAACCTGCTTCTCTCATCAGCTGTAAGCTTTTATCCCTGCCTTGTACTAATGAATAAATCATCTTATTACATAAAATTGCATTCTAATTGCTCCCGTGTGAGTCTATTTCAGGTTAGGCCTGAGCAGTAAGGTTCCCTTGATGCATGGGTTTTCCCTTTCTGCTTGGCTGCTGAGCAGTCACATTTACAAGTGCCTGGGAATGGACTTGGAGGGGAAAAGACGGGGAGGGAACTGGGAGAAGGCAGGAGACAAAGGGAGAGAAAGACCAGAGAGAATTTGAAGGGGATAAGGAGTGAATGTAAGAGACACAAGGAAAACCTGAAAGAACTGTGGAATGGAAGAACCAGTGAAAAACACTTAGAAAAACTGGTGGGATGTGAGTGGGAAGAGAGAGAGAATGAGTCAAAACTACGGCAAACCTTTTTGTGTTAGGTCTTGTGTGGAGTGGCTTGTGGGAGCTCATAGTGTTGGCTAAAGAGCTGTGGCCATTTTGTGTGATTGGAGGTTTTCCTTAAGCTCTGGCAAGTTGTTATGGTCTAAGTTCTCCTTTTCCTCGCTTAAAATGTTATCTGGAAAACATTAATTAGTTGTTCAATACTGTAGCGTGAAGGGGTGTATCCCCCCACCCCTCCCCATCATCAAGTCAAACGATCGATTCTCATATAAGAACAAATGGCAATTTGTGTAGGCTTTGTGTAGTAGAGAAAGTTTTTCTAAATTGACTGTAACTGAATGACTCGGAATTCATCCTTCACCTACCCAAAGGCTGCATCAACTCTCATATATTGATTTTGCTTAGGTTGATTAGAAAGAGGACTGAACGCAAGTAAGACTCCCTTGAAAAAAACCAAGTGCATCTATATAGAAATTGTGCAACTTTAATTAATTTGGTTTAGTAACTAATTTAATTGAAACTTCCTGTTGTAGAGAAGGCATTTGGAAATGATTGTGCCGCTCCTAAGTGACTGATGTAATCATTTGCAAAAAGGGAAGAGTCGGACTTTTTGTTACTCTTTGAAGAGGTATTAGAATGACATCTAGAAATTTGCTTCTGTTAATTTTGTAATATGAAAGCAATCTTGCCTACCTCATTTTTTGTGAAAGACTAAAGTAGGATCATGCATTATGAGCGAATGAATCTGGCTAACTGAGGCAGCATG
Source organism: Rhinoptilus africanus (assembly GCA_013400135.1). Lineage (NCBI taxonomy): Eukaryota > Metazoa > Chordata > Aves > Charadriiformes > Glareolidae > Rhinoptilus > Rhinoptilus africanus. The sequence continues at coordinate 24,574 of VXBO01012472.1, forward strand.
ATTATTTAAGACTGTTTGCAGTTCTCTTTTGTAGGTTGTCTATAAAATAGATTTGTTTTTAAATCCTGGCAAATGGAATAAAAGCTGTTGATGCTAAACATTCAGAACCCTATTTCCTACATGGTATTACTAGGTTGTTTCCAAGAAAGGATGGGACGTTTCTGACATCCCTAAATTTTGTTGGCAAAAGTGCTAAAAAAAATGAATTCTTACAGTGAAGAAAACAAATCCTTTGGACTGCCTTTCTGTGATGTGAAATAGAAAAGGAGATGATAATCTGTTGATTTTTTGTTTGCTGAGTCTCCACCTAAGAAGGTCCATATTACTGCAGCTTGTTCAGAGAAGAAGAGTCACTTTGTAGAGGCTGCACAAGGAGCATGTGGCATCCTTGTTTTTATTTCAGGTTTGAGTGCAGAAACAAACTGGCAATAATTTGGTGGTGTTGGGAAAAATGCATAGGTAATTCAGGGTCTGTTCCAGCACTGTGAGGCGAGAATAACCCAAACAGATGGATAGAAGTGACTCCTTGATTACTCTTTCTGTCTGAACACAGGCAACCTGGGATTAGCACAGACCTAAACATAAAGGTTTGTTAGAATTCCAGACTCTAACGTTGTATCGGGAATGGCCCTTCAGTCTAATTGTCACCATGGATGTTATATTGAAGGAACATTGTGATTTGTGGGGATTGCTGTTAAGGGTTTCTTTCGATTAAGAGTCTTTTCAGATAAAGTGGTTTCCATTTTTGGTGCTGTTCCTCTTTGCCACAGTTTTCTCCCTCCTGCTACCCATCGCTGTGCTTAACGCTTTCAGGTGACCGGACTGCTTGGTCCCTGTGCTCCTGAAGCTGTGGGATTTCCAGGGAGAGGTTGAAACTGTTCGCTCATGAGTGTGTTTAACACCAGTGTCTGTGTACTTTCTGTCATGCTGGTGTGCAGCTGGATTGAAGGATTCATTTGAACTGGCCACACACGCGGTCCTCCCGGACTTTAAGCAGTAGGAGTACTTCAAGGATGATTCTGGCCTGTTATTTGAGTCTTTGGCCAAAACGAACTGAAAACAACATGTAATTAATCAACAAAGAATATTTTAAACTTTTAAAAGGAGGAGGAAAAAAAATTATTTGGATTGATAATGGCCGTAACCAGAGATTAAAAACATAAAAACGGGATAAATGAGCTGTGAAAGAACAATGTGCAGTGAGAATGGGTTAAATTGTATGGTCAGTGTAGATCTGGCAAAACTAAGGAACTGGACAAAATGGAAGAAAAACATCTATGGCAGACTGTAAGAAAAAAACAGCGTAGAGGATCTTTTGAGGGAATTCAGGTGGTTGAACATGAGGTGGCAAGTTTAGACAGACAGCGGTGCTGAAGAAATATCTCTGAGAAGGATGACTTCTCTGGGCTCTGAAAGAAGGGGCAACAGGCGCTGGTCGTGCGTGGGTAGATTCAGCAGAGAGAGATGATGCTGAGGGTCTGCAGGGTCTTGAACATCATGTGAAGCACTAGAAAAATAGGAGCAGAGGCACACGCTGTGGGCAAAGATTGATTTCAGGCAGCAGTGGTACGAAGGATAAAAACTTAGTCTTCGAAAAAGACAGAGATCCAAGCTTATCTCTGTACAGTACGTAGTGATAACTGTGGCTGGACACTAATGTGCAACCACAAGACTACTGGTGTGTCTAAACTGTTGTGGTCACTTTTACCATGCGGAGTGAAGCTGAATTGAATGCAGAATAGAGAGAAGAGGAGAAATTTCAGACTAGAAGGCGTGCCTGTGAAGACAGTCATGTGAATGCCATCTTTCTGGTGCTTGTCAGTAAAACCCTTGATATGACTTCAGGAGGACAAGGTTTGTTCTCAGGTGCTGAAGAAGCGACTAATTTGAGGTAGAATCAAACACAATTTTTATTTTCCAAGAAAATCTCATGAGCCTTCTTCCTTTCATCTCAGGTTTCTAGCTTCAGCCAGTTCCTTGAAGTGGGTAAAGCTTAAATGGCAGAAGGAGCTGACTTGCAATATGTCTTCTGCAAATAAGGAAGTTTGCTCTGCAAAGCTTGCAGCGCAGTGTTATAGTGATACCAGATACTTAGGTAAGGTCTACCCTCCATATTTTCTGTTGTTTTCCAAAGAGTGTCTCACAAGCTTTTGAGATTTCCTGGCGCAGCTTGTTAGTAATCTTAGGGCCTTGGGCTTCTTTTTTTTTTGTTGTTGTTGTCCTGTGTTGCTTGATTAAAGGTCAGATCTAAGCGAGAGCTCTTATTGATTTCAAAAGTGCTAAGTAGAGATGGTAGGTTTTTTACCCTCTGTACAAATGCTTTTCCCATTATAAGTCGATGGCAGCACACGTCCAGGCCATGGTGCGAGCAGACCCCAATCCCGGGCTGTCTCAGCAGGAGTGAATCAACACGGAGCCAGTAACAGCATTGAGACCTTGGTGATTATTGAACAGGAGGTGGCTTGAGGTGTATGAAAACTACCGCCGTGATAACATAAATGGGGGGAAAAACCAGACCTAAGCAGTTAATGAAATGGAAAAAAAATAGCAATGGGAACAGAGATGAATTGGTAGGACTTTGTTAAAGCGCTTGCAAGAAACAAGCTGCTAGGCCCAGTGTCAATGGGGCATGCATTAAGTGGACTGAGTGGGAAGTTAATAACAGAGGAGACTGGCGCTGTTGAGAAGAGCTCGGTGTGCTCTTTGTCTTACGATTCATTGAAAGGACCACAGGGTCACTTTTTCTGGAGATATTTTTTCTTAGAAGAGAAACTGTAAAGCTCCGTGGTTGTCAGATCAGGTACAGCAACAGTTACTGCCATTGAACATAGGGTAATGTGTAGTCAGATCACCGTAGGGAGTTCTGATAACGTTGAGCAATCAACGAAAAAAGCAGCTTAACTAATGGTCCGTGCATTTCAGTTGCTCGTATTGAGGGCCCTAATAAATATAAAATTTGTAAATTTACTTCTGTTCAGAGATCCCAGCTCATTAAATCTGCAACACCCCAGGAGATGCTTTTTTTTCCGCTCACCTGTGTAAGCAGCTGGCATAGAGAGCAGCTGCTCTTACGGACTGGTAGCTGTTGGGGCTGAACGAAGTGTGCTGTAAAGGACTCCTGGGAGAAAAAATAGTCTACTCTTGTAAATCTGAATTTGGGGTGAGAAACTAATAAATGCTTATTAAAGGATTTGGGGGAGTGGGGCGGTATGGGATAGTTACAGAGCTGATGGATGTAGTTGGTTTTGCTGCTTGTTTTACTTTCATTGAGTGCTGTGGTAGTCGTGTTTCGTTTTCCAAAGCTGGAGCCATACAGTCTGTGTGTCAAAGTTAAGCATATAACGATTTTGCAGCACTTCACTGTTTTATGATCTCATGTTTTCCAGTTGCTCTCTGCTGCTGTTCTATGGATTTTCATATTCCCTCTTGTTGGCCTGCGACGACAAGTACACACAAGGGCAGGAGCCTATGTAGCTACAGTGCTTTGGTACCTAATTTCCTAACCCCAGACAGCATCATGCTCTTCCCGCTTCAGGGACTCTCCACATGCGATGGGTCTTGTGTGTCACTAGAGCCAGAGCAAACCAGCCTGTTGTTGGGCACAAACGGAAGAGAAGGGCTCTGGAGAAGATGAGTCCTCCAGAGCAGTGCGTAGTGCAGATAGTCAGGGTCTGTCTCCTGCAAGCATCAACGATATCCAATGGATGTGTGCTCTCCCAGTGCTAGCGCAGACAGTGACAGCAGCTCCCTTCCCGACAGAAGGCATGTTGCGGTTCCTGCAGTTTGCGTTTGCATTAAAGTAGCCTGTGTCCTGTGGTTGGTGTCTGTACTGCTCACTTGCAGATCCCTTTTGTATTGCAGTGGTTAAAAATAGTGCTGATTTTCATGCCTTACAGTGAGGTAATCGGAGCAGCAGGGATGAACGAGTACCTGGGGGAGACTGTAGTCTGTAGGCTGCTCGCCCTTTGGAGCTGGGAAGGCAGAGGAAGGTGGCCAGCCACGGTGTGAGTAAGTGTAGTGCTTGTGGCTGTGAGCAGCCTCATCAGTTCAGGGGAAATAGTGCTTGCCTGGGTGGGCCCTAGGGCTTATCTTCGTGCACAGGTGTAATATTTAGAGACCTGCCTTCCAGAGCATTTGGCAAGGCCACCCTGAAGGCTGAGCTTTAAAAGGCTCTCTCTGTGAGGCCTTAGCTCATCTCTCCGGGGTTTTGTTTCCTCCTGGCAGGGGCTGCAGGCAGTGATTTTTGTCCTGTTCCTTTTCTGCTGGTGGATGCATTTCATGACCGTTCTTTCTGGTGCACTTTTGCAGCCTCTGCTGCTTAAGGATGCAGGAAAGTGAAGGACAAATGGGATGGATGCTCAAGGCAATGGGGCAAGATGGAAGCGAGTCAGACAGCAGAGAGCAGGGGATAGGATACTAGATGGTAGGAATACATCCTTCTTTGCCTTTGTTTCAGGTTTTCCTGGTTCTGTCTTACTGAGTCTGAGAGGGGTGACGTAGTTTTGGGTCACAGCTGTAGCTGAACCATCATTTGTAACACTTTTCCGGGTCTAGTTGCTTTCACAGATAAAAAATAAATAAATAAATTGGGGCTGAGACAAAATAATAGAGCCCAAATCTATATTTGGACCTGGAATCCCTTAAGATGCCTGCTTTGAGGCCAGCCATGTCACCTGGAGAAGTCCCTGGGGTGGCATTAATGTGCTGGCTCGTTCTGAAATAGCATTTAGATGGGTATTTTAGTTTTGAAAGCCAAACTGAAAGCAGGGCCCTCCTTTCCCCCTCCCCACAGGATGAGCATGCCTGTCCTACCTGCTTTGTAACCGTGGTCTGTGAATCTGTCCTGACAGCCATTTCAGTGCTTTCTTTTTTTAGTAACTCAAGCTCAGTTAGTTGTGTTTCACCTCATCCTGGCATTTTTGAAAGAATTGGCACTCTTATACAGCTTGCCTTGTCCCCTCTCTCTTTTTTTTTGTTTTGCTTTTGTACTTTTTTCCCCTACGTCTTAGAAACCTACTCATGTATTGACACAGCATCCAAGCAAACCTGCCCTACCGTTCCCCGGTAAGAGGCAGTGTAATTAATTCCAAAGACCTGACGCTCAAAGAAACCTTTGCCTTCCTTGGAACAGTGAGAACTGTTCAATTATACCGGAAAGCTGCATGTGGGCCAGGCGGAGAGACCCCCCCACCGCCCTCCCAGCACTTTCTGAAGGACTGCTGTATTGTAATCTGACAGAGTCACTCATTTCCAGATAATTGGCTTTTTAAAGGGCATCTATAGGACCCAAATAACTCCTGGCATACTGTTTGTACCATTGACCTGCCAGGTTAGCAAAGGTTAGACTTAATTGCTTCATTTATGGCTAATGCATTCCAGTTTTGCTGTTGCTTTTTCTCTGAGGATAATTGCTCAGACCTGTATTTTTGTTTCTGAAATCTTGAGGAATAAAAACAGGGGTCCTTCTTTGTGGATAAAGATGTTGCTTTCATTGGGAGAGACAGAGGACGTGTAAAATCCTTACATTAAGGAAGTGACCACACACGTGGATGAGAGGTTGTCCTTGTGAACCTTGCTCAGCCCTTTGACCGCTCAGATTTCCCACTGCATTCCATTGGCAAATCTCTTTGTGTGGTGCATCTTACTGCGATTTTCAGGCAAATTGTGTCTGATGCCACTCTTCTCAGCCCTGTCCGTGGACAGCACGTGCTCTGTGGGCACAGGGGTGGTGTAAGGGCCTCTCATTTGTGGCCTCTGCAAGTGCACTCCTGGGCACAGACTGTGCCTGGACATCCCTCGATGGGCACAGGCTGCTGCTGAAGTGAGAGGAGACACAAAGCGCCTTCTGGGCTGGTCCGAGGTGTAAACCCAGCACTCCCCTTGTGCACTCTGCAGAGTTAATCATGACATTTCTACAAATGCATTTCATATATATCTTGTGTGCATCCACAAATTTGGATATTGAGGAGGGAGCAAGCCTGTGGTAGTATATGCTTCAGTCTCCTGGGAGCAGTCACACACGTGTACTCTGCCCTTTATAGCAGCAGGCGATGTTCCTGTTTTGCTAGGAGTAAAATGAGAGCCGCAGCCTTCGGTGCTTCCATTGCAGTTTCGTAAAGCCAACGCTATACGCACACTCGTGGGTTTTGTTTTTTATGGTTAGGGTAGTTCTAGCACAAAGTTTTGAATGAACAGCTTTTGGATACAGTGTCATGGCTGTTGAGAGAAGGCCATCTCCCTGAGGTCTCTGGGAGCCAAACCATAGCAACCAAGAGAAAAGCCTTCTGTCCCTGGCATCCCAGGGCATCCTGAGGCAGCCAGCGGGGGATATGGTGTGTAGGTTAGGTGTCCATCCATCATGGGCTTCAGGTACTCAGAGCTCTGCATCCAGCTTCACACCAGTGACAGAGGCACCAAGTTGTCAGGCTCCTCCATAGCTCAGTTTGTAAGGCTCCTTGGACAAATTCCCACTTGATTAAATCACATCCATTAGATAAGGAGCTGGTCTTCCTTTTGATAAAAATGCCTCAGATGTTCTTGTGCACAGCGGTGAGAGGGGTTCGTCACTTTGCTGTAAATGCTTTTAAAGGTGGGAAGGACAAGCTGAGTGTTAGCACTAGGGTCTGATGTGCTTAGGGGGCATCTCGCTCCTTTTGATATTTTCCCGGTAGGAATGATCGCACCAGTGGCACCAGCAGCAAGATAGCCACTTTATTCTATCCCTTATCTATGGAGCTGAGCAGGAACATCTGAGCCAGATCTGATCCACTGGGCCTTTCCATCTGCTCTGTTGCCTTGACGTGGAAGTGCAGGAGTAGCCGTTTGGCCAGCTTACAATCTGTGAGCTTGAATGTTTCTTAGCACGCTGGTGCTCAGTTTTACCGAATCTGTGCAGCAGGAGGAGAACACTGGGTCTGAAGATTAACATTCAGCCTGCAGCAACGAGGGGGCTGTTTCAGGGGATAACATCATGCTGAGGTGCCGTTACTCGCAATAGATTTTAGGGAGTGTGTGTGTGTTGTGCAAGATTAACAGCGAAGGTAATTAAGGAGGCAACTTACTGTTGGATGTGATGGATCTCCCATCATTTAAAGACGGGCTAAATATCTTTATATAAAATGTGTGTTGTACTTCTGATGGAAGTGATGCGTTTAGTGGTGGAACTTCTGATGTGAATGTCTTCAGGGAAGTGTATTTCTGCTGGTCTTGGGAATAAATCCCTGAGAAAGGGTCTTAGAAGTTCGGTTGTGGTCACTGGCAGCATTTATAAAAAGGGAGGAAGGAGAGATGAGCAAATAAAGAGCTGTCACAGGTTCTAGGGAACATTGGATTTCATTTGCAGAAATGCTTAAGAATATTGTTTACTCTGTTGGCCCAAATCTAAGTTCTGTTTCTTTCAAATCACCTGCCTTCCTGAGGAGAGAGTAACAAACCACATAAACAATAGGTTATTTTTGCTGTGGAAGTGAAGGTGGCTGTGCCAGTCTTTAACCACTTAGTTGTCAGTCTCAGCATGAAGATTGTTTTGTTCACAACATTGAAACAGGAATTTTGTGCTTCCCACAAAGAAATGCAAAGCTGACTACAAATGGTTGTTTAAGAAGTTCCAAGATCTTTAAAGACACTTAAGAGACTGTTTAAAGCAGTAAAAAAAAGGATTATATATTTAAGCTTGTTTTATGGGAACTATCAAAGATCTCTTTGGTGTAGTTTGTCCTTCTGGAGTGTCAGGGTGAAATAACCCCCAAATTTTTAAAATGGCTTTGGCAGAGTGCACATGGTTTAGGTGCTGTCCTGAATGAGGGAAAACTGTATTCTCAATCTTGGCGAGCCTGGTTAAAGGTGGTGTGTCCTGGGAGACAGAAGTCTCCCTGGGCATCCCCATCTCCCTCAGGATGTGCCTTAGTGAGTGACCTTCGTTTGCACAGTCTGCTCGCTCTCATCGGGACGCCCAGCCTGGGGCACGTGCATGCCTGAGACCGCTTGTTTTACTCTGCTTCCTTTGGATGGCTGAAATAAAGCTTGAAAATCAAAAATATGCTCTCTCAAGGGTACTGTCCCTGTCAAGTCTGAACACACATCAGTGAAAAGCCACAAAAGGAAAAAGCCAGTCTAATAAAAACATGTAGCTAGCGGGGCCTCGATAATTAAACACCTGCATGCAGCAACTGAAGGACTAATTACTGTAGTCAGAGCAGCCGTTCAAACACGGTTGTGTTCAATCAGTGCCCTCAGTCTTAGCAGATGTTTAGAAGCAAACAGCACACTGCTCAAAATCCCACCTTCACCCACCGCTGGCTTTGTGCTGATGAGCCCTTCAGCTTGTTTTATCTTGCTCTTCGGCTCCTTCTCTCCAGGGCCTAATCTCAGAAATGATGTTTGACTTCGGATGCTAAAACATACGTACTTACTGTTATGTATGCCACAGAGATCCTGAAATTGTATCCAATGCTCACCTCATTCTTGCTGAGCCCAAAGCTGTGAAGCTACTTTCCTGTACTACTGATGATTTAAAAATGAAGAAGGAAGAAAGAAAGTACAAACACTCTAACTTCCAGCCAGGTAGTAAAGGAAATGTATTTAGAAGCAAATGTTATAGTTCTGTGTTTATTCTTGAAATTATATCTCGGGATTCGGTGCTGATACAAGTCAGTGATCTAAGTGTTGGGTGTCTTTGTTTCCTGTCAGGCTGTACAGCACTGGAAGAGGACATATGTGTGTTTCTGTAAACACTGATCAGTATGGAGCTGTACTGAGGAGGACTGGAAGGACCCTCTCTATGATCGGATTTAGATGACCCGACACTTGGGTGCTCTCCAGGACATAGAATCGTGGAATGGTTCAAGTTGGAAGGGACCCTAAAGATCATCAAGTCCACGTCTCTACAATTTAGAGAAAAGGATGTCGGGTTGGACAGTGCCAAATGATTTGTACAAGTGCAGGTGGATGACATCTCTTGGTCTTCCCTTATCCAGCAGTGCTGTAACCCTGTTGCAGAAGGCCACCACATTTGTCAGACATGATTTTCCCCTGGTGAAGCCATGTTGGCTGTCACTGATCACCTCCTTATTTTCCATGTGCCTTGGTGTAGTTTCCAGGAGGATCTGATCTTGCTGGGCATAAAGGTAAGACTGACTGGCCTTTAGTTCCCCAGGTCTTCCTTTTTTCCCTTTTTAAAAATGGGAAAACGTGACCAACACTGATTATTCATAGTTTTGCTTGAGCTTAAAGTAGTCAGAGCTCTTTGAGCACTATTTGAATTTGCAGTAGAAAGGCCCTGCGTGTAGAAAACCATGAGGAGAATAAAGGAAAACCTGGTGTCATTACTTGAAGGGGAAAAAAACAAGTAGGGCAGCGCAAAGAATAATTCCTTTGGTCAACTGGTGCAATAATACTTCATTTGTGTTTTCTTGAGAGAAAGTGACTAGGGCTAGAAAATGGAGAGGGCTTTTTTTTTTTTTTTGGTTGATCTGTTTGTTTTACTTTTACCAATTCAAAACTCTAGTTTGTCTGTGGACATCCCAAACAGATTACTTTTCCCTGAGTATTTTCATGCTTCTGAAAATTGCCTCAGAAGTGCAGAATTTTGTGGCCAGACTTTTGCTTCAGTCCTACAAAGGTGCTTAAAGTGGATGGAATAATGATTTGGATGCTAGCTGCAACAGTTTAATAACTTAATCCCAGGCCAATGATTCTTCCTTTTTATTTCATTCCACAACTTTGCTACCTGAAATGTCTCCAAATGTTGCCTAATACTGAAAACCAAGGTGAACTTATGCTTCATGTGTGGTATTTCCATATGACTAAGAAAATTTTGTAATAAATCTGTGGTCTAATTGTCTAGGATACAGAGCAGCCCTTCCATCAGTCTCTTCCATCTCAAACTTTTTCTTCATATTTGGAGATTTTTTTTTTTACTGTGATGCAGAATACATGGTCATATGAAGATGGGGGGGTTTCCCATGAAGTAGATGCTATCTACAGCTGTAACATTTACAAAATTTCACGTGGTAAAGCACTGATGCCTTCGAAAGCCTCAATGGATCTCAGCGTTCCTTCTGACAGAAAACATTGAAGAGCATTTATTCCAGGTATTGATGATAAATGTAATTTGCACAATTAAGCATCTGTTTTCAGTATGGGGATATGCATTCCTGGTGGCTCCATGCTGTACCACCTCAGAACTATTAAAATTAAATCCTTGCATATTCTCTACTGAAGTGCCAATAAGTTTGCAAAGACTTTATTAAAACTCTCTTACGATGCTTTGCATTTTAAAAAAGTTATTTCCACTCCTTCCTGACACTACAGATTCACCAGCTCATTTCTATGTTCCTGCTGCCTGCGCAGGCTGGATTTCTCCGAGTTACGTGACAGATTTTTGAAAGCAGCAGGGATGTGCTCTCCAAATAACAGCAAATCTGATGACTTTGTTCTCACTCATTTCTTTCTTAGAAGGCTTTATGTAGTAAATTCCTCATGCTCTGCCTGGGTTTCCAGTGCCTCAGCAGTGTCAGGTTTCAGAAATGGATGCTCAATCTGGTACGTACCGAAACACCCAAAGGAGGTGTTTACAGACAGCTGGTGCACAAACTAGTAGCGTGGTGCTGCCTCCCTCTGCCCCGCGCTGCTGTGAGGGTGCCGCAGGCTCTGCTGCTCTCCAGCTTCTCTGTGCCGGGTGGGATCATGTCGTGCAGATGTGACCCATGCCTTTTGGGACACCTCTGTGTGCTGGTGTGCCTCCTGTTGTATTGGGTGACCGTGGCAAGGTGTTGGCAGAGAGGGAGGGGTGCTGCAGGGGTGGCTTCTGTGAGAAGGGGCCGGGGGCTGCCCTGTACTGGACACGTCTGACTCCAACAGCCCCGCTGCGGGACACAGCTGAGCCCATCAGCCAAACTGATGGTGCCTTTGGGAAAACATTCTCAAGAAAGGGCAGAAAACACTGGATGGGCAGAGGAGGAGGGAAGAAAAAGAGTGAGAAACAACAGGGTTCAAGAGGAAGGTTGGAGGAGGAGGTGCTCCAGGTGCCAGAGCAGATACCACAGCCTGTGGAGAGCCCATGCCAGAGCAGACTTTCCTGATGGGAACTGCAGCCCACGGAAAGCCCACGCCAGAGCAGAGGAAAGGTGTGAGGAGGAAGGAGCAGCTGAGAGCAATCACTGTGTACTGTACCTCATCCCAGCCACTCCCATCCCTCTTGGAGTTGGTAGAGGTGGCAGGAAGGAAGAAAGGAGGTTGGGCATGGGAAAGGGGGAAGTAAAAGTGTTGTTTGAATGTTTATCTTTTTGTTTCCTACTACCTGAATCGGTAATTAAATGTCTGTTTTAATTGGCGATAAATTAGGTTAATTTTCCCCAAGTCGCATTTGTTTTGCCCACAAGGGTAACTAGTAAGTTGTCTCACTGTTTTTATCTCAACTCATGAGCTTTCCCATTCCCGTTCTTCCTATTTACTCTCCTGTAAACAGTGGCAGGCCCCCCCCTGTTGTGGGGGCAGGGAGGAAATGAACGGCTGGGTGGGCATTTGGCTGTTAGTCAAGGCTAACCCACCACACCAGTACATGAACACTGAGCTCACCTGAAGTTCTGAAAAGCTTGGAGTTTAAATGCAGCTTATAGTCCAACCTAAAGGATGTTACTTAGACAGAGCCCCAAACCCACTCCTAGTCCCCTCTGTGGCAAGATTACTGCTGGTTTCAGTGTAAATTCCTGCCATAGCGAAGCAAAGACTGATTCTGCAGTTACATTTGTAGGAAATAAATCTTTTTGTGTCCTTTAAGGTATTAGAACCCACAGGTACCATAATGGCAATGAAAATCCTGATTTATGGGATACAGTGCCTTAATGGAGATGTAACTATGCAGGACTTGGGTTGGGCCCGTGTCCTGAAGGTGTGATCCAGCTTTCACAAAGAAGTTAAAGTCAGAATGTTGGCCCAGATCTTAAGGTCCTTGCAATCAGGTAACAAGAAGTTTAGGTATGATTTGTTCAATTTGGGAGGAGTGGGGGTGGGAAGAAGAGGAGGAGTCTTCAAGTAGGCTTTGGTTATAGGTCCAATTGATTCTTCTCAAAGATTCCTTAATTTATAGTCATTTTCACAATCCATATACATGTATACACAGATACACTATTTATGCACATGGGGTATATATTTAACAGAAAGGGCTAATAACCATTGTGTCACACACGAGCACAGCGTTATGATATAAAATTGGTAAATCAAGACAGCCCACTGAAAGTGAGGAAGTGTCTGAACAGGAATTTATGGGCTTTGATGCAGAAATTCTTTTGTCTGTCACTGGTGCTTCATAGCAGCCCAGACTACAGAGTCATAATCTTCCTGTCTGGCAATAAAATCTATGGGCGCCTTTGATAAATGTTACGATTGCTTCTAGAGCAGCATCTTTGTATTATCATCCTCAAAAATAAATCTTGCTACCTTTATTAGCACGATGTTTCTTTATGGCCATTGCTAAGGAAAAGAAAAAAGTTTTATGGAACCAAGATTGAATTTATACTATTCGTTATTAGTGACAAACATTGGGGAGATTGTATTCTGCTTGCAGTTAGGTGAATTTTAAATGTAGAGTTTATAAATTGCAGAAATATGCCCTTTTTTAATATCCAGTACTCTAGATACCTCTTTTTGGTAGGTTTACCTATTTCAGTCAATGAATTTGAAGAGTGACATGCAGAAATACTTGCTTTTCCAAAGGCATGACAAATCTTTTTCAATTGTTCAAACTTTTGGCCCACAAATGACACTAACAGCCTTGTCTGTTGTGTCTTTCCTCATGATTTATCACTGCAGAATGCCAAAGAGAGTGAGTTAATAAACTATCAAGTATTACATAATTCACATTCTCCTATATTACTATTACTTAATAATATTCTGTTCTCATTTTTGTCTTTTCTAATTCGTGTGTCCCTACCTGCAGTCATATCCCAGAGAGCTACAAAAAGGTTTAATCATTTAAGATTTATCAAAATTAGGTGCCTAAGTCCTAAAAGGTAATTTTCATATGTTTCCAAACCTCCTTTGGGGCCTAAATGATGGGCATGCTCAAGGGTTGTAGAATTCCCATGGTGTCTGTGATCAGTCCCTGTATCTGCAGGACAGCAGCTGGTACATAAAGGGTCAGCTGGAAATAGTGGTCATAGCTACACCTGCCCCCAAAAATGAGTAGTAGTGTCCTGTCCCCAAGTATGTGGGGTTAGTTGGTGGTTATGAAATTTATCTATGGAAAATGAGAAACCTGACATGAACCAGACATCTGTTTCCTTCTCAGCACCATGCTCTAAGGATGCTGAAGAGGGATAGGTTCTTGCCGTCCATGCAAAACCATTGCTGGTTTTCCTACTCCCATGAGAACAAGCACAACTCTGGTCCAACAACATGGCTTCTGGTAGGCTAAAGGTCTTCCTCCCCCTAAACATCTGCAGAAGCCCAGTAGTTTTGGGAACTACTGGTGTGTTGATTTGGATCCTCTCTGACTGCTGAGTGTGTGGAAGACTGGTCTGCAGTGTGACTGGGGTGCTCGGACAGGGACGTTCTTGTACAAAGATGGAGGATTGCTGCTGCTCACGGTGAGGTCTGAAATGGCTCCTGCTCCACTTTGGAAATAATGGAACCTGGTGTGATCTAGAAAACCTCTAGAAAAAGCTGTGAATCCCAAACTGATATGCATATTTAAGCCCTGGGAAAGAGTGGGGCTGAAGACAGAATTTCCTTGCTGTGTACTTTAGATGAGTCCCTCAAAAGTACTGACTGCTGTTCTGAAGTTAAGCCTGTACAGGGAGCCTTTCTCTCTAACTCATAACTACAGGTGGTGTGCTCTCCAGGTGCCTGGGAGGAGGTTGCACATAGCAGAATCATGAGGTAGTTGAAGTTGTAAGGGACCTCTGGAGGACACCCAGTCCAATGCCTCTGTTCAGGCAGGGCCACCTGCAGCCAGTTGCCCAGGACCATGTCCAAAGAGCTTTTGAGTATTTCCAAGGAGGGAGGCTCTACAACCTCCCTCACTTACAGCTCTTCTGAAAAGAGCCGTTTCTTCCCATGAAGAGTGGTGGAATAGACTAATGCAAAAATGGTAATATCTGCAAAGTGCAAAGAGCTGATCTTCTGTGGGAAGGAACATGTTTCTTACCAAGGCTGAGTTCTGGCAAAGCAGCCACCAGTTAAGTTGGACAAAAGGATAAATGGGACAGAGAAGTACTCCTTGTCTGACTGCAGTTGGGCTCCCAATCCTGAAAGGTGTTGAACACACCTGATTCCCATGACATGAATCTTGCATGAAGATAAAGGCACATCTTCACCTTTGAGAACTGGGTCCCAGACTGGTTTTGTAATTCTTGTGTCAAATTCTATGTTCTGTTAAATCTAGTAAAAATGGCCCCAGTGTAGTTAGTTGATCAGGATCAAAAGGTCTATTTTTTCACTTTTCCTACTCAAATGTAGTAGTGATTAACAGTGTTAGCCACAGACTCTTTTGTTCCCTTCATGAGACTTTTCTGCTCTCTTTGCCTTGTTTCACTCTGAAGGACCTACTTTCCTTTTAAACTGTGAAAGACCAGGGAGCAGATGCTGTCAGTTGTGAAGGCTGTTGTTTATTGTAAGTGAATGTAGTTTGAAAATCTGTGGTCAGCATTAGCCTTGAGCCATTTTTTGGGGTTTTTTCTCCACTTCCCATAAATATATTTATAATTTTTTTTCTTGTATTTTAGGTTTGTGTGGCAGCTGGCTTGATGTATGTTTAATAGCTATCTCTCCCTCCCAGCAAGGGCCAAGTGATAGCTTCTGTCTAGCATTTGGAAATGCTATTACCATATAGATATTGACAGCTATCAAAAATGCCCTGTAGAGCTAAATCTGTGTAGATGCTATTGGTCCACTGTGTACCACTATGGATGACATAGACAAATAGATTACAAGCTGTGGTAATAAATGGCTATAAATCATATCATCAAGGAAATGGACCCCTTCAGATTCAGACTCTGATATTCGGATGTGTTGATGACTTACGGCTTTCCTGGAAGCTGTGAGAATGAGGTACTCGAAAAGGATCTCGGTTTATTGACTTTTTTTTTTTTACCACAAGCCATATTGTATGATCTTTTGAAAAAATTGCCCTTTTCTGATGTTAGAATAAGTTAGACTTCTTGTCTAGTTTAGGAAAAATGAAGTAAGTTTTTTGGCTTAAGTGACAGTGACTCTTCCTTAATGCTTTTCAGCAAGTGAGAATAAATCTAATGCTGGTGGCTGACTAGTTGATGACTCAAGGAAAAATTTGTTTATTGGACCGTAATACATAACTTTGAAGAAACAAAAAATGTAGAGTGGTGGCTTATGTTAACCCACTCTCAGTGATTCATCAAGAGAGTTGGGACTTAGTGACTTTCATGCCTGTAATCAAATAAGAGGCAAAACGTCCCTTACTGGTTGGCTGGCAAGTTCAAGACTTTTTTTTTTTTTTTGTAAAACTGTTTTAAATTCAGGTTTACCTCCTCTGAGGCATGTTATAGCCTGAATCATTCATTTTTACAACTCACTCATCAACTCTTGCTTTGTTCTATTTTCAAAGGGAAAAAATAGCTCAAACTTTGATAATTGTTCTCTGATTATTTTCAGAAACTGCTAAGTATAATATTTCTCTGGCTTTTTGTTTGAATTGTCTGCTATGCATATCCTGTGGACCTCATTATGTGGAAATCTTACAACCCTGAAGTGTGACAACAATATAGTCTTAAACTTAATTAATCTTCTCCATCTGTTGCATTCACATAAGGACCAACTCAATGCTTGTTCTTGCCAGGCCTCCAAAGTGATGCTTACATGGGACTTAAATGACTTAAAAAGTGCCTATATTCCTATAGCGTCTGATTCTTGGACCTTCACTTCCTTGGAGTGAACTTCATCCCATGTAACTCACTTCCAGGGTAGTTCCCTGAGCACTGAGAAAAACCTTTGAACGAAACAGTTTTGTAGATCTGTGGTTTAGATTTCCCACAGTAACTGTCCCTTATTTTATATATGTGCAATTGCACCTCTGGTGTGAGATTCTGTAGGAGTTCTCTGTGATCAACCTGCTACATACTGTGATGAAGCCAGGTGGTTGAAGTGCCTGTGAATCAAATGACAGTCTTTTTCCAGCTTTCTGCGAACTAGAAGGGAACCCTGGTCTTCAGGCAGAACCTCAAGAGATTTCGGGGTGGAAGACAGTAATCATTAGTTAATGAGTTGGTGACCAACTGATAGTCTTTTGATAATAAATGCAGCCCAGATAATAATTTTTCACATTTCATTCATTGTCTCCTGACACTGATCTTACATACTTGTATTTGTGTAGCTTTTGCTGTGAATGTCCCTGTTGCATCAAACCAGGTAAATCAGAGAAGGTAGACTGTGAAAAAGCAAGGGAAACTTTGATTCTTCACACTGAATGCGGTCCTAAGAGAAACACTTTCAAGAAAAGCTGCACCAAAAGAAAAGGAGATTCGTGCTTTTGTGTAGTCTGAAAAGTTTTACAGTGATTTATTTCAGGTACTAATCTATAGGGATCCAGGTCATTTTAAGTATAATTGCAATGTATGGATGGGGCATAGAACAGAAAAGATGGAATAGGACTTCTTGAGGGGATAGTCAGGTGGAAGAGGGAGCTCTGTACCGCACTTTACTGAGTAGGAGCCCCTGGGTGTTCCAGAAACATGTGTTTTGTTGCAAGACATGGCACAAATTGATAGGCCGGGGAGATGGGGCCCCACAAGCAATGCAGGGATTGATTTCAGGGTCTAGTTTGGTGACAGGTTAAGTTCATCTAAATCTGTGCCTCCTCTGAAATGTCCGGTTCTGCCCTTTGCCTGCCTATCTGTTTCTGCTCTTTTCCCTGGGCCAGCACTGACTTACGGGCAGCTGTGCAATGAGTTTTATCTGTTTTCAGTTAGCCAGCAACCTTATTTTTCAGGGTTAATTTTCAACTCCATGTCAGCTCGTGGATCTGGCTGGGCCAGACTTTGGGTGAGCACGACTGCGGCACCGGGCAGGAACATGTGTCTGGGGGCAGTTCTACGCCTTCTGGTGAAAACAAGGGTTTAGATCATCTTCACCCAACTGTGAAAGTGCACCAGGAGGGGACAGACCAATCTGTTGGCCCGAGGGGCTTGTCAGGTAACAAACAAGTTTGTTTGGATCTGCCTTGTTAACTTCTGCAGCGCCGCTCATCGTGAGCACAATTGCTTTGTGTGGGAGAAAGAGAGGAAACAGATAGTGCCACCCAAAATAGCCCCTTACCTATTAAGACTGTAAGCAGTAATTTCCCCCCTCTGAACACCCCTCCTATACCACTGGAAAGCTTTTTTCTTTCAATTAGCTTTGCCATTGAGTGCTCTTTAACCGTTTCTGGTGGTACTGTCTTCAGGAGGGGAATCCCAGGCCTGGGCCACTCTAGTAACAAGCTTTACTGTGTTAACTCTTGAGTGAATTTAACCGAGTCATGATTAAGTTTTGATCAGTCTCATTGTGTGATATTTTTAATAAGGTTTTGCACCTTGTGTTTTAGCTTTCTTTTTGACTTGCTAATTTAAAGGGAGAATTTTTGCATCTGCAAATACTGGGAGGTCTCCAGTGTTTTTTGCCACTCACCTTAAGCAAAGCTTACTGAAATTAATGCTGTTAAAGTCAGGGCTTTTTAATGCTTAGACAAGCATAAAATAATACAAAATTAGCATAAAATAATACAAAAATAGCATAAAATGGTGTTTTGAAGTGCAAACGCTATTTGCTGGGAAATATCTCGCCATCATACCCTGGAATTACAAGCATTTTCTTAACATCTTTTTCCTGTCTCTTCATATGTGCTTGCATGACCAAACGGAGCGGTTATCACAGCCCTGCTTACTTCACTAAAAGCGAACAAGCGATGCTGTATTTGAAGCGTTTTGCAGAGTCGATATTCCCAGATGGGCTACATGCATTATTAACCTTGCTTTAAGGACAGTTGCTTGGAGCTGGGAGCAACCATATAGAGAAGCGTGCTAGGGAGTAAGGATGTTTGACTCCAGCGTACTGCGATGCCTATGCTGAGCAACCTGGGAACTGGAGTAAGGGAAGAGTGACACTGACTCTGCCTTTGCCGGGACTTTACCCTAAGGTAAAGAGCAAATCCCTTGTGTAGAAGATAAATTCTGCATGTTAAGCTTGCTCCATGTCTTGTGTTTGTGCCATGGTGGCTTATTTCGTCTGCACTTGGGATTTGCTGCATTGCTGGCTTCACCCAAGGTTTCTCACTGTAACTGCTGGAGTCCACAACGAAGTATAATAGATATTTTAGGATACTTAACTGGAATCTCCAGGTTTTGGACAAGGACAGTGATAGCAAAGGCCGTCTCCTGGAGTATTTAGTGTTGAGTGAAGAAGGGTGAGGTGCCATGCATTGAATAGTCAGGTATTTTTCAGTTAGTTACATCTAACGAACACCTTTCTGTGTTCACTTCAGGCAAAGAGCAATCCATGATAAAGGAAATTCCTTAGATTGTAACATTTTAGGCATTTAAGGCTGTTGGCTTGATCTGTTTGTATCTCCATCCTTCTGTCTACACTCCTGGATAGTCTGGAGCCTTCAGGAAATGTTTTCTGGGTTTTATCTAATATGATAATGCCTATACTTTCTTAAATGTCTAAAATGCATCTTTGACTACTTTGCTGCGTTTAAATGTGATTTTCCCATATGTTCTTACATTCCCTTCATTTCAACATGTGTGACTGTGTCTGGAGCGGGCCCAATACTGCAGTCTGAGGTTCTGTAGAAGAGATGATGTGTGGAAGAGCTGAGGGGCCACATCAACATCTGCCCCAGTAGATTTGCGTGAAATTTGGGGCCAGCCAACAATTGCTAAAGTATTTATATTCAGGTCCTTCTTGAATACCTGACTCCTCAGCTGGAATCCTGAAGTTTCTAACTTTCTTTCTGTAAAAATGTTTTAAAAGAGGATATTGTTTTTTTCCAGTATGTGTTACAAATACCTTCATCTTTATTTATATCTTCCTCCTATATATCCCTCCCCCCCCAAGAAAATGAGAAGTTGAGTAAAATGAAACTATTAATGAATTCGATAAAGTTGGAAACTGACTGCAAGTCTTGGTTTACCGTTGTCAGGAAAATCTAGGATCCTTCAACTGAACTTAGCAGTAGGAATCTGAAAATAGTACAAGAATTAGCAGCCTTGAACTGGTCTGTGAGGGCTGTAAATGAACCAAGAGATGTCCTTCCTTGCACAAAATCACTGTTACAGAAGCCTTTATTCCCAAAGGTTTATCTGTGCCCAGAAACATAGAAAAAATAAAAGAAGAAAAAATCCTTTGGCTGCTAAGCAGTAGATCATATTTTTATTTGAGGATCTGCCCGAACTTCAGGCAGTTTGAAGCAGGGAAGTTGCACTGGGGGAGGTTTCATGGCATACTTGCCCACTTCTTGTTCTGTATCGGATGTATCTGCTGCTCGTCACTGTGGGAACCTGGATGTGGGGTTGATGGCTCCTCTGTCAGATCCAGAGCGGCTGTTCTTATTAAATATAGCTGTTCCAACAAGATGTTCCAAACCTAGCTAACGTTGCTCATATGCTGTAGACTTAAAGAAGTGACAACTCCCAGAATGTGTCTTCCCCCAGAAGCTGTTTGCTAGAAGCAGCAAGCAATTTTTTCTGTGGGTGTTCTTAATGCTGCTGTGACTGGTGGAATTTATTACTGGCCATCCTCGTCCTGCAAAATTTTTCACAGTTGAAGTTTTCTCAGAAAAATTCCTGGTCAGCTCTAGACCAGACCATTTATAGTATGCAGTTGTTACTGTCACGCAGTATTTCTAGCTTAGGTTTCCCTTATTAAGGATAAGGGAGAACTGCAAATGGGGTAGGGTTCAGTGGAGATGCTCGGGTCTGTGGGGTGGGAGATAAAGCATTTAAAAAAAAAGTAACAAGTTGAAGAAGATATTCGCACTAGAGAGACAAGACCATAATCAGGACAGAATAGAGCTGGGAGCCACTGACTTTTTAGATCAACAGGAGTGCTGGTTTCAGAACAAAGACTAACAACAAGAAAACTGTCAAATTAGAAACTGTGTTTGCTTTATGAAGTGGCAGATAACAGCTGAGAGGCAAGAGAAGTGTATTCATAGAGGCAGGCTCATTATGGAAAGGAAATAAAAGATTAAGCAAGCCACTGCTGATTCTTATTGCTTTGGGTGACTCAAAACCCAAGATCTCCGCAGCTTGTATGCCATAATCTTGCCCTCCCCTTTCCCTCTTGCCTCTTGAGAACATTATTGGACATGCAAGGCAAAGATTTTATTTAGACTCCTCCTGAGATTGAAATGTGTTGACAAGCTGAATGTGTCAAGGATGCTTACATATGCTGTTGCCTAATAATAACAACAGCTCAAAACCACCGTGAGGCTTTTTTGTCAGGCTTGCAGCTCGCACAGACGACTTGAATGACATCGCTCACTGCAAAGTCGTTGGCATATCTCCTCAAGAGTGCCTAGCTTCCTACCCTATAGCCAGACTTGAACCACATCACCTATTTTCAAACCAATTTACAGACCTAGAATGTGGGTATTTGTTCTTGTATTTAAAAGATTGAACAGTTTTTCCTTTTCTTTTGCATGTTTGGCTTTCTCTTTTATTTTATTTATTTTTTTGTACGGATAGGACGATATCTTCATAAAAGAAAAGCTTGCTTTGCAAAGTTTTCTCTTTTTTTTTTTTTTTTTTTTTTTTTAAGTATAGAACTACTGTGCAGCAAGAGACCAGAAATCCAGCCAGAACTGCTGTCATCAAAGCAGCAGCCTGGAATTGAAGAAGGCTATAGACTCCAACAGCTAAACCCACTGCTTCTACTATTTCAGTCTGCACATTGGCTTGTGCGTGCATATTACATGACTGGAATTCAGGGAAAGTAGCTTTCCCTTGGCTTTTTGTAAGTCAAGACTGATTGGTGCAATTAGCAATTAAATGCATTATCGCTTAATGGCAAACAGCACTGAAACGGTTTGTATTAATGAGGAAAGGAGTTCTTTAAACGTTTTTTGACCTCAGCCCTTTAAATTATGCTGCAGGCACAGAGGACCTGCACTGTGCAAAGGACTGTGGATCTGGATTCTTCCTTTATGCCCCCTGTAGAGTTTTTTTTCTCTTTGGTTTGGTGAGATAAGCGAAGTGTCACCCCATGGCCAAGCAGAACCAACGTTTTTGTTGCTCCTCACACCAAGAGCCCGCTGATGGCTCTCGGAAGTGGTGATGGACCATCCCTGCTGGTGATGCTGGCAGCCCAGCAGCCCTGTGCATTTCCAGCGTGTGGGGCCAGCTGCTGGTTTTGGGGCGCTGCCAAGAACCTTTTGGAGTGAGCGGTTTTGAAGCAGTTGCCTCGTTCTTGAGTGGGACTGGCAGCAGCTAGTGGGGCTTTCTGGGAAACCACACGAGAAGGCTGTAGGCAGGGCAGGCGCCATGGAGGTCTGTCTTTGACCTCCCAACCCTTCAGCATCCCCCAGCCCACACCAGCGGGGTCCCCTCCTAAGGTACCTGCCACAGATGGGACCGGAGCTGGCGGAGACCTCCCATGGGCTGGTGCGGGCTGCCAGGCCACTAGTGGGGCCATGAAGCTATTGGCCACAAGGCTGACACCGGATAGTGTCACATGGGTGGGTAAATTGATTGCGTGCGCCATGTATGTTGTAGTTGAAAATAGAAAAGGACAGTTGCACAAGTTTCTTCTTTTCTTTTCTTCACTAGGTTTCCAGAGGGGAAAATACAGAGAAATGAAGATTTTTCAGACCTACTTCAAGAATTCAGTCCTGTGTTTTTCTGGACCATTTAATGCCAGATTTGGGATGCAACAGTAAAACCATGTGGATGTATTTAATTGTGATAAATTTAAGGGGATAAAGTGCTTCAAATGATCACAATGCTCTTGCTCTTGTGATTATTTTTTATCTTTTATTTTTTATTATTCATTTCTTAGACTTAGTGCTTTTTCTTAGACTCAGTGGAGAAAGCTAAAAGGCTAATGTTTCAGATGAGGCTACTCTGAGATACATTGTCACCTGTGTATTGGGTCATTGACTCCATATGCTCTGGCTTAGAAAAATCCTTGAAAGAGATCTTCTCTGGCTGGAAAAACTTTTTCTTATGTGGCTATGGCTAGAGATTAAGAAGGACCTGCTGTACGTGTCTCACCATGAAACTGGGATCAAAGGAAGGAAAACTAATTTTTAAATGAGCAAACGATCAGTTGTGTATCAGATTATTAATAGATTTATATCACCATTATGTACAAACCTTACAAGGAACGACTGAGGGAACTGGGATNAAGCTATATATTTGGCCTTGAGGCAAACAAGCATTAAATGACGGCTGACATCAGCAGTGTATCAAGTTCCCTTTTTCACTTACTCCACTCTGGGTTCAATAATTAAAAAACCCCACAAAAACAGAGAGACTTCATCTGAACAAATGCACTCAGCATGGGACATCTGCCCCATTTGGTCTTCAGGCATTTTGGCATCGCCAGCAAATTGAGGTTTATAGTGTCATCAGAGGGATTCTGGGGTAGAGAGGAGAGAAGGGAGGAAGGGCTCAGCCTCTCTGCCTGCTTTGCCTGCCCCAGTACAGATGCTGAAACTCACCGACACCCGACTCCAGAGAGGAATTGTCCCAGCCCCTTGCTCCAGGGAAACCTTGCCCTCTCTTGCATGCTACCAAGTTTGACTTTGTCTTTTTAACATCATCAGTAAGAATGTGGCTATGAAAATTTCAGGCAAGATTAAAATCCTGATGATGTGCACAGGACAAAACATGGGAAAAGTCATCACAAAAAAAACCTTCTCTAGATGCATATTTTGACATCAGGATCCTGTCTGTTTTATCTGACAGATATTTGCTGTTATTGTTCCCAAATAGCTTATTTCCACAGGGGAAAAAAGCCATGTGTTTTTGGCTAATTCTAGTTTATGTTGAGAGGATGACTCAATAGAATAATGTAGCTGTTCTACCACTGATTTACATACCTGATGGATTTTATATTTCTATGCATGGTTTTCATTGGGATTAAATCTTTTAAAACCTGTTTGGCACCCAGTTGCCTAGTTGCATAATGCTAAATTTCATCTTGTTGGCATCTTATTATCAGTAATCCAGAGGAAGGAACTGGCATATCAGCTGTGCTGTATAATTTCTTCAACTTTTTGGACTCAAAAAAGAATTAGTTAAATTACTTCTCTAGAAATAGTAAATATAGCTCTGCAAATTGCATCTCTTATATCTTAAATTATGTTCAAAGCCTGCTGTTGGAAAATAAAGGGGGGGGGATGTGCTATTTCATGAATGTAGCATTAACAAAAAGTATAGGAAGCATGTTGGGCAGATGCCAAAAGTAACAGTCAGGTGGATCGGCGCAATAAAGAGCAGATACTGTACTTCCTTTCCTTTATAGCTATTTCTCCCTATTTCTTTTATCATAATAATCAGCCTTTATACTTGTTAGTGAACTGTAACACGTTTGAGACGTCAGTAGGAGTTTATTACATTTATAGCAGTCAATGCCTTTTTTCCCATTTGCTTGTTTAAAAATGGCGTCTTTGTAGAACATCTCACCTGTCTGAATTTCTTTAAATAAACGTAATATAGGCAGTTGAAGACATAGCTGATAATGAATGTTAGATAATATCTTGGATACTGCAGCATAAATTGTAAGATGACTATATTCTGTCATGATGAATATTAGATAATGATACCTTGTCCCTATAAGAATAACTTATTTTATTATTCAGAGTGATCTTATGAGCTCTTTGGATTCATGGGAAATAACTTAGTAGAAACCATAAACTATTCAGATTTTGCTGAATATTCTAATCACACTTGCATCGTTCTCAATTATGAATTTGGGGGACTGCCAAAAATGAGGCAGAGGCGGCATATAACAGCTTTCCATTAACTCTGTACTGTTGGGGGGCTGGCGCTGTGAGTGCCCTTGTGTTGTAAGCTGACTTGGATGTTTTCTGTTCCCAGTGTTTGCCTTAGCCCAGCTCTTCCAGATGTTCCATGTTGGGTACTGCCCAGCTGTAGGCTCTAGATTTAGCACTCAGGAAGGTTTTTTGCAGTATTTGCTGCTTAGGGTGAGTCAATCAAGTTACTTGTCTCAGTGAGGCAGCAAGGCACAGATCTCCTCATAGGATGGGTTAAAAATGCTCTGTCAAAACCAGCATAGGCTGAAAGCTGTGATATCCCAGGTTTCAACTGGGACAGAGTTGATTTTCTTACTAGCAGCCAGTCTAGTGCTGTGGTTTGGATTTGGGATGAGTGGTGTTGATAGCACACTGAGGTTTTTGGTTATTGCTAAGCAGCCAAGGCCTTTTCTGCTCCTCACACAGCTCCGCCAGTGAACAGGCTGGGGGGGCACGAGAAGCTGGGAAGAGACATAGCTGGGACAGCTGACCCCAACTGACAAAAGGAGTATTCAATACCATATGGCATCATTCTGAGCATGTAAAGCTGGGGGAAGAAGAAGGAAGGGGGAGATATTCAGAGTCATGGTGTTTTGTCTTCCTAAGTAGCAGTTATGCGTGATGGAGCCCTGCTTTCCTGGAGATGGCTGAACACCTGCCTGCTGATGGGAAGCAGTGAATGGATCCCTTGTTCTTCTTTGCTCGTGTGCACGGCTTTTGCTTTACTTATCAAATTGTCTTTACTTCAACCCATGAGTTTTCTCACTTTCACTCTTCTGATTCTGTCCCCCATCCCACCAGGGGGGAGTGAGCGAGCAGCTGCGTGGTGCTTAGTTGCTGTCTGGAGTTAAACCGTGACAATTTCCTGCTGGTTATAGCACTCTGGGGTCTCCTCTTGAGGTGGAAGTACCCAACAGGACTTCATTTCCTATGGAGCACCTTGGCCATGGGGTCCTCATGGGAGGTTCGTGTCTGTCTGGGGTGTTAGTTTGACCAGAGGATGCTGTTATCCTGTTGGTATAGGAGAAGAGAACCAGTGGCACCCACAATGAAGTTCTTGAGAAGTGTTTACAGTTTCCCATTAGATCTGAAATATCTTAGCTCTTGAATGGAAGGCCATAATTTTTCATGGGAAAAATGAGCCCTACCATTTAAACACTGCCAGTTTTGACCCAGGTTACAGGCTGATTGCAGAGATAAACCCCAACACTATTTTTGCAAGATGCTCTGAAGAAACACATTAATTAAAGGTGCTGTTTTTCTAAGGAGTAAATATGTTACCTGGGGAGATGGAGAAACACAGACTTTCCACCCTATATTTTCTCCTTGACAGCTTGAAGGGTTAGCACAAAAGATAGCACGCTGGGAAGGCCAAGCGAATGCATGCAAAAGAAGCAAAGAGCAACAGGGGTACGGGTCTGCAGTCACCCAGATTCCAGATTTCCACAGCTTTGTATTTTATAGCAGGATGTGTTCAGAGACAATGTATATGAACGAAGGGGTGACTTGTTACCTTGGACAAGCCCAAGAGACTCACAGCAGTGTTAATACAAGTTGTACAGTCGCATTATGAAATGTCCTAAGCTTCGAAAGAGCTGTTTTTACTACATCAGCCACAAAACAATCATGAGGGCTTTAGTTGTTTTTGCAGCAAAGCAGTGTAAGAGGTTTACTGAATAGTAAACAAGTACGTTACAAAAGACAGTAAGTGATGCAGAATGCTCAGGGATATAGAGTAAATGATGAGACATTTGTCTGAAGAAAGCTGGTGAGGTACAGGCATAGGGCTCTGGCTGTAGACGACCAGTTTGGTGATACAAACCACAAGCAATGGCCACAAATTCCTTTCTGAATATACCTTTCCCATACTCATGGATATGGGGAGAGAGATATATGTGTATATATATGTCTCCCAAAAGAGTCCCACAGAACTCCTTGCACTGTGGATCACAATTGTTGTGATTAGCTCTCATCCTCTTTGTTGAAATTTCAGGGATCAAGTCTTGAAAGTTTACATCAACTCCAGAGAATTTCTGTTCTTAGAGTCCATATGGAGAGAAAAAAGGTCTCCAAAATATTTTAGAGCCAGGTCTTAAACCTATTCCAGCTGTGCAGACCTGTCAGATTTTGCTCCAGGCATGGTTTTTGCTTAAAAGCCTACCTGATCTTCATTGTCTTAGATAAACTCTCTGGGTACATATGGAATTTGGAATATACAATAATGTGTTCAATGCCAGATTTTACAACGCAGAATTTTTTAAAGGTGGGAGAAGCACAATAAATTTCACCTCCCCAATAAAGCCTGAGCTCATTCTGGTTCCCTTTGGCAGTCTAAGCAATACTTTTTTGAGGTAAAATGTCAAACCCAGTATTTTAAACTTGGGCAAAAAATTAAAGCAAGAGTAAACGTTATGGAGAACAAGAGTAAATGTTGTATTTTTTTATGAGCTAATAAAAGCATGAAATTCCCCATATGGAGACAATTTTTTATTGTGGTAGCTCTAAGGGGAAATTTCTTGCTAGTTTCCTTAGCAGATTTTCAAATAAACAGCAAGCCATGCAATCTTGTTTTGCTGAAGGACCATGAAAAAAATATCTTCATCAATGGAATTTTCTTAATTGGAGAAGAGGAGGAGAAAATGGAAGAAATCTTGGAGATACTCTCTTGATGTTCAGATCATTTAGCGTTACATTCCATAAGGCACTCTCAGAAAAACCTTGCAGACAAGAATGTATTTTTAAATACTGAAGTTTTTAGCACTTGCTGTATAGTTACGTATATAGTAGCCGTAGTTCTATAGCGATGGCTGTGTGCGTGTGTGTATGAGCCTGTGAGTCTGTGAGGGTGCAGGTGTATCTCTGGTTTGGAAATGTCTGCCTGTAGAGAAGCTGAACTTGTATACCCAGAGCCTTTTTGTGAAAATCCTCGATTAAACAGGGCAGGTACCTGGGGAATCTGTAGGGCAGAATGAGGTGGCATGAGATTAATGAAGGTCTGCTAAGCTCTAGAAAATACTGAATACTTTAGGGAAAAAAAAAAGGGCAAAGATATATATATTTAAACTGCACACAAGACATACAAAAACTTTTGGGAAATAAATTGTTGCTGCCGTACCAGAGGAATAGTACTTACGTTCTTCCATTTAATTCAGCTCTGTCTTTCCAGTGGCTCAGAGTCTGTGAAAAGATATAACCGAGCACACAGTCAGGGTCCTTACAGCTGGCTGAGGAACCTCCCACTTCGCAATGGGGACAGGCCCCATCAGACTGATTTTTGCTAAGTCGTGCTCCCTGTAATTCCAGTTCAGATGTGGGTATTGAGTCCTTTCCATGGTGAATCAGAGCATCCCAACCCCTGTGGTGGTTTCCCCCAGACTCTAGAGGCTATAGAGAAGAGGCTGTTGTTATCTGGAGTCTGATGAGAATGGATAGTTAGTTACCCAGTGCTAGTGGTCATCAAGCACACAGCTATGATAACTTCAAAACACCTCACAAAGTATTTTTATAACAACAGCTGAATACAGCCAGTCAGAATCGCCAGATCATGTGCAAAGTTGAGAAGTGCTGGCTAACTGATGAAGCTCCAGGTCACTAAATGCCAAGTAATACATGTGAAGAGAAAACATCTGAACTGTACCTAGCCAATTATGGCCTCTAATTACTAGCAATTATACTAAACAGCTTTCTTAAAACACCTATCCAGTGCTTTCCAGTGGTCTGAAAGGCAAATAAGCTGTTAGAAATTAATTAAGAAAGAAGGTGAGAACTCAACAGGAAACATCTTTCTGCCACTGTATAAGCACATACTACCCTTAGATCTTGAATATTGCTTTATCTAAAATGAGATTCAGCTGAGCTAGAGGAGGGTGCGGAAAAGGGAAACAAGAATGACCTAGGGCATGGAATAGCCTCTTGAGGGAAGAATAACTGGGACAGGACTTCAGCTTGTAAAGAAACTAAGGAATAAATAAGAAAAAGCTATGGAATATTGAAGGGATGGAGAAGGCAAGTGATATTTCATTGCTTCTCAAGAGCATGGCTATAGGAAGGTACTGACTGCAGGAAGTGGGAAGAACATCTTCAGGAAGAACAAGGACACGTACAGAATATTCTCATGTTCTTTCAGTATCTTCTGCTGACTGCCAAAAAGAAGATAAAGGGCTAAACAGGCTTCTTATCTGACTCAGCGTAGCTGTCTCTGTACCAAGTCTAACCATCAGGCCAGCTAGCACTGTGTCCAGTGTGAAAATTAACAGTTTGGGTGCAGGGCTGTGTCAAGCAATGCAGGAATTATGGTTTCTATGGCAATAAAAGATAGCCTTCCATCTTACATGATTAACTTCAGATTATCTAGGTTTTGAATATATCCTGTTGCATGAATTTCATGGTATCTGTAGGATAAGTTTCATATCAGCTTTACAGTCAGCTTTCTCAGTATAACTCAGGACACCTGAGGGCTAATGACTTTGTTCTAGCAGCATGCTCAAGACCCTGGAGGGTTGGACCTTGAGTTTGATACCTCGTCCTAAGAGTACATTTATAGCAGGCCAGTCTTTGCTGCCAGTGTGCGTTAGGTGATTTGGTCAGGGGAGTAGGTGTATCTGGACTAGTGGAACCTGTGGTATAAAGTCCAGGACCTGATTGATTTTTCAAGGATCACCTCCAAGCTTAAGAGTGGTCCATCCTGACAAGCAGGAAATCAAGCAAAGGTGTCAGGAGACCTACATGAATAAACAAGCAGCTTGTAGAAAAGATCCTGGGGTCCTGCAAAGGGCCACAAAGATGACGAGGACATTGGAGCATTTGACGTGGGAGGAGAGGCTGAGAGAGCTGGGACTGTTCAGCCTGGAGAAGAGAAGGCTCATGAGGGATCTCATTAATGTGTATAAACACCTGAAAGGAGGCTGCAAAGAAGATGGAGCCAGGCTCTTCTCATTCTTGTCTTGTGACAGAACAAGAAACAATGGGCACAAATTGAAATATGGAAAATTCACCAAGTTTCCACTGAAACATATGAAAAAGCTTTTTTACTCAGTCTCACAGAGAGGCTGAGGAGATCCTTGGTGATACTCAAAACCTGACTGGACAGTCCTGAGTATCCTGCTGTAGCTGACCCTGCTTCGAGCGGGAGATCGGTCTAAATGATCAAGAGGTGCCTTCCTCCCTCAGAGATTCTGTGATTAAGCCATCAGTGTTGGAGTGACGGCATCTGTGTGAACAGCTGGCTGCAGCACAGTGATATTGCAGCTTTCTGTCATCAAATCTAATGCAAAGCTTTAGGGAAAAGGTTTGGTTAAAGTGCATTATATGCAGATGTGTCCATACATGCAAATATGGAGAGGGTGGATATTGCATGTGTAATCTGACTAAGTGCCTGGAGTTCTGTCTTTTTAGCTGGAGTAATTAATCTCTGCCTGCCAGGTGAGGTGCCTGCACAGCTGTGCTGTCATACACAACATAACACAACACACAACATGGTGTGTTGCACTGGAAGGTGTTAATGAAGGGGCCTAACATTGCTCTCCTACTAATCCCTGGAAGCCTATGCTTAATGATAACTTTGAGCAGCTAGTCCTAATAAAATACAGCATTTTCACCTGTATTTTAATGTATTGTCATGTAAAAACTTTTGTTAAAGAGGAGGTGCAAAACCAGTTTTACAGAAAATGGCTTCATTCAGCCTCCTGAAAAAGTCTTGATTAGAACTGAATAGCCGCAGATAAGTAACATTCTTACTTTTGTGTGGTAAACATAAGTGTATTGAATCATTACATCGATGTGGATTTTGTGCAGGCAATTTTTCCAAGGATTTTTAAGATCACTTTTCACTGATAATGCCAAATAGAGTCTCCAAGGAATGCTGGGACTGGTGAGTAGAAAATGAAGAATGCTCTAAACACCAGGTCAAGGGATTTCTTTGTGAGTGTTAGTAGCATAAGAAGAAAGATTGTTGCTCAGACCGCTAGTTCATCTTGACATAAGATAAATGCTCCACAATCTGGTTAATTTATATTTCTGTGGTTTAGAGATAAGGAAATTAATTTTTGAGAGTTCAGTGATGGAATCAAGATCAAATTTACCATAGCCTATGAACTGTAGTTCAATTTATCCTTTTCAAAATATTTCATCAGTATATAGTTAAGGAAATGGAAAACTCAAAGGTTTCAGACCTTTACAATCAACCAAGGACAAAAGTTTGACTCTGCCTCACCCGGTGCTTTCCTCTGAAAAGCAAACAAAAGCTGCTGTGGTGTGGGGCTGGAAGCAGCAGGAGATATAGCTGAGCCTGGAGGGAGGAATATGTATGGTACGAATACTCTGAGATGTAGCAGTCGAGAAAGCCAGTGGTGGGTATGTGTTTTATGGGCACTGACGTATTTGTCATTGATAGGCTAGTGGCTTGTTCTGTTTTTCTTTTAATCTATGATCTAGGGAAAAGTAGCTGAAATCAACCTGTGTATCAGAGGCATGACACCCTCCGCTTTAAAGAGCATCAGATTCATAGCCTGGAGTCATCTCTCTTAAGGGATGCTATCTTTTACAGTAATGCATGCAAACAGGAAGCACTCTTGAGACAGTAACTGCATCTGTCCTTACTCCAGCAGAGGAAACGTTTCTCCTTGAGAAACCCCAGGAAAAAAGGTGCAGAAGACAAAGAGAACCGAGGAAACTTCTCCCTTTAAGGCATTAGAAGCGTGCAATGGGTTGAATACATACTATGTGTTTAAAAAAGAAACAAAAAAAATTCCAAACCCTAAATTTCCCCTTTGATTGCTTATATATCTTGGCAATAAAGATGCTTTAGCACAACTGGGACAAACCACTGCTGGAAGAGTCTGCAGGATTTTTCTTGAATGGCCATAGATTTGTCATATGTACATTCAGAAATGTAAATCCTACCTGGTTCCTTCTGAAATTAGATCTGGTTTATGCTCTTCAGGGACAGCCACGACCTTGTGGGACTCCTTAGATTCCACTGAAGCTTTACTGTGATCTTTACTGTACAGTAAAATGATGTGGCCAAAAGATTATGGAAGATTAATCTGAAAAATGTCCACAAACTGATGCGGAACCAAATTATACACACTGAAGCTGAAGAACAAATCTGTCTGTTAGAATGTGCTGATTTGTATGAAACATTGTCATTTCTAAGAACATTTACAGAGCAATCTCTTTTTATTCTGTACTGTATAATAGCTTCTCATTTTTATTCAGGTCTTGAAAATTTGGAAGAAAAAGGGATGTGCTGAAAAATAGTATGACAAGGCAAGTTCCCTTGACAGTAAATGTAGAAAATGACTTGGTACACAGGGTCTATGCCATCTTTTAATGTTTTTTGGGGAGGGAGTTGTTTTGAGGTTTTTTTGTTTTTGTTTTTGTTTTTTTTAGGGGAAGAAGATAAAGAATCCTATTTAAATATTTATGTAGAACAGATGGTTGAAAAACAGTATTGCCAACCTGTAAAAAAGAAAAGAAAAGAAAATACAAGCCATGTGGGTTTTATTTTTTAAAAAAGGGAAATTAAAGATACTTGAAACAATATTTGGACATTTAGTCAAATAAGTCTGGTTTCAGGAGATTTAAATGCCTTCTGCTCCTGCTGAAACTCTGTTTGTAGACCAGACATTCATTTTGCATATCTCACTTGGAAAACTTTAATTAGAGTCGTCAAATGAAGCAGACTATGGTATGCTTGCTCTGGCTGAGAAGTACAATGTTTAGTGAGTACACCAAGTGATTTCAAGGGGACTTGTGGGATCAAGCGGTATTGCAAAAGTAATGCAGTCTAGTTAGTAATTTACAGTTTTGTGCACAGAGATCATGAAGGAAATGAGAAAAGATGAGAGAAAAATAGGTAATGCTGGAGAAAAGCCATGGGTCAGAGAAAAGCCATCAGTCTGAGCTAAGCCAGGAGGTCAAGGAGAGAGGTGTGATGCAAAAATTTCATTTCAAGATATTGGTGGCTCCAATTACTTTGTTGCTATTTAAAAACAAAAACAAGCCCCCAGGCAGGGTGGGAATTAATGCAGAATTAAATTGGAATGCTTTTTTTTTTTCCCCCCAATTTTTCAAATTGGAATGAGAAATCAAGGAATGGAGAAATAGGAACTTTAATTCTGCTGATGAAATTCAGTAACTTCTCAGAAACTTCATTCAAGCTTGCCGTGGTGCTGTGGTGTCCGATGGGTTGTGGCAGCTGCCCAAGGAGTATCTGTCATTGACTAATGTGAGGTAAGGTGTGTTATCTAAGCATTCAGGCTTTTGGCAGGCTAGTGACACTACAAAGTTATATTGCCTTGGTTTGTTCCTTGGTCGTGGTTTGTAATTATGTCAGTGGTAGGAATAAATTTTCAATTTCCCTTCCTTTCCACAGGGAAAGGAAGAGCTCCTGTGTTCCTTGTCTTCTCTGTTAATTTTCCCTCGTTATGTTTCTAGGGCGCTCCTCTGGTTCCCTCCCATCAGTTGTGTTTCTGGAGTGCTGCACTGTGAGAGGTGTCGTACTGAGGACTGAGTCCATCTGAAACCTGTGCTTCTTACGGTACCTCCTGCTTCTTGTTTTTAAGGCTGTTAATCCCATTTTTTGTTTCCTTCCGGTCTGTGTGACCACAAAGTAAGAATATAATTTCTCCCTTAGTTTCATATTGATTTAGGCTCTGACTTTCTACTAATTTGTGTAAGAAGTAACAAAGTCTTCCATTCCTATTTCATCAGTAATAATATATGTAAGAGGCATAGGTGAACATAAATATTGAGCCATAAATACAGTAGTCATTCACTGAAGTAGCGCAAAGTCTTGATTTTGAACATTTTCTTTGTTCACTTGATTAAAAACAGTTTTGTCTATGTGAACCATTTTGTTAAGACACAAAGTAACGGGAATGCTGTGAATGAATTATTGTTAGGTGGATCTGAGAGGTGTAAGAATAATCTTTGGTAAACTGAATTTAATGGGATGAAGGGGTGAAGATGGAGAAAGATATTTGATATGTTTTTAGAGGAAGGAAGTAAACAGAAAGGGAATGATGATGCTGAGAGAAGAGGATGTATCCATAAAATGTGGTTTTCTCACAGACATGGAAGAGAAATCCTCACTGGATTAGTCTGTTGCCTAATGAACCAGTGAATAGTCACCAAAAAGGCCTTCACAAATGATGCTTATTTGTTGGTATTGTGTTGACAGCTTCAGCAGGGAGGCCGGTGGGTTTGGAAAAGTAGCATAGCCCCACGTGTACATCTCTCTAGGTGTCTGCTTAGGAAGGCAGTCAGAACCTGTAAGACTCTTCTGACAGGGCTACAGCCAGAGAAGGTTTTGGCTGCTTGAGGACAATGACTTTGCACCCTTGTTCAGGTTATAAATCCCATTAGAATTTGTTTTCATAAAGAATGTGAATAAAGGGGACATTCTCAGGAATGACAATAGAGATTTATAAGAATGAACTGCAGAAATTTTAAAAGAGGACAGAACTGCTGAAAAGTAACTGTAAATCCCCAGATTTTCTTATTGTCTAACATATCTTTAACTGCAAGGTGATAATCCCACTGTGAGAGCTCGTGAGGTACTTGTTAATACCACTCCTAAGTATTCCAGCCCACTGCTTAGGAGTTGAATCTTGTTTCTCAATTTTTCAAAACACTGATTCTATACTTTAAGTCATCGACTAATGTCGGTTTTCCTGGCATGCTGCTTGGTTAAAATACAACACTAGATATATAAAATATATCAATGTGTAACATATGTTAAAAAAATATATGTGTGCACGTGTAGAGGTGTATATATTTGTAAAATTTACGACTTCAGTAAAAGACAGGAGCCTGTCTATACTGAAGGAATTATGTGATGCAGGGTAATTAGGGCCTAAAAATATGGAAAAATTAAAGTTAATGATCCTGTTATCATAACTGATAATAGGGATGTGTCACTAGTATATGTTGACTGTGATAGCTGAAACCCCTATTTCTGACCTGTATAAATTCTTTTCCCTTCAAACCATTTGCAGCATCCCAGTGAGAGCTGTGCGGGTGAATGACACTTCCTGTGGAAGCGTGTTATAATGGAAAACTGGTAGTAGTGATCACCAGAATGGCAAAGAAGCTGAATATTCTGGTCAAACCATACTCTTACAAACCCCTAATTATTCTTGTCAGAATCCAGATATACATATGAGAGAGAAGAGCTGGGGATGGAAGACAAGTTGGCTTCCCTTAAGCACTGTCCCTGTGGCTGCTCAGACAAAGAGACTGCTTCCTTTTCCCATCCCCGCCCCGTATCTCCCATCAAAAAATGAGGTCCTCCTCTCCCATCCTGCTCATCTGGACCTTTTTTTCTTCCTAACTCCTTCCTTCTCTGGCCTGCAGGCTAAAACGATTACTGTCTTTGGGATGAGTCCGTTCCCAGGGCTCTGAATTGTCATACCATCCTGGCAGGCAACAGCGGTGCAGGTAAGCTTTGGGTAAAAGCTTGGTGTTTTGTACAAACTCCTTCTCATTTGTTTGTATCAAGAAGTGCTGAGAGGATGTCTGGAAGATGTTGAGTGCCATGGTGACCTTAAAAGACACATCACAAATCCTCACTTGCCCAAGGGCAGTGTTATGAGAATAGACGTTCCCTGGGGGTAATCTCCAGTCAACACCATCTTCAGATGAAGTTAGTCTTCATGAGAAAGAAATTAGTCATTTACTTTCTCTGAGGCTTTTGCCAAAAACCTCCTTTGCAATGAGTTGAATGCATACTAGTACCCCAAATGAGATTCAGTGTGATAGTGCTCTCTTGGATGCTGAATTCTAGATGGTCCTTTATGTCCAGGTGAATCGGTGCATGCACTGACTGGCTCAGAACTGTAGATTTAGGCATGGAGATGATCAGCTGTGATTACGTGGGGTTTAATACAAGTTGCAAAGCTTTTGTGGGGTCCTGTCTGACTAGCTGGAGAGGCAGTCAGTACTGATGTCCACCTTGCTCTGGCCACAGTGTGACCAGGACCTACACTAGGTCGTTCAGAGCTATCTTTATGCCTGCACGTAAACTGCAGTCCCATGCTCTGACTGCACTGAAGGCATACTTTGTTAGTGTGGCTGACCCTACGAATATGTTTACACTGCACATATGGAGTCAAACTAAACCCTTTTTACTCTTGGATAATCTGCTTTTAACTGTTTTTTTTATTCGGGCTTTGATTAAAATAAAAAAGTGTGCTGTCCATTCTGACCACGACCTGAACTTTTTTCTTTAAACCTAGCTAATAAATCCACTTCTCTGGTGTATGTACGTTAATGCCCTATCTGATGTCAGGTATTTTCAGCCCTCCTGTCTCCAGTGGGAGCTGAATGCAAACAGCGGACCAGGGCTTCCCCTTCCTTTTGAACACATATAGTCACGGCACTAAGAACAGGACAGTGCTTGTAGTATTCCATAAAGAGCAAAATACACTGAATTTCAGCTTTCTTTTTTTTGTTTTATATCTAAGCTAGTAAGTAACAAGATGAGTGAAATGGTGCAGTTAGTGCTGATCAGAAAACGCTTCTTAAAGGTCAGGAAATGTCATCTTCTTGTTCTCTCTTGTCAGTCGTAAAGGCTGGGTCGCTGCTCGGCGTGTGTGAGAGAGAGATAGACAGGCTCAGTCTGTGGGAAAAAAATTCTGAAGACTTCTTTTTCCTCCTTGCAGAGATCTCTATCATTACCCATGCAAGTGTTTCAGCCAATATTGCCAAAAGCTGGGGTGGTTATAAATGTATATTGCTGAAGGCCAAAATCTTGATGTTGTAGGAAGCCCTTGGCAATTATGTGGACAAAACCATTGCAAAGGTCTCAGAACAGTGTTGCTGTTGTGAATGTTACTGTACTGCAGTGCCATCAAGCCCTCATTTAAAAGAAGTCTTAAATGAAGAGAGAGAGAGTTTAATTATGGCATCTCACTGCAGAGGAGCATTAATTAGTTTTTAATTGTGTTAGGTGTAATAGGATAATTTCAGAAAAGGGCTCTGCGGTGTCGGGTGTGATGGATACCAACTCTCAGGGAGTGTGGAGCAGCATCCAGGAATGTGGGAACAACAAAGAGCTGCTCTATGAGTGACCAACGCTCTTAGTGACTTTTGCTGTGATTTTTATTGTGATTTTTGCATCATGTGCACTGGAGCCAGCCCCCATGGCTGTTGGCAGCCGAAAGCACAGCACACATGCTCTTCTTCCCAAGTCTCTTGTGAAGTATATATTAATTTGCCTGTTGTTTACATCTCATTGGTGTAAACTCTGACTTGGGTTCATAATTTTTTTTTCATACCCAAGAGTACAATTGCCAGAGGCAGTTAGTAAGACTTGCTATAAAATAAGAGGGGTTCAGACCAGCCTGGTGCTCTTCATTTGGCTGAGGCCGTTGGCAGATGCTGAAGGGGAAACTTTGTCCCACTGATAGACACTATAGAATAATCTTCCTAGAGCAGAAGTTGCCTCCTAATTCAGAGCAATTTCTATTTATTTGGTTTATTCAGTGAAATACTTTTTTTTTTTTTTAAATCTTTTAGTCTCTCATCTATATTTTAGCATGACAAATATTATGGCTTCTGGTTTTCTGCAAAAATGGTGTCTTTTGGAAATCCTTTAAAGATATTTAGCTTATGTGGTATCTTCTGACAGCATCTTCTCCAAGATGATCCCAGGGGAAACTTTCTGCCACCCCCATAGAATATATTACTTTTTTATTAGTTTATTTATTTATCCTGTTGTTTATGTTTCCAGTGAGAGTAAAGGGCTAATTTCATGGCATTTGTTGTTTTCACCCCTCTCTTTTCTGTCCTCTCATTAATAATTCTTTGAATATTTTTAATCTTTCCAACCCTTTGTTACAGGCTTTCTGTGCTCCTAAATGTTTTATTTGCCCTTCTGGGATGGATTCTGTTTTCACTGCATTTTTTGTGAGATGGGAGGGCCATAGAGAAGCACTGTTTTCGAAGGCAACGGTGTCTTTAACCTTTTCAGTAATGCTTTATCTGTTAATCACTATATTTTTTATAATTGGCTTGCTTTTTTTCCATTTGTTGCCGCTGCCTGTTTCTATTATATTTTTACTAAGCTATCGCAGTGACCTGCTGGACGTGTCCTTTTTCAAACATATTTACATATCACATCAGAGCAGAATGCTGAGTACAGGAGACCCAGCCACATCATTGTGGTTGGACCACATGTTTCTATAAAACAAATATTTAAGTATAGTCTGCAATTTCAGAGCTTTGCAATAATATGACAAGTATGAGATCCTTATTAAGGAACTGAAAATCCGGTTATTTAACCAGACTGCACTGAACTAGAAGAATATTGACTTTCAGACTGGAATGGGACTTCATGAAATCTGCAGCACTGTGATACTAGTGGGGATTTTAATTTTTCATTATTTTTTCTTTTGCTCTTTGGTTGTTTGCTAACTCTACTTATCAAAAGCAATGAGGAAAGAACGTAAGGAGCTGAATTGTACTGCTAATTCTGTGTTTATTCCTGGTTAAATTACTTTCCTGTCCTTTGATTTATGAGGAAGGAGAAGCATAAATGGATGACTAAGGGATTCAGCTGCGTAATTCCCCTTAATTTCTGTGGCTGCTATCTGGATGAACACTTGCAACAGGCTTTAAACATCTCTACTGGTGCCCACAGTGTGCTGAATAAGATAGAAAATGTTGTCTGCTTCAGTTCCAAGGAGCCGACGGCAACAGAGGGATACTGTGAAAATAAACTATTGCATATATTTATTTTTTTCAATGATTAACAATGCTGTTTACTCCCTTTCTGTGGAACTTGTCAGAAGAGTGAGTTGTTGTTGGGAATATGTACAGCAGCTGAAGGCTAGAGTAGGGAAGGGCCTCCGTGTGCGGGAGATGGAAGACATTCCCTAGAAGATCATGGTAGGATCTCACTGCTGATATCATCACTGCGTTGCTGTCACATGGCGGTAGTGCTGTGACCGCATGAAGCTATAACTGCGGAGTCAGGCTTCTGCCGCATACTCCCATGCATCTGAAAACTAGTCATTTAATACTTCCATGTCCCAGTTCTCTTTGGAGGTGTTTCCAGTTTTCTACCTCAATGGCAAAGTTATTAAATTCTTGTGAAGTGCCCCGGTACTAAGCTGTGTGGTACGAAGTGATGTATGAAGCAGTACAAGCAAGTGTGAAGGACTCTAGGTGACGTTAATGTGTTTTAGTTGTAGAACGCGTGTCAGCTGGAAAGTCATATGGTGCCCACTGTGGAGTGTCGAATGACTCTTCCCTTGTTGATGCTGGGAAGCCACTGCACAGCTCACACATATAGAACGTGAACTCTCTGAGAGGTCTCTCTCTTCCTCTTTGTCCTATAAGGAAAGCTGGGGTTCATTTTGGATGGTGCTATGTCAAACACACATAACCATGGTGCTGCACAGGCAGAGCAGTTGAGCACTGGGCCCTCCTAGGATACAGGAATGGAAAAGCTCTCCAGGATTCTTGATTCCAGTCCATGGACGCTCTCAGTAGCCATATCATAGGAGGCTTTGAGATGTGTCTCGTTTTCCACCTACTGGCTGATGAGGATGTTTGCCCCCGCAGCTCCCACTGCAGTAGCTGTTGCAAAATTACACCCTGCTGATGGAGCTGTTTAACATTTCCAGACTAAATTTAGGAAACTTAGTACTCCACTCTTGTGTTCAGATGGAGCACATCCCAGTTCAGGATTCTCTGTAAAGATAATCCTTTTTCCAGTTTATTTTTTGAAATAACTTTTTCTCTTTCTTTCTTTCTTTTCTTTCTTTCTTTCTTTCTTTCTTTCTTTCTTTCTTTCTTTCTTTCTTTCTTTCTTTCTTTCTTTCTTTCTTTCTTTCTTTCTTTCTTTCTTTCTTTCTTTCTTTCTTTCTTTCTTTCTTTCTTTCTTTCTNTTCTTTCTTTCTTTCTCTCTTTCTTTCTTTCTTTCTCTCTTTCTTTCTCTCTTTCTTTCTCTCTTTCTTTCTTTCTCTCTTTCTCTCTTTCTCTCTTTCTCTCTTTCTCTCTCTCTTTCTCTCTTTCTCTCTTTCTCTCTTTCTCTCTTTCTTTCTTTCTTTCTCTCTTTCTCTCTTTCTCTCTCTTTCTCTCTTTCTTTCTTTCTCTCTCTCTCTTTCTTTCTTTCTCTCTCTCTTTCTCTCCTCTCTTTCTCTCTCTCTTTCTCTCTTTCTCCCTTTCCCTCTTTCCCTCTTTCTCTCTCTCTTTCTTTTCAAGTATTTTAGCACCCTAGGCTGCTGCCGCCTGTTCCCATTTTACCTTCCTTCGGCTCTTTTTCCTAGTGATGGAGAGAAGGAAGTACGTATTGTATTTAGTCCTTGCCCGTTAGTTCTGTTTGTTTACTTGCTGGTGAACTATGCTGACATTTCCCCCTTGAGAAAACTTGCCCACGCCACTGCAAGACGGACTGTTCACCTGTGACCATTACCTGGCTTGATGTGTCCACAGGGCCAGATTTGTGCATCTGAAGAAAAAATGAACTGAAATCACAAAAGAAAGCAAGGAGGAAAAAATAGAAGAAACAGGTATATTTTGTGGCATAACATTTCTGCACCTCTTTCTGTGGCCAAAAAGGGGAAGCTTTAAGAACTGCTTTTCCAAAACCCTTACTGGAGATTGCTTCCTTTGCCCCATGTATATCTTTTTCCTTGATGTGGCAAGAAGAAAGAACAGGTAATCAAGCCACGGTGTTTAACTTTTCACTTTTCCTATTCAGGCCGTCTTTTGTGGTTTCAGTGAAAAGTGCAATGTAGTCTCTGTGTAGCCCTATGGATTAGCTCCCTTTCACCTGTGCCATGTAATTTGACTAAGAAAAGCCGTGTTTTCAAAACTATTAGTTATTTACAGACTGTGCCTAAAAAATTATATAGTGTCAGAAACTACCAACCAGTCTCTAGAAAAGACTGAATATTGCTGAGAGTTGTTTTGCTTATTTTTTAACTATTACCAACTGAAACACCAGTGAAAGTACTAACATTTCTTTTATTTTCTTGCTATGGGTAGAAGCTGTTTATAAAATGCCTTTAATCTCTGATCTTTAATAAACTATAGCAAGCTGGTGAACTGATTGTTGTCTGCGAAAGAAAAAGGCCAAACAAATTGCTTTTCTGTCACCGAGACTGGGCATTTCCTATGTTTAGATCCCTATCAGAGAGTGCTATTCGAACTCCCATGCATCTGCACGTTTCCCTCTTTTCTCTTGTACTCTCAGGCCACAGTTTTCAGGAGGAGGCTTGGAGGCAGAAGATGGGCTCATGGCAGCAGCCCAACGACTCTAGCAGCTCCAAGTCCCTGCGTCAATGTAACACTTAAATACGTGCTTAATTTTTAGCACCTGTAAAAGGTATCATTAACTTCTTAATGTTCATTCTTAAACAGCACTCAGCAGCCCTTTGCACCATTTCAGGCTGCCCAGAGCTTAGCTAGTAAATTTGGAGGCGGTATCTGTGTGATGGGCTTCATCACCAGTTTTCAGGACAGAAGCAAAGCAATGGCAGGGCTTGCCTGAATTTAGGCAAGAAACCCAGGGCAAAGCCAGGACTTTCTGACCCGCGCTCTTGGCTGGGTGCTGTTGCTTGTA
Source organism: Rhinoptilus africanus (assembly GCA_013400135.1). Lineage (NCBI taxonomy): Eukaryota > Metazoa > Chordata > Aves > Charadriiformes > Glareolidae > Rhinoptilus > Rhinoptilus africanus. The sequence continues at coordinate 65,133 of VXBO01012472.1, forward strand.
TTGTTAGTCTTTTTTTTTTTTTAAGTTGAGTTGAGCTGAGTTGATGTTTATGTTTATTATACTGTCGTACAACTAAATTCAGTCATTTGACAACTTTCATTGCCAGCCAAGTTATTGTTGTATTTCAGCTTTTGAAATGTAGCTGTTTCTGCTGTACACTTAATAACTGCTTGGAGAATGGAAAGTCTTTACATTTTCCTTGTGGAAACAGTTGCTTGGTTTGCTGGAGGGAAAATGCATCATGAAATCAGATGTTTCTAATTGCTCCTTGTTTCAGGAGTTTCTATTGACTGCTGAAAATCATCCTTAATGCATGAGTAAGCCTGATGAACATAGATTTTAAAAACATTGACTCAAAATAAATTTCTCTTGGAAGTGTAATAATTGTTGACTAATTCTCGTGGGAGAGATATATGACTTTCTGGCAGGCTTTTTGAACAATAGGACTTCAAAGAAGCTTGGTGAAAACAAAGAAAGGTGCCCTTAATCTAACGTAGTATTGTTTATTCCTTTTTGCCATTAGGGCATCTGCCTCATTAGTATTAACAAGATTTCATACAGTCCTCAGGGAGAAAGGTACCTTCCAAGAAGTGCCTGTGAGGAAAAAATAATTGTCCCAATGTCATAGGCCAGAGCGTATGTAACCCATAAATCCTCAACTGACATCATAGTTCCTGAGGCACTTTCTTTGGAAAGAAAACAAATGTTCTAAGGCAAAGTCATAGGTAAGTTGAAAGAAGCTGTTAGAGGAAATTAATATTTGTGGGTAAGGATCTGTTGCAGGTGAAGGTGTGATTTTACAAGAGGAAATGAGTCTTTGGTTACTGGTATGAGGCAATGCCCATGTGTTTCTATCTCAGCATCACCTCTAGGATCGTGCAACCAGTAGCACCCTGCAGCAGCCGAAGCAGCACGCCTCTTCCCGTGTCTGCTGGGAAACACCTCAAAAGTACCTGGTTTTGTAAAACCCTGTGGAGGCTGGAGAGAGGGCTCAGGAAATGAAGGGAAGGTGGAGGACTCAAAAGTTTTTCAGGACTCAGATCCAGATATATAAGACCAACATTTTGGATGCCATCCAGTAATTCTGAGTGCCTCCAGTTTTGGTTGCTCAATCTGAAGCACCTCGCTGGCACCCAGAAAACACGGACTCCAGAAATTACCAGATATTTGAAAATTTTTGTCATTGCTGTTTTCATAGAAGTTGGTGGCTGTCTGTCAAAGAGAGCACAGAAAGACTGAAGATCCGAGTTGCGTGTGACTGGGACAACCTCACTGTGTAGGGAGTCCTTGCTGCAGGACGGTGGGGACTCGCGGGCAGTTGGGCTCTGGGGACTCCTAAACTGGAGTTGTATAGGGCAGGATTGGTTAGTAACCTCGCGCCTTTTGAATCAAAAATGAAAAAGAGCTAATTAAATCCTGTTTCTAATGCTCTTTGATTTATAAAACAAAAAATTACCTATTTCTGGTGCATATTTTTCATTAATGCTACATCATAAAATGTGATTTAAACAACTTTCATAGCCCAGCCAATCTATTCTGCTAATTATCAGTATATATATATATGTTAAACCTCACTTGAATATTTCTCTAACACACCACCCTCCCCAAACACATACTGAATCCAGTTAAAAACATGAAACCAATCCTGTTGTTAACCTATTATAACCCATTATGCTTTGTGCCAATGCCATCTCTGGGTTAGAAGATAATGAACTTTAATCCCAGGAAGACTATTAATATTTTTCATTAGAAAATGAAAAATTTTAAATGTTAAATGAAAAATGTTAGCTGTTGCTAACATCTGTCTTGCATCTGCCCAACTAACTTCCTTTCATGTCTTACATTTAAACCAAAGGTTTTGTAATGAGAGGTCTTGGGCAGTTAGTTATGAAGTGAAGTCCCAGCAGTTGGTGGGAGACAAATTGTATCTCTAAAAGTGACTGTCGTCATCCCGAGAAACACAAAGAGACGTAAGCGATGTGAAAACAACCCCAAACACTTTTCATGTTTAAAGCAGCCTTTGGAGATAGGGATGTTTTCTTTTACTCTTTTTTCTTTTTTTTTTTTCATGCACAGTGAGATTTTTGGAGCTAAAAATCAATTTTTAATTTCTGAAGTGCTGTTTTAGTTCTTGAGCCCGTATATGGGAAAGATGATTGTCAATAGGAAATGCTTGAAAGGAGGCGCGTAACAAATACCCTGCTGTGAAGACAGACAGGGCTGGCCTATGTGGAATTTGCAGTTAAACTTCACCAATAAAAAAGCAGCGTGTCTTGCTTTTTGTGGCCTACTAACAAGACAGTTTGCATGATTTTAGAGCTATGTTATGAGGGAAAAATACCACAGGGGTGATTAAAATGTGATCATGATAAAAATCTTAGGGCATCTGTGATACAATAAGTCTAATGAGGTTTTTTACCACCGCTGCCTCAGTGTTCTCTTGGACCCAGCAGATGATGTGTTTGAAGGAACTGGTTGCAAATAAATTTATCTGAATATACCTACAACTCCTACAGAGCTTGCCAAACGTTCAGTAACACAGATTTCTGTGAAACTGTTGTTACTCAACATCAAAACAAATTGATGCAATTTGGATGTATCCTGTTTGTGCAGTTTGTTCCACAATATTTTTCATATGTTCAGTTTTTAAACAGAAATATTAGAAAATCTTAGGTTCAAAAAATCCCTGGAGGAGTTTTATGGAAACCTAGAGGCACCCAAGGATGTGTTTGTCCCAGTGAATTTTTAGTCATGGTTCAGTTTGTGATAATCAGTTCTCCCAGAATGAGAATTTATTTAATTACATGTCATGAATCGTCACAGCTACAGCCTGAAGGCTGTGTGATGCCTTTCCTAAAAGATGTTGTTACAGTCTCTTTTATGCCTTAGATTTAAACCAAAGGGTTTGTTCTGAAGGGTCTTGGTGAGTTAGTTATGAAGACCTTAGCACCCAGTCCCAGCAATTCTGAGCTCCAAACCCAGGATAAGTTATGATGTTGAATTCTGCATGTGTGAAGAGTCTGAGATTAATGCTTGTGAGGGACAGGGGTTTTGCTGCCTGTGACAGTTCTTTGATATTAACTCTGGCTTTCATGCCTGCCTCTGCAACCGATACGGTCCCCGGTGACTGTAAATTCTGCTGATAAATTTGAGCATCTTTGTGCCCCAGTGGCAGTGCTGAGGTTGTTGCACAGCGGCTGTTGTCGCAGAACGGCCATTGTCGCCCCTGGTGGGATCCTGCTCTACATCCATCCCACAGCACAAGGGCAAATGTTTTATGATGCGCCGTCAGGAGTTAATGGAGCTTCCTGTGGTTACAAGCAGCCTCAAAGGATAAAGTTGTTCTTCTCACTATGACCTCTCTGGATGGTTTAGCAGGGCGTCATCATAATTTTGTGTCCTCTTTTATCCTTATGCTGGCCCCTAAATTTCCTCTTCATTCATCTGTTTCACAGGTCACAGCAATTTGCACATGATCTACAGCAGAGATGGTGAGAAAGGGAGGCAGAAAGAAAGTCACAGATAAAAGCCTCTTGCTTAGACCAACTGCTTCCGAAGTACATATATTTTTTGTGGATTCCACGTTATAAAAGATATTGTAGTCTCTGTCATATTTTCTGTCAGAGCAGAACAGTTTCAGGTGTTGAAAGCCTGGTATCTCCAGCTGTCTCTGCTCACTTCCAGAATGCAGGTTTCTTCATGGTGAAGGAGGTTCATGTTGCTTTGCTGATAGAGCCATAGAATTGCCTAGGTTTGAAGGGACCATTCAGATCATCGTGTCCAACCATCAACCTAACACTGACAAAAGCCATCACTAAACTATATCTCTAAGTACCACCTTTAAGTACCTACAGGGATGGTGACTCAACCACCCTGGGCAGCCCGTTCCAATGCTTTAATAATGCTTTCAGTGTAAAAAAAATTTCTAATATCCATCCTAAACCTCCTCTGGCACAACTTGAGGCCACTTCCTCTTGTCCTGTTACTTGGGAGAAGAGACCAACCCCACCTCTCCACAACCTCCTTCCAGGTGGTTGTAGAGAGTGATATGGTCTTCCCTCAGCCTCCTTTTCTCCAGGATGAACAACCCCAGCTCCCTCAGCTGCTTCTCATAAGACTGGATTTCCAGACCCCTCACCAGCTTTGTTGTCCTAGTGATGAAGTTGCTTGGGCTCCAAGTGAGTTGCTTCTTCTTGTGGAAATAGCCTCGTACGCTTACAGGGGTGAATTGAATGTACTCTAACTATGCAGTGCCCATTTCTCAGTGAGGCTGTGGTTACATGATGGGAAGACATAATGATATGTGACCTATACCCTCAGATTTTTTTGCTAGTACAATCATTGTTGCTTAAGATTACCTTCTTTTCCATATGTGAGGGAAGGGAACCAGTGCCAATGGTTTCTGAGACGAGAGGAGTAATTGGGCCAGCAGTGTTTGATGCTGGCAATCTGGCTACCTGGACATTAGCACCTTTTTTTAAAGTCCTTAGGTTTCCTGGACCCTGCTCATCTATCTGAACTTGGGGTACCACAAGCAATGAGCTGCGTTGCCCCGTGGAGTTCAGGTCGTGGTGGTTGCTCCTCTTCTCGTGGTGTAAAGACAGTTGATGTAAGCAGTGAGTCTGCTTTACGAGCCATTGAGAGGTTCTCTATTCTTATTCCTTTATTCATTGGGGGTTATGTGAGACCAAGTAGAAAGTTTGTCAAGAGAGATGAATCTCTACAAACTGAGGAGAACGGTGGTGCCACAGGTGTGGGACTAACAGGGCTTTGGAGGAACCAGCACATCATGGCTTGCATTGAGCTCATTAGGTGCAGTATAATCTGGACAAAATACTGATGGTGGTGTTGGTGAGCCGAAGGAAGCTGCCAGAAGACACAGCAGCTTTTATATGTCTGCTCATCGTGCAAGGCGATAACTGGATATGGGAAAAGCATTTGGTCATAGGAGTAACAGAAGTGACAGCGGTGCCTGCATTGCTTGCAACAAGCGCTGAAATGCTTCTCTTCAGTGTAGATGACGTCCCCGCTGGGCCCAGCCCAGGATGGGAGACTGTAAAGTATGTGACTACAGGCCGAGATTGTTCGGCAGCACGACTGCTGTGGAGTGCTGCGGCGGACTTACGAAATACTTCTGTGCTGGGGTATTCACTGACTGCAGGGAAATTTCTGTCTAGGAGTTAAGATTTTCCCATTAAATTATGTGCATGAAACCACAAAGGAAGTTCATGAGAAAATATGGGTTGGATATGGCTACCTGTGAGACAATCTGCATTGGCATGACCATACAGCTGTGTGTAGGGGTGGGTTCACACCACAACAGCTGGGGCAAAGATAATCATGAGTCTGTCATGGGAATCACACACTCTTGTATGGGAGATGTGCCAGTGCACATTGTGCTAATGAGGGGGAGTGGGCAGGCCCCCATCAGCATGTGCCTGGTGCTAATCGATTTGTAGGGTGTCTGGGAATGAGCAGCCTAAAGGGCTCCTCGGGTCCTGTGCACCTCCCATGGCAGCACGAGCCCTCTCCCAGCCAAGGGAGGATGGAGTCAGAGTTGTGTGATGTGGTCCATCCCAAAAGTCTGCCTTCCTTCTGTGTCATTAGCACTGCTCATTCCTCCTTGGGTACCTCCTGGGATGTGGATTCACCTCCTTGCTTGGGACCTACTGGTGTAGAACAAGGGAGGAAAAGGCTGAACCTTGATCCTGGCCAAAACTCGTGTCCAAGTTTCCTGTATCCCAGTTTAGCTTCAGCCACTGCCATGGCAGACTCCCCACATCTCTTATGATATTTCCTCCAGATCTTTTGGAACTGAGCTAGAAGATGTGCTTGTATTGATTAACAGCATATTTTTAAAGCTTTCTGTTTTACAACTCAACTTTTACAATCTTGATTTTTACATTCTTTTTTAGTGTGTTCATACTACTGTGCTAGTTGCCTTAAATCAGATGTAAAGTACACAAAATTCTAATTTCAATTTCTGTTCCTTAAAGACAAGTATTGGGTGGTGTTGAAGACAGTTCAAACAAAGATCATATCTCTGTGTCATCTGCGTGATTGGGCCACCCTAAACCAACCAGTGTTTATGAGCAAAACATGGTGGGGGCATTAGGTTGTTTTTATTCAATTTAAGCATCTAAATCCAATTTCGACATCTGTTGTGTCATGTTTAGCTTTTAAATTAAGCTCTCAGGAAAATTAATGTTATGAGTGCAGTAAGGTGATTACAAAATTGTTGTTCCCCAAGATGCATGATTTATGATATTTTTAATGCTGCGTTTTGCAGGTTGTAACAGGAGAAGCCAGGCAGAGAAGAAGAGATGTGCAGAATAAGGAGCACAATAGACATGTTAATTAAGAGAGCTTAAAGAGCATGGGGAAGGGAAATGATTGTTCCCCTTACTGGCATTTGGTATCTTAATGCCCAGTTACTGTAAAATAGGGGCAGGTTTTTCTGAAACATCGGTGAGCAGGGAAATGGGATAGATTTGTAGAAGAGGTACTCAGTGTTGTTAGCTTCATACACCACCCCACAGGCGCAGTTTTAATAGGAGGTAGCTGTTTTAATAACAGGAACGTGAAAGATGTTACAGAAAGACTTGTCCCGAGAGCACACCAGTCCTGGGGTAAGGTGTCGAAAGCAGTAGTGGCCTGCCTCTGAAGGTGGTGGAACTACTGAAGTATCTTAATTGTTGGAGATATTTATAGTTTTGACTTTCTTTTGTAGCCAGTGCAAGTAGGGGAGAGAAAGCCCTAGAGGATCGTCTGAAACCTATCACAATAAACAAAATACCTGTGTTTCTGGGAGAATGACTGGTCTATATGTAATAGGGTATAGTACATAAAATTAGACATAAACATAAAGCGTTTGCCACTTGCCAGCTTAGCCTTTACTGTTTATGCTGATCTGTCTCTAATCTTTGGAGGCAAAGACTACAGAAAATTTTTCTTTATGATTATTTCTCTCATCAATACCATACAACTGGAATTGTGGTTATATGCCACCTGTTACAACTTATCCATATACAGTATTAGTGAAGATATCTCAAAAATAATACAAAGTTTTAGTGAATATATAGTTTTTCATAATATAGGCAATATACTTTAATAGCAAATATTCTTTCCTTGCCAAAGCAATGACGCATACGAGTACTGTGGAACATCTTTATGTGTTTTCATCATTATGTGTTTGGCATTTATCCTTCCTCATCTTGAGAAACTGTTGCATCCAATAACACACATCAAGACAAGGAGAGAAAAAAGCTAGCAATAGTGGCAATGAAAAAGAAAGCAATTATTTGTATTTAATTTGCTTCAGGGATCAATGAACCTTGTATGTCTGTGCCATATAACGTAGCTGAATGTTCACCTCATTTTACAAGTTTTTTACTGGTACGCCGGGCAACTGAACAAACCTTGTAAAAATTAATAAATAGGATCTAAACAAAACAAACCCTAAATCTTAGGAGGACAGAGAAATATTATGGTCCTTTCTGTCCCTGGTTTAAGGACAGGAATTTCGACCCACTAATTTATGATAAAGAAAAGTTAGCCCCTAAATGATGTAAGGTGGAATCTTGAAAAATTCTAACAATTAGTTTAATGATCTATTTAGTATGGACAAATAAACTACTTTTGTGTAATAGTTACTTATGGGGTCATTATGCATTGTAGTGAGCAATGGGCTTCAAAGCAGGTGACAACACTAATTAAATCTGCCCTCATCCCTGTGAGGTAAGTAGTAGCAGTCAAATGTTGATGGCTCCAGAATGGGCCTTGTAGGTAGCAGGGGTCAAAACTTTTTATGTGGCTAAAATGGTACAGGGCGGCCATGCGCTGCTCTGACTCAGTTCAAGGTCTCCATGTGGTTTCTCCATTGAAGCTATTTGGAAAGTCCAGCTCTTTGCAGTATATTTTAATAGACAAGACTGTGAACTTTAGAAGCCTCGGACAGGTTTTCAATGAGTAATCTTGCAGTAGTACCGGTTAATATTGAGATGCAGTGTCATGTTACATGTAATGCTGAGATGGTATGAAAAGAGTTGGTTCCACTAACCAGATCACTACAGAATCATCCATTCCATCTTTTTCTCTTGGACTAGATCTTGTAATCAGCTGATTTTACACAAGAAATGTGCTAGAAGCACGCATCCAAGGGTAAGATGTTAAAGAGTGGGAATGCTTCCTATGATGGGAAACCAATTGCTTTGATCAGTGTAACATTAGATCAACAACTGATGTTCAGTGTGTGTAAAAGGAAGAACAGCTTAATTATTAGAAAATATTGAAAATTATACTTAAATATTGTCTTTGTCTTCCAAGTGCCTAAGCACATGTCAATTTTTCCATCTTGAATTTGAACAAAGATATTGCACAAAACCCAAATTCAGATGATTTATCTTTGTTTTATCTAGTGCAACATAAGAAAATAGAACAGGTGAATCTGTAAGAGATCTGTAAGATATTCACACGCCCCCTTATTCCATGGCACTTTGGGGGAATAGAGGACCTGCTCTATATAACTGTGAGCTAGCAAATATCATCCACTGTGTGATTACATTGCCTGAAATTTTACAATCTTTCTAAGCAATCCATTCTGATACTTACCTATTCTTCCTATTAGGAGATTTTTCCCAATAATAGCATGCGGTCTCTTCTTGCATGTCATAGAAGCACAAAATCATATCATCATAAAATGGTTTGGGTTGGAAGGGACTTTTAAAGGTCATCTAGTCCAACCCCCCTGCAGCAAGCACGAACATCTTCAACTAGACCAGCTTGCTCAGAGCCCCGTCCAGCCTAAACTTGAATGTTTCCAGGGATGGGGCATCTACCACCTCTTTAGGCAACCTGTGCCAGTGTTTCACCACCCTCATTGTAAAAAATTTCTTCCTTCTATCTAGCCTAAATCCTCCCTCTTTTAGTTTAAAACCATTACTCCCTGTCCTATCACAACATGCCCTGCTAAAAAGTTTGTCCCTGTCTTTCTTATAAGCCCCCTTTAATTTTTTCAACCTCATTGCTCTCTGTCTTGTCTCCAGAGTCCTGAGGTGTTTGTTTTATTCCTCTTTTACTGCAATCTTTCACATCTTTGAAAGCTGTTGTCATGTCTCCCTTGAGTCTTCTTTAAAGTGAACAAGGCAGATTGTGGTCTTTTTCCCTCAATGGCCCTCTAGTCCCTGATCTCAAGCCAGTCCATGTTGTGCCCTGTTACTCGTGCTAATGACCAAAATGCATACTTCGTAGAGTTTGTTGGCAATCTGTGTAATGTTCATATATGACTTGACCAAGACGTATACAACTTACCATTCTCGAAGCTATTTGCCTGGACTTCAGTGTTTTTTCTTGCTTTCAGGATGTGCTAGATGCAGAGCAGTTTCCTTCAAAGGTTACATTTGCATTATCAGCAGAGAATATGGAAAACGGCACAATTTTGGTTGATTACAAACTACAGATTCTCTAACCGGCACTGTAATTCTAATTGCTTCTTTCTGGGTTCTTCCATAAAGTTTACCAGCTGATTTGCACAACCATGTTCAGCTGTGAAAAGCTATGGCTCAGTCAGAGGCTGCAACAGCTTCCTCTTTTCTTTGTCTGGAGCATCTGTTATGATAGAATAGTAAACAATTTCTTTTTCTGAATAATTCCGAATAATTCATCCAGCATAATTCACTCCAAGGAAATCTTAGATACCACACACATGCCTTTTGTTCTTCTGCAACTTCCTACTATTAAGAATATGTCTGATTGTTTTGTGTGATGCTAAGTGGAATGTATTAGCCAAATGGAACAGTAGTCTGTCAATGATGGTGTGGAGTGACTGACCTTTATTGATGCTGAAAACAAAGGAACCTCCAGCATTCAAAACCAAGTGTTCTCAGAAACATACAGTAAACTTTCTTTTAAATTCAGCTTTCATTGGACAGAGTCAGGGAAAAGAGAGAAGCAACTTCTCTCTTCATAGAAGAATAATTGAGCCCTAAAGGAACTAAAATGCTTTTGTGCCTTTTATTCCCATTGTGATAGGCATATCAGTGGCTTCTTTAGTGGCCTATTAGCTGGGGCAGGAATGCCATTGTCATTGGGCTCCCTCACAACAGTATGCTTGGATATATACAACTTATCTCAAACTATTTTCAATAAACATTAAAATACTGTTCTGTGAACAGCTCTTTGACCACAAAGTTCTTAAGATCATGGTATGTTTTTCACCTTAGTTCTTTATCAGTGCACATTTCTCTTATGCTTCTACAGGAAATAGTACTGTTTAAAATAGAGAAGGAAGAAGTTTCTCAAAGAGCTGGGCAATGCAAGGGGTTTGCAAAGGAGGTTTTTTGGCTACAGGCTGGCAATTTATAACTAACTTACTTATAGAGTGCTCTCTTGAAATGAGAGGAGCTCTAAAATAAAGTGAAGGAGCAGTCTGGAGTGCCTTGTAGTCCATCACTGGCTGCTAGTGGGTGTAAAATCAGAACATCCCCCTCGCCCCGCATTTTTCTTTCTAGAGCCAAGCTAAATCCCAGCTGTTCCTGCAAATGAAGTCAGAGATTTGCAAAACTTAAGCCAGAGAAGACAAGTCAGAGCTGACTTCTGAACAGAGTGTGGAAGGAAGGGATGGTTTTTAAGACCACGTAGCACATCTGGGTACTTATGCAATTAAGTGCTGCTCCTCACAGCCAGATGACCAGTATTGAGTTGTTCAGCTGGTTTAACAGTTGTCCCAAATGAGGAAGTGTATTTCCAACATGCAGGAAGCTCACTATGGAACTCCAATGTGCAGCAGGCAGTGCACCCTCTGGAGCCTGGTGTCGCTGGACATGGCCACATCAGATCTCAATTGGAGCATGCTAAGCAATAGTAAAAAAACAGGACTACATACGAAAAATAGTTAGCTTTCCAACAAGTGAGAAAGCAAAGCTGCAAAAGTCTGCACTAAAACTGGCGCCTCATATTCTTGCAATTTAGGAGAGGTTAGATGATGATGTACCGTTATTTTGAAGAGGATATAATATTATTTAGGTAGAATTTACAGAAGAATATGAGGAACTCTAGAGACCTAAGAAAGACTGAGTGACTTGGGCATCACAGAGACAGTTAAAGTTTATGGTAGATGAAGATTTATTTTGAATAAAGACAGGACAAATCTATGATCTGAATTATCCATGTGAACGATAGGGATCTAAAGTAATGGTAACCACTCACCAAAAAAAAATAATCATCAAACTGTGGACAGAAATTCAATAGAAACAGCAGCCATGAAATAGCAGCTAATCTTAAAGTTGAATAAGGAATTGTCTGGAAAAATTGGCCTCTAAGTTCCCTAGGAATTAAAGTGATAAATAAAAATCTAAACAATGGAAATTTGCCCTTTAAAGACAAGCATAACTGACAGCCATGTTTAACATCCCAAGTCCCATTTGCTCACTGGGCTGAAGGCTGTGCTGAATTCCTGTTGCAGGCATCCTTTGAGTTTCCTAAAGTTACTTAGGGATCTGTCCTCTCCAAGTCAGGTTGAGTTTTGGGGCCATTATGGCATCTGCTATCAAGAGAGCAAGGAGCAGCTCATCTGGACTGTTGTTCTCTGCTGCCATATTCCAGTTTTCCTCACAGGTACTGGGGAGACCTGGGCAAGGTATTGGCTCTGTGGTGTGACTGCTATTCCCTTTGGCTGTGCGTGGTGATGGGCTCACACCCCATGTGGAAGATGATCCAATTTTCCCTTCACTCAAACTGCTCTGTGGGCGAGGAGAGCTGTAAAAAGGTGTTGCTTTCTCCCACCCTTTTGGCTTTGCTCTGTAGAAAGAAGGTTTCACAAAAAAACATAGAGTTTAGGACATTATGCTCCAAAATCCTCTAGTACTGCTGGCAGGTTCCTTCAGAAATTGCTTTTTAACACGTGGCTCAGGCTGTGCACACAAAGGTTGGATGTGTCTGGTACCATGGGACTCCCTTGACTGGGGCCTCTGCATGCTGGGGTTACTCAAGTGATAATATTTTGCTTTTGCTTAGCTTCTACAGCTCAGCTCCTACAGGCTGCAATAATAATCCTGATATTTTAATAAGACCTCGTCATAATCTGTTAAATTAAACCTGAATACATCACTTAAAGAGCAACACAGGATCTCCGGTTTTGAAGCCTCCTAACAGATACATGCTGCACATGCTGCTAGAGATCTCAAGACAGGGAGTGTGAACTAATTTTCTGCATTCAATTTACTTTGATGAGAGATTAAATTGAAGCTGCTATTGCATTGATTATGCAGGTTTGGAAAGAATTTCTGTCCTGCCTCATTTCTAGAGATACTTGCTTTGAATGACCCTTCATTAACAGTCCACGTGGAAGTGAATGATGTATCCTGTGAGGTTTCTGTCTCTCCTACCGTCTCATCGTTGCTTCATAAACCTTAAGTGAGATCTTTATGTGTAGTGGGACTCGGGAGTTGCAGCCTGCCAGAAATGAAATGTTCCGCCTTATTTTGCCCCAGGGAGAACTTGTAGGTAACTTATCTCTGCCTTCAGACACGATTATTCATCGCATGGTGGCATTGAGGGATTTCTGGGAGAAGTTAGATGTTGGCTCTGCAGGAGCTGGGACTGCTCATGTGAACCAATGTCACCACCTCCGTGCAGTAAGCATGAGTCGTTTTCTCCCTGTAACACAGGAAAGAATTTATATAGATAATTGCAAATACTGCTAAAATGAGAAAGTATTATAATTTCACCCTTATAAGATGATGTCTGTATTCCATCTGATACAGAAGGCATATTTCAAAAGACATGTTCAGAGTCTTTTATCAGTCATTAAGTGAAGTACTTCCAAAAAAATTACATTTCCCTTCAAAATCAGGTGTCATTCCTTGTGCCAAGTGATGTGATGTCAAACCCTTCTTACCTGGTAAATTTGAAACTTCATTCAAACTTTTATTATCTTGAATGACCATAGCCATCTCTTCTCTTGCATTGGGAAACACAACAAAACTTTACAAAATGAATATATGGAGAGATCCGTTTTTATTTTTCTTGAATGGTTGCAGTTATATCAGAACTCAGCTACATGAATATACGCCAAAACCAAACACTAACAGAGTTTTTAGTTTGTTTGGGTTTTTTTGTATCACATCTAGCAAGATTTTTATTGATCAAATTTAACACTTAAAATAAACAGTCAAAGAGGCCAGGTTATTTCACTGAAATAAAAAAATTATGCTTACATAGTCTGGAAAATATTTAAAAATTATCCTTTCTATTTTTACTGGCATGTGCGTTTTAAAAAAATGCAAGTTTATTGTTGCTTCACTGATAGATTCAGTGGCAGTATGAACATTTAGAGATATTTGTTTGGCAACTCAATTTGCCTCAAAATTGAGAATGTTTGTTTTTGCACTCCTCTCTGCTGAAGATAGCATTTTTTTAAAGTTAACTCTATATACTTGCATGTACTGTGTTTAGCAAATGGGGCAAGGTGTGCTCTATGATCCAGTGGTTATTTTGTGTTATGATCATATTGCAGTTATCTGCCATGGGAGATTTGAAAAGCTTTTTTTCTGGGACGCTGGAACAAAGCTTGTGTTTTTTTCAGCCTGACCATGACAGAAATCTGTAAGGGAAACAGCACTGCTGTGGCCAAGGTTAGTTCTGCCATGGTAAGTCTTACTGGAGCCTAACAATGTGGAGAAAGCGTAGTTTGTTTTTGTGGACATTAATTGCTGTTTGGGAAGACAACTGAAAATGAAAATAGTGAGGTTTATAGCTTTTTTATTTTACTGCTGCTATTAGTACCTGCAGTTGTAGTACCTGCAAGTAAAATAGTGAATTCTCAGGGAATTTGTCATGAGGAAGGACTGGCAAATGGGACCTGAAATGTAGTTTGTAGGAAGGAAAATATGTAAAGCGTTTCCTCTTTGTCACCTGGCATGGTTCTGCCTGCGCAATACGTACTCTGCAAAATTAATCACGCTGCTGTTCCAACCCTGTAACCTGTCGGTACATTACTGAGTTTGTAGCTTACTGGAAATGTCATATGTGCCAAGCGCCAGACAAAATAAGAAAATGCTTAATCTCAGTGTTTATTCTGAGAACTACTGGTTCGTTCTGTGTTGACAGAAAGCACCGTTCTCACATATGACTTTGTATTTAAAGAGAGAAGACAGAATACCAATCCTTGAATGTAAATGATGTTATATAGAAATAATTATTGTGACATATTTAGATTTTTTCCCAATATTTTATGATATTTTTAATTAAACAATGAACTGCAGTTAACAGTGTTATGTAACATTTAGGCCTGTTTTATTCAGTCAGGAGAATTCATGCAACTCTTCAGTGCCATCTTTATCCTGCTAATGCAGATTTTTCTTTAAAATTTATGGTTCAGCCATTTGCTCAGTTTTGATTAACTTAAGCCCTTATTCTTTCTCGATTCTCCTGCAATGCACTTACAATGAGCCCCTTGACTGAAACCTGTCTTGACACACATGCCAAGGCTTATGCTTTTCACTGCCTTGGCCACGCTTAAGATATGTAGGCTCCTGAAAGTAGTAATTTGCCAACTTGCCTCTTCATCTTGTAATTAGTTGCATAAAATGGCATTTAGTGAAGTTTTCTCTACAAATCCTGATGTATTCCATAGAATCTCCAGGTGCAATTAAGGATGCTCAAGGTCACAAAACATGGATTTAGCAGCTTAACTGATTTGTTCAACCATGGGACTTTCACAGAGTGACCTGGGCTGAGCACACCAAGGTAAGTTGTTTGCTTTGGAGCTGTAACCACAGACAAGAAGATGATTTTCTCAGGACATTACCAAAATTTTCCTTGAAACACACTCTAATCTTTTCATGGCAAGTTTCATCCATTAACTCAGCTTGTAAATTGTTAAGCCCTACAGCATGTTAATCTTTTTCCTTCCTTAGTTTTTTGTTTCTTCAAAGTAATAGTTACAGACTGGAACCTACAAAGTGCTGAGCACTGTATTCCCCATCAAGCAAACATCTTAATGTTAATCATGCTCTGAAAAATGCTGCCAGATTAGAGCTAAATCTCTGCACATCCCCTGTATTTCTCCAGCTGGGCGCCTTTTTCATTCCTATGAAAGGATGGATGTGCTGCTAAGGCATTGAGCTTGGGCTGGGGGGATTCAAAGTCCAGTTTGATCTGCCATAGCCTCATTTAATCATGGCTTAATTTAAAAACTGGAGATGATAAATATTTTGTCTCTTTGATTCTGAACTCTTGGGATGGCATTTATTTCTTAGCCTTATAAGAACATTAAGACCTTATTTTCAGATCTTACAGTGGGCTGTAAATAACAGCTATCACTTACGGGGCAGACATTTAACCCCTGGTCTGACTCTGATGAGGATGCCTGTTACCCAGCTTTGGAGCAGAAACATCTTGGGAGGGCTTCTTCTCACTGGCTCTGTGCAGCACCGTGTAACTGCATAGCAAATAGTATTGATGCTTCAGATAAGATTTTACTCAATGTCTTGTAATTCCAGATAAGTAAAAAAAAAAAGGGGGTGAATTTTAGATTTGTCTTAACGCCCCTTCGTTTTCTGAAAGGCAATATTTTAGACCATTTGAAAGATGAATTCAAATAATGAACATTCATTATGTCTACACTTTAAAGTGCCAGTTTCCAGCATCTGCTTGAGTGAAAGTATATCTCACTTTTACTCTCCACCTTTTTTAGTAATTGTCATAATTGTAGGGTACCATCTTGGTTTTTTGCAATTTTGTATATTATCTCTGTACAGTTCTTCCCAGTTGAGCTCCATATCGCCCCTTTCTCATTCGTTTCATTAAACAATAAATCAATGAACTTTAAGCATGCCAAGGTTAGTAATGTGGCAAAGTAGTTATCCATTAAACACCCAGACAGTAAATCTGCTACCTATCTCTTTTGAAGAGGTTATAATATGCCATACAATTAATTAGTTGAATACACTTAATTCCTGTGAATTGCAAAATGGAACTATTAGTAGAAAACATTACACCTCCATTATGAGAAGGAAAGCAATAGCCTTTTAAGCTTTAAAAACCTTTTAGCGATCTCCAACGTACCTTGCCTACACAGCATCTTCTGTGAAACGTTTGTGCTTGTAAAGACAAGCTCCCGTCAACTGTTCTGAGAGCAGTGATTTACACTCGCTGTGTTTCCTATCTGTCTGTCAGCGTATCTACATATGAGTTAGTCCGTTCTTCTCAACGCTTTTCACAAACTCTGCTTCCTTTTTCAGGCCAAGAGGCAAAAATCTGATAAGCATCATATGAAGCAGCAGACTGCTAAGCAGATGATGGATGAGTGAAGGCTGAAAGGCAGAACTGAATTACCTTTCTGTTGGCCGCCGTTTCTGGAGGCGCTTCCTCAACACAAGCAGAAGTCGGTGGTAAGAGGCCAAAAGACATCTCTGTGCTAATGCACTGGACAGCAGGTACAATAGCGCAAAACCCCCCGAAGTGTGTGTGTGTGTGTATGAATAAATCTATGTTAAGAGCCCTTTTTAAACTTCCATCCATGAAATGCTGCAGCATTTTGCAGTTGCATAAGACACTGTTGGTCGTGCTTAAGCTGCTGTCCTGTTGGTGTTAGGCACTTTTGTGCTTATATGAGTGAATAAAAATGGGGAGAATAAAACCTGGAAGTATGGGCTCATCTTAACTAGCTCACAAAGCTATCACTCTGTTGTATTCCCAAGAGGGAAGGCAGTAACTCTTTGTGGGTAATATGTAAAAATATAGTTATAAATAACCATTGGAAGAGTTAGGACAAAGCTTGTAGGTGATATTGTTATTTTAAGAGAACCCCATATGGTTTTCCTTGGCTATTTGCCTGTTGTTAGTTCATTCACAGAAATTGATAGAGAGATATATGAGTTAGACATCCATAAATACCAATGTATAAGAGGGCAAGGTTATCAAAATTATAAAAGAATTTACATTAAAATACAGAAATGAATATTGTTACAGATGCAAATTGAAAGGACTCTTCATTCATGTTAGGTTTTTCTGCCATATGCTGCAGTCTCTGTAAACATCCTAAAGGAGAAAATGGCTTCTTTTGTTTTGAGGATGCCATTGTGGCCTTTTTGAGAGGGTTTTACAAAGCTGAAGGAATCATCTCAGTGTATTGTTATGCTATTTCCATTTCAGAGTCTATATACCAGATTTTCCCTTATTTAAGTTTCTAGTAAACCCCTTCTCTTTTTTTTTTCCCCCCAAGAAAATGTGTCCATAAATCGTTTGAAAGCAGCACAACGAAGGGCAGTGCTGCCTGTGACATCTCTCACGTGCGTACCCAGCTGTTCTGTTGTCTTTGCTTGTTATCATCTGTCACCAGTTGATAACAGAATAAATCTGGAGATATCGATTGTTTAATAAATTGGAGGGTGGAGGTTTTTTTGTTGCTTTTCCAAGGTCCCGGTTTGTGGTGGCAATTGCAGGCAGTGTTAATATAATAACATCTTTTATGGTCTGGATGATGTGGGCTTTTCTTTGCTACACATAATTAACATTCATGAGGTAGTGGGTTAGGAGATATTAGAAGAAGGTCTCTGTGCAGAAATGTTATATACTGCAATATAATTAATAGAACAGCAAGTCTTTAAAGTTAACTGTTGTACTTCATTTGGCCATTTAACGATAACTTTCAAGTAGAAATGCAGAGGCCTGAGAGCAGCCTGATTTTAAAACAAAAGCATTCCTTTTAAAACAGATCCTAAACAGTTATAATTATGGATAAGAGTAATTAATTTTGTCTTATATAAATAATTATAAATCTATAAAAGTCTCATTCTGAACCTGATGTGATAATGTTTGTTAAAAATGTATGGTGTACTCTGTGAACGATTATGATTTTCCCAAACCTGACTGTATTTTCCCCCAAACAATGACGATTTTAATAATATGAAATATAATGAATACTGCAAAATTCACTGGGTCTTGCCCATGTTCTAAAAACGTGTATGTACTAAAATGGGGTTAGACCTCCCTTGGTGCTCTTTGGTTCTGATACATTTAGCATTGTGGCAGATGATGTCGTTAACAAGGATGAACCAGATAGCAATTAGTCATTAGCATTTAAGTGTAACATTGCAACCTTGCTCTTCTCTGCAGACGTGGG
Source organism: Rhinoptilus africanus (assembly GCA_013400135.1). Lineage (NCBI taxonomy): Eukaryota > Metazoa > Chordata > Aves > Charadriiformes > Glareolidae > Rhinoptilus > Rhinoptilus africanus. The sequence continues at coordinate 83,257 of VXBO01012472.1, forward strand.
GTAAAAAACGGTCCCTTGCCCGTCTGAATAGTCATCTCTTGATGTGGCTGGTTTCTAGGTTTCACATGTTTCCAAAATGGAGAAATCCTCCTAATCTAATTTCTGTTTCTTGCACTGAGACTGCAGGATCTGCTCTCAATCCCAAAGTATTTATTGGGCATCTTGAGACCAGGAGACACTCATCTACCATGGACTTGTTCCTCATCAAAGATTTCTCAGTAGATCCCGCCCCCAAAGCCTACAGGTCCATCGCTCCAGGCACCTACTAGGGGAATTTTCTAGGCTGGGGAATCTCTGTGATGCTGCTTTAGCCTAGCTAGTAATGACATAACAGAACAGAAAGGATACAATTAAATATATCTCTGTACCACAAAGTATTAAGCTTAAAGAATTGAGAATTACACATCTTTGAAAACAACAAGAGATGGGAGGCTATCCAGTATTATCCCTCATTTCCTACGTGCCTGGGCAGCATCTTACCTCTAGGTCCTTCTGACACGTGGCGATGGTGTGCCCTTCTAGGTCAGATTGGACTCTTAGATGTAAACGGGTATCTGTCTCTCTTAAATGATGCTCTGGAAAGCTCCAACCGTTTCCTACTTCTTTTTCACAGGCAAAAAAAAAATTACTGCAGAAGAATGAGGGTAATTTTAAGTAATTGATGGATCCCAGCTGCTCTTAGAGAAAGTCCTTCTGTGTCCAGTAGCTTTTCTGAGCCGGGTGGTCACCTGGAAGGCAGGTCAGTAGGCTGCCTTCAGGCAAGCTTAGGCATTTATCATATGATACAGATGTCTTTTAATTTCATTTAAGTTTTTAATTTGTGTATTCTGAAGGCCTAAGGCAAATAAAGCAAGTTTCATTTTGGCATGCATATTTCAGCTGATCAAAACGTCAAACTGTCTAGCTGTCAAATGTCAAATAGCCTCAGTTCTGTATATGTGACAGGCTTATAGTAGGAGAGGGAATAAAACTAAGCAACTTGATAGGTTATTTTAAAATGCTGCTAGGACAGTTGAACATGTTGTCCAGCTTGTCATAGCCCAGAGCAGAGCCTGGTTTGCTGCTGCTGTTTGAAGTTGTGTGTTTGTGTGGTGGAGTGTGAGAGGTGGGACTGCTGCTGACGGCAACCTGTCCCACCAGCAGACTTTGCCTGCTACTCCTTATTTCTCCCTTGTCTGGTGCAGGAACGGCCCAGCGCAGCTCTCCCCTGATCCTTCCCAGGAGCAGTGAACATTGCGGGAGGTGTCCCATCTTGCCTTCCTCATCCCCTTCCTTCCCAGGAGCCGCTGGGCAGAGGTTCACCTGGCCCTTCAAGGATGCTAGGAGAGTAAAATATGGAGCCCTACCCAGAATTCATGAAATAATACCATGTACATGACAGTCAAAGGAAGCTGTAAGTCAAGCGCAGGCCAGCCTGTGTTAGCAGAGCTCTGCGTTTTACAGTAAAAGGAATTGCATGAGCAGTTCACAGCGCATTATATACCATACACCAAAGCAAGCTGGTATCTCCATCAGCTGCTGACAAGTGGTGCTTGAATACTTGCTAGTGTTGGTTCAACACTAAGACTAAAGTTAGATCAGTGTCCTTATTGCTCCTAAAAGAGCCTCATGTTCTCTGATTTTTCCTCCTTTAACTTTCTTTTTTAGCGTACTTAACTAAGTTTTCACTTTTGACTGGCTTTTGGCACCAGCAAATAGTCATAAATATGAGGCATGACGCTAGTGAAGACAGCTTGCTGTGACGGAGCAACATGATTAAAAGAACATAAAGTTTAAAAAGAAATAGTAGTCTGTCTTCCTTGTAGGGGAAAACAAAACAAACAAACAAACAAAAAACCCCAAACCAAACCACACACAAGTATGACAATAGATGAGATTTGTGCCTGGAAATACATTTTATCTTCCCACAGAGATCCCTTGCAACTTTTTTTGAAGATTAATAGATTTAAATTGATCCAGGACAATTTTACTAATGATATAATCCAACTTGCATCCATACTCTGTGTTTCTCAGCTGAACTAATTTGAATGCAAAATAGGAATCAAAGAAGTGACCACTGTGCATAGGAAAGAATAAATACAGTTTTAATCTTCTTTGCATTGCAGGTGGTTTTAGCTATTGATTTAAGCGATTAACAGTCTATATTTGGTTTGGAGCAAAATGACATATTCTATGACATGTGTCACAAGTCAGAGTTTTCTGCTGCAATTTCTAACCTCAGTTTTAAATACTGTCAGCATCATCTAGAATTTTTTTTAAAAAAAGGAGCAACTCATCACCATGCCAATTGCACACAAAATGCTGTATGATTTAAATACCTATAGCTTCATCATTTACCCAGTTTTACGCTTTCATTTTGCTAAGTGTGAGGTTGGTGATTAAACTGGAGCATAATTATTAGCAACAGAAAGGCTGTTGTCAGATCTCACAGTTTTCTGACCAGGTGCAGGCTTCTCGGATTCAGTCGGAGCCTGCCTGTCAGTTTTATGAACAATCCAGCAAAACAAGTGACTGATTTCCTGTTATCATCGCAGAGCCAGTTTTCAGCAGATTGTCACAGAAAACCTCCATTTCTGAATAGTGTAATGAACATTCTGATGTTTGCAAAAGCGATTTTTTTATATATAGACATGTGTATAAAGTGTGAGTGTAAAAAGCATTAACAATCTGATCCCGGTATCTGTCTCTCTAACTCTTTATCTATGTCCTTTTGATAATATCTATTTCACTCTAATGTCAAAGTCAATCAAACACTTTGTGATAATGCAAAAAGAACAGAAGCATGGTCTGCTAAATTAACCCAATGTGATGAGGACTTCAAAAGATTAAATTTCTTTGCTCTGTTTCTCTGGCACACTTTCATGTTTAAAACCTACATGACTGGTTTACTAAGTGTTTGCTCAAATCTCAAGTTTCTGCAGGATAATGTAGGCTGTGTGATGGAAGAACAACAGGTTTTTGCATCAGCTGCCTGCAAGGACAAACTTGTTTGGGACTCTGAGTGTCTTTGTGAGGTGTGAGTCTCAAAACTTCTTGACTTTGAGGGTGGTGGAGCCCTGGCACAGGCTGCCCAGAGATGTAGTGGAGTCTCCTTCTCTGGAGATAGTCAAAACCCGCCTGGATGGGTTCCTGTGCAACCTGCTCTAAGGTGGCCCTGCTCTGGCAGGGGGTTGGACTAGATGATCTCCAGAGGTTCCTTCCAACCTCTACCATGCTGTGATTCTGTGGCCTGTGCTGGCGCTGAGGTGGTGGCTCACTGACTGAGCGGGTAGATGCAGGAGCCGACCCTGTAGAGCAGGGAGAGACCTGGCTGATGCTTTCTGTCACTCCTGACAAGGGGCTTTCTTATGCTCAAGTCTCTTCTGAGTACATTCCCCCCTCTGATTTTTGTATTTGCTGCTGCTTCAATAATTTACCATTGCTGTAGGGACCTGGAACAAGAGCAGGAGCCTTGTGGCAAGAGGCACAGTGTGATCACAGAGCATGTCCCTGGGCATGTCCCTGTGCTCCACCTTGGCTGGGTGGTGGAGGAGCTGTACTCTGTGGCTCTGAGATGTAGCAGGCACATATAGTGATGCAGCTTTCGGTCTGGAGTTGCTTCATGTCCTACCAGGTCGGAGCAGAGAGCTCTTCCTCTGCAGAGTGGCAACCAGTGTGGAAAACTGCACACGGCTGGGTGGCCTGACAGCTAAGAGAGGTCTCAATCTGGTAACCTTGGTTTGGACAAACTGGTTTCGGAGGATGAGACTCTGTTTTACTTTCTTCAGTGCACCCTCACTTTTGTCACTATCCCAATGTAATCAGCTACCTAGTTTTGCTAAATCAATCTAAATACACGTATAGAATAAGCATCCAATCTAAAAATAAAGACTGTTCAGTGAGAAGAGAAACATTTTGTCAATATGCTTTTAAACTGTTATTCTGCAGGATAAAAAGTACCATGTTGCAGAAAGCAATCCATAAACACTGTTTTCCTCTTTCACTATATTGTACTGTAAATTTGTTAGTGGACTTGGCATTTCTACCCCTCCTTGAAAATCTCCATCCGCTGTACCAATATTGGAGCTGAATTGATGCTGAAGCTTTCAAGTGCATCCTATTTGCCTGTGAAATAGAAACAACTAACCAGAAACTCATACACAATAATTATACACTAACAAGCCTGTTTATTCTTCATCTTCTTTCAAAATATGTGCCCTGTTACTCACAATTTTATAAACACAACAGTAAATAGCCCTGAATGTTTTCAAAATGGGTCATAAAAGCAGTCTGATTTCACTTAATGCATATATACAACAGTATGAAAGAGTGGGCTGCCTTCTCCGTCACTGGAAGGAAACACAGCCCTGGCAAAGATGAGTAAGACCCTGCAGAAGAGCCAAGTCCTACAAGTGTTGAAGGAGGACGCATTTGGACTGAAAAAATGGGATTGAGATGTAAAGACAACTTTAAATATTGATAAAAGCGAAGGAAAAAGTTAAAAATTATACATTTATGAAATGGATTAATCTTTTATTAACAATGATTCTGAGGGAGGTAATTTAAAAACTCAAATTTATTGCTCAACCTAACCTTTTGCTTGCAAAATAATGTCACTTTGTTAGTTTTGTGGTATTGTGTTAATATCACAATGTTTTAACTGCTATTGGAAATAAATCTTTCATTTAAACAGGGCTTCCTTCCCTGGAAGGAACAGGAAACCTTTCCAGGAAGAGTAATTTTGCAGAGTGATAGCCCTTTGTGAGTCCCAAGTGTCTTTGCAAGCCCAAAAGAAATTCAGTCACAAAAGTAGGACTTGCATTTGGATCTGGAAGCTTGGAATGTGTTTTGTGTAGGACTTACCATTTTCAAAGAAGTGGCTTTAGCACCTTGATAAGGGAAATATATGTCTGCTACAAATTCTGCTTCAACTCATCAGCAACAAAAAGATGAAAGAGCAGGCTGGTCTTGGAGCAGGGAGAGATTTATACCTTCTGATGTTCTCCTAAATACTCATGTTTGTAGTGCTTCACAATTTTTCATGTAATATCCTGGCAACATCCCTCTGAAGTGGAAAAGAGCCATGACTCTCATTTTACCAATGTGAATCTGAAAACAGGGAAGATGAACTCCTTTGATTTGGGTCAAGGAGATTGCTTAAGGGCACAGAGGAGGTTTGTGATGAAATGAGGGGGGAATACTGGCTGTCCTAAACCCAAGGCTAATGCCCAGGTGACTGGGCCATCTTGCCTCCCTGGGGAACTGTTGGATCTGGTCTTTGACTCTAATTCATTCATATTACAGGCAATAATATCCATCACTGCTGCAGCAGCTTCTCCTGGCCTACACTGAGAAGACAGGCTCAAGCCTTGTGTCCTGCTCAGAGGTGGCTAATCCTCAACATACCTCAATGAAGAGGGTGGAGTATTTGTTTATTAGAACAATTAGCCAGGTGATCCAGTTTTCTTAAATTCTGCCTGAAGCTGGAAGATGACAACCTCAAGGCTGACTTCTCTATAAAGTCAGTGGAGAAAGATGAATCTTTAACTTGGATGGTCCTGACTGTGTGCAGAGGTGTCTTTACCTTTCTCCATGGGGTGTGTAGGAACTCTTTGGCCTTTGTTGATCACCGTGTGGCTGGAACAAGGCTCCCGCAGCACAGACATCTCAGTGGTGTCTACACAGGTTACAATGGTGGTTATATGTCTTTCCTTTCCCTGGCATGTTATGTAGCTCTCTGGGATGCTAATGGAAGAGATGGCAGCAGCACGTGGCTGCATACAACCTCATGGCTGACGCATCCACAAACAGTCAAAATGCGTTGGTGTCTCTTTTTCGTCTGAGTGCTCAAAGTTCAGATTTCTGATTCTTCTGTCCTGAGGAGTCCGTAAATAGCAAGTGTGCTGGTGTCCTGGCTCCTGGGAACATAGACATCGCACCTTACCACAAATGCCTGCGCCACACTGATCATGAAATGGGAGCAAGTGAAGGGAACGCCTTGCACATGCCTGAGCTGCAAGACAAAAACCTTCACTTGGTTGTTCCCGAACTTCTGATTACTGATCAACATCTTCCTCATATTATAGCTTTTTTTTTTTTTTTAAATAGAATTGTCAGAGTTTGAAGGGGCCTTAAAGATCATCTAGTTCCAACCCCCCTGCCATGGGCAGGGACATCTCCCACTAGATCAGGTTGCTCAGAGCCCCATCCAGCCTATAGCGTTTTCTTTCCAAGGGTTCCTTGATATGATCAGAGAAAAATCTGTAAATTCTTTAAACCAAGTGTTGTAAAAAACATAGCAGGTGCTTGAGGAAAATAGCTGACTCTTAACACATGATTGCTATTATTTTTGTTTCAATGTTAGCATTATAAACAGAAAATTTTGGTCATTTCTCGCCTAACAAATAGCTGCCTTCATCATCATTTCTTCTCTGCTTATTCTTTGAGAGAGGAAATGAGGCGAAAGTGGAAAAAGGGAGGGAAAGAGGAAGTCTGCTGTTGACTTGAACTATTTTAAAGGATGTTTTCATTTCCTCTGCTTATTTGTTCCAGGGAAGAGATCAAGCATAAATGGTCCCACTTAATTCTGCCTACTTGTGCCAAAATACCAGGATAATTGTACCTGAAAGAGGGAGGAGTGACTTCATACACCTTTACAACAGACGTGCCTGCTCCATACCAGAATCTATTCCTGACGTACTTCACTCAATACCAAGTTTTAAAGAGAAGATTAGAGCAACTCTGTATTTAACATATATCAACTAGTCAAGGCTAAGTTTGTCCTTTCTAGTGGTATCTTTATGAGAGGTAGGGCGATACTCACAGGTATTATCAGAGGTGTATTTTCTCCTCACTTTAAGCCAAAAAAAAGACTTTCCAAACAAAAAGGCAGCTGGCAATTTTTCTAAAAGACACCATCAAACAAACAAGAAATTCAATTCAGTTTTTATCTCTTAATGCCAGAAAGCGAGCGAGGTTCCATTTGGCTCAAATGTATGAGCTCCCTGACTGGCGCAACAAACAGAAATATTCGATGGATTTGTAATTTACCCTAGGAACTGACTGGTCTGATTGAAAATAATGATGTCTGACTATGCGGGGTCAGTGAGTTGCCCTTTGTTAATGCACAGCTAACCAAGATCTACCATGCACAGATGCTGGAAAACCAATTAGCCATTCTAAGAAGCATTGGCAGATAAAATGTTACGATTAATCACACAAAATATGCGTATTCCCTTATTTTGGTAACTTCTGTTTGAAAATGATCACTAATAGTTCTGAATGAACTCATTTAGCTGCTGAATATCCCAGCAGTGTTTTTTTTTGAAACCAGATATAATTTAAATATCATTTGATGTATTAATCCTTAGGAAAGAACATAGCTGTGCGTATAAACTGATGTCAAATATAGTTATATGTATAAAATGTGTATGTGTAAGCAACAAAAGAGGCCTGCTTACTCTGCTGTATATCATAAAAAGCTGAAGATCATTAAATTAGAATGACTACATTATGCTTCTTTATTTTTTATTAGTGGCTTACTAAAACATTTTACTGACGAATGTACTATTTTTTCATTATATGTTACTAATGCAGACATACTAGTATGCTAATGCATTTCTGTTTAAATAATTTAAACAATAGAGTTTTATCCAGCCTTCAGAATACTTGTTCTTCTGAAATTATACTTGTAAGAAGAATTCATTTGCTCTTTCAACGCATGGATACTAAATAATATAAAGTCTTTTCTTTTTCTCCACAGAATCAATAGGAAGCACATGAGAAATATTTTCCTGAAGTGAAATTATGGTCAGTGTTCGGCAAAGCCTTTTGTTTATGCAGGTAAAGGTGAAAGAGATCAAGAAGAACAGGTAGACGAGAATCTGGAAACCAGCCCAGATAGCTCAGGAAGGTGCACACCCAGTGCACATCTGGTTATGGCGTTTGAGGATTCCTTTCCATTGTTTTGTCCAATGAAGACACTCAGTACAAGGCAAAACAACTGCCTGTCCGAAAGAGGGAAGGTATCTATTTACCATTCCTCCACACACAAACATTGCCTGTTTTGTCTCAGCCTTTCTTTTCGTGCACAGGTCTTCCTTTCTCAAGTCAGGAAGAAGGAAAACCAAGTGACTGCAGCCCTTTTGAGGCTGAACTTTCCTTTCCTCTTCTACTCATGAGCTCATGACTAGTCACTGGAGGGAAATGGCACCTGTACTTCCCTCATTTCTGCCCGCACCTCTTTGCTGGCTCTCAGAAAGGGCTACCCAGAGAGCAGGGGCTGCACTCGCTGTCAGGCTTGGACCACACTTTACAGAGACCTTTCTCGGGTTGAAGGGTTCTGCTCTCCAGCCAATTGGTTGGGGTCAAAGTAGATAGGGGACAGCTAAAACAATGACGTAGAGATCTGCCAATGGAAACCTGTTGGATAAGACCAAACGCCTGTGTTTTCTTCTCTTTTCTCATGCTGAGCATTTGGCCATTCATGCATTTTTCTGCAGAGGTTGCTGAAGCACCCCATTTCTCACCTTTATTTGAGCTCAACGTGGAGGCACACTGGGCTACCATCCAGCAAACAGCTCATGAACATTCACTAAAAATATGATCTAAACACATCTGTCCTGCAGATACTGTTGTGCAACAGAAAGAGCCTGCAGGCTGCCAGTTTCAACCTTGGAACCCAACCATTGTCGTTAAGAAGTTGATAAGGAGGCTAACATTCAGTCCATGGAAGAAAGCACACAAGAAGCCTGTGGTGTCTGCTATACTCTCCCACTCCACGTGTCTCTCAGACAGAACGTGGAGACCATTTAGGCAGGGACTGTGAGTGAAAAGATATAAAAATCCTTAACACATCTCCTCCCTGTTCTTGCAGACTGCCTTTGAAGGTCAAAGCTGAGGATGCATTGAGGGGCACACTGAGTGTGTAAATGTAAGGGTGAAAGTGGGTTCCTGCAGTACCAGGACCACAGCTTTGGCTTCATTCGTCTCACAGGTAGATGGCAGGATACCACTGCTCATGCGCTGTGTGTCTTAATGAAGTGTCACAGAACTTTGTCTGGCGAAACACTGCTGTAATGTAAACAGCTCTCTGTCCTGGAAGGAGAAATGTTTTGCAAGCATAGTTGTTTTCCAAGCTATTTCTTAACTATGTGGGTGTCCAAGCTATGAGAAAAAAAAAAAATTAATCAGAGAATTTGAGCAGGTGCACATATGCCTGTGTGCTTGGCAATGGCTTTAAGATGTTAAGGAAGTGACCCTTGTTTTTGTTCAATGAAAACCTGTTCTTCATATTTTTGCTATATAAAACAATACACAACATGAGAGAAAATGTATTCAATCGGGCCTCACTCTGCCTTAACGTGAAATTGCTTAGTGTTATCTCTAATAAACCTAGAAATGAAGAAGGAAAGTACAGATTGCTCTGTGCGAGGTCTAATTTTTTGCTATGCATTATATTAACCATCTCTGCCCAATTTTGTGATAATAAGGCAAATAAGGAAAAAGCCTCAGTTGAAAACCCCAGCCTATAATCAGCAATTACTAGTGGGTAGTACTTCATTGTAGGGGTTTTTACAGTCATTATGGATGGTAAGAGTCTTGTTTAAATATTTGAATATAATTTCCCAGAATCAGTTAGGTACCCTCGTCGTAATGACTATTGATGCAGCTGTCCATGCACTCACCACCCTGTTTTTTGAGATTGTGGCCTCTGAAATCTGTAATGTTGGCTTATCATCTGCCTCGGTACAGGGCTGCTTTCAGCCACAGGTAGATAATGAGGTCCAAAGGTGGCATCACTATAGGGGAGCTCAGTAGAGTTATAGGAGCAGTGATACTTCTCCCATGGAGAGGCTATAGCTTTAGCTACAGATCCCCAGTCTTTGGTTTAGCAAGAGACTTGAAGGGTGTGACTTACTCAAAATCACACTGTTCTGAAAAAATTAGTCAAACCAAAGAAAGTTTGACTAACCCATGTTGAACTAAATCAAGGAGATTCGTATGCTGCAAAACAGAAAAAAAAAGTTCCCTCCTTGTTTCACATTCATATTTTCTGAGACTTAATAGACCAGAGAGGTTTATAGACACTTTTAGCCTAAAAAAGGACTGATAAAGAAATTCTCCAAAATTTGAATGGAATAGACTTGCGAGCGAGGACCGCGTATGTTCTAAGACTAGTATGCGGAGCCGCATCAGTCCTCAGACTCTCAGAGCATTAACAAACCTCTCCGTCTCTGAAGGAGCTGAACCACACCTTTGAATTACCAGTTACTACTGTGGAAATTGATCACTTCCTTAAATATCATGGTCTTTCTTACCTCTGCCTTAAGCATTTAAGAGACAGTACTATTAGTCAAAAAATAATTATTCGTTAATTGATTTTGTAAAATTCTCATCCAGGAGGTAATTTATACCCTTGATTGGTCTAGAAAAAAATGCAGTTTCTTTCTACCAAATGCATAAGTGCTAGAAAGAAGAAAAAGTTGAACTAATTTCTTTTTCTTCTTGGTCAAAGATAAAATGTAAAGACGTCAAAAGAGATCTGAAAAAGCCTGAACAACTAACTTGTGCAAAGGAGGAAATCAGGTCCTTTCATGCATCCAGCAGAAGCCTTACGTTGTTTGTGCTAAAGAGTATATATATATAAGCCCATACTAACACAATGTGCAAGTCTAGAAAAGGTGTAGGCAAATTTAACATAACTAAAGTTGGCTTCGCCTTTATATAATTGATGAAGACTAGTTGATTTTGCCTTCTGTTCACTTTGCATCATTGTATCTTGGCTGTATTTTTGCTTGCACCTAAGCATTTGCAACACCAAATATCCTGAATTGAGGCTGGAAAAGGTCATCTGCCATGGTGACATACACTTCTGGGCTGGAGGACTTCTCTGACTAACCTCATCCTCTGTTTCTGGACTCTGGTACTGCACTGGAAATGTCCCTGTTTGTGGGGTATCCACCACCTACTTTTGAACAAAATTCTGCTTGGTGAACACCGGATGAGTGATGATTTTGCTTACATCAGCCATCCCACTGAGCAGCAACGGGAGGAGGGGCTTGCCGTGTGGCACAGCTGCAAGAACAAAAGGGGTTTGAGCAGAACCAAAGGAAAGAAGTTAAAAGTGTAACTGGACTGTGCCCACGCACTGGAGTCTTTAGCACAAAAGCTGGAAAAGTCTATGTGTTGACTGAAAAGACCCATACCTGCAATGTGTTTGGAACTGGTAGAGTTTTCCAGCTGCTCCTCATAAAATGCTTTTGTGGATGGTTTATAATGTGTGCATTCACTTCCTGCATGACAAAACCAGAGACATGCACATGAGAAACGCACAGGCATTAAGCCGTCTGGGTTAAATTCATCCTTTGTGCAAATCCAGCAACATTTCTCTGTTGGATTTGGACCCTCAATATTTACAGAAAAATCTGGATTGAGTTGAACTTGCATGAACCAAGCCAAATTTGTAATTACAAGGCCTGGCAAGGAGTGTGTCTCTTTCCTGCTATTTTGTATTTGCCATTGTTAACAATGAGTGATTGCCTCTGTTATTCTCACGCCAGCCTCAAATCTATGGAGAATTCAGGGAGATGAGGAGCTTGATCTGAGAGAAATTGAAAACATAAGGCTCAAATTAAAGCACTCTGCAAGTTAAGTGAAGGTTTTTAACTATCAAAATGCAGGAAGCAGTGGGTGGCAGATTATATTTTTCCTCCATTTAATTTGATAGTTTAGAATATCACCTATTGTTTTGTGAAGGAAATCGGTACATTTAGGTTAAATCTTGAATTATATACCACACAACACAGTCTTAGATATGGCTTTCCTTTCTATTACAAACTGCTTCTATTAAGAATTACTGCTCTTACTGCTTCTTTTTGTTTCTTTTCCTATGGTTCCTGTGTCCACAACCTTTCTACAAACATCCTTCTATATGTTTCAGTGCGTGTACCTTTTGATAATAGATACAAAAAATGTTTTTGTAATTTGTAGACCCATTTTGGTTTCTTCTGCTTTGTTTATCTGCTGCATGTTGTTCTCACAGGGCTAATAGTATTTTCCCTTCCTTCTATACCTGTGCTGTGAGGGTAGTGTTGGTAGTAAGGACATAGGATTTAGCATCCAGCATTCACAGTTCTTGCAAGGGAATTTGTAAGCGTGAGTTCCCCATTGTAACATCACTTTCCAGGGAGGACTAAAGCATCTTGGTGTCTTAGGAATCATTGAACCCCATTCTATAGCTTTATTCCTTTCCCAGTACGCTAGTCTCCAGCAGCTCGCTGCTTCAATAGCCATCCAGAGTACACCTGCAGGAGCATGGTTGACTGCTTCTCTCTTTCCTACCATCAGATTTACAACCCTTTGTTGATGTTGCACTGGGCACTCCAGCTCAGCAAGACTTGGGGCTTGGTGGCAGTGTTGACCTCTTTAATTTCTTATTTCAGGCTCTCTGCAGACTCAGGGAGTCATTCCCATGCCAGTTATACTCAGTTTTACCCCATAAATAGGTAATAAGTGCAGAAGCAGGTCCTGTGGTCTGACCCCTTGCGTATCACAGGCCGTAGGACTCTCCTAAGTTGATTTGTGTTTCATCTAGAGTACTGGCTTTTGATTAACATCCTGTGTTTGTTTAAAACTTGTCATTTACAGAAAATGTGCTTCGTAGACTGTTTTCTACCAAAACCAGATTTTGCATCTCATTTCCATTGTAAATATCTCCAGCCTTAACTTTCATTTACTTGCTTTTCTTTGTCTGCTGAGTTGAATAACCCATTAGCAAAGTCGTATTCCCTCGTATGTAGTACGTACTTACAAACTCATCAAACTACCGTTTAACCTCTTACTTTGCTAAGTAAATAGATTGAGTTCCTGCAGTGTTACTAACAGTTGCTTCCTCTGTTCTTTAATCTTTCTCAATGCTGCCTTGATCCCTCCCAGTTATCAAAGTCCTTTCCAGGATACGATATTCCAGTCGTGATTACATCAATGTTTAGTGCAAAAGCAGGACCAGCTCCTCATCTTTTTAGGAGATCTGGAGCTCCTTTTTTGGCCACAGAACTGAACTGAGAACACATGTTCCTTCCTGGGAGTTATGTTCCTGCTTGCATGAGATCTCGTATTCATAAGGGACGCTGTTTCTCCAAATTGAGTCCCCAGAGATGCCCTCCTTCCTTTGTTTCTAAACATATGACCACCAGCTGGTCTTAATACTATGTTTGTTTCTTCTGTCTACCTTGCCATGCAGTAAAATTTGGCTAAGTGTTAAATGTTTCCTTTTATGTTCCCCATTTCATGAGTCTTCATGCTGGCCTATGTATATGTGGGAGAAAGCGTGTGGGTATTTTTTGATGTGCAGTAACATCATACATCACCTGTGATGCATCATAAAACACCATAATTCCCTCCATATCAGTCATTTATCATCTTAATTATATACTTCTCACCCGGTCTTTGTGTTATCTACAGTTGTCACCAATGATGACTTTATGCTTCCTTCCACATCTCAGGCAAAAACGTTAACTGATGTAGGGCCGAGACTGGATCCCCACTGAACCTCACTAAAAACATACATCTTTACAGCAACGTTCTGGTATGTAGCTGCTTGCCAGTTTTAATCCATTTAATGTGTGCAGTGTTGATTCACAGCATTCTCAATCAACGTTTTTTGCAATATATGGTACTGACTGCATAAAATGTCGTGTAGAAGTCCAAATATAGCGATACCATTACCTCTATCAGCCAATTTGTAATCTCATCAAAGAAAGATATCAAGCTAGTTTGACAGGATCTATTTTCCAGAAACCCCCGCTGAGTGACGATAATTATACTGCCTTTCTTTTATTCCTTATTAATTGGGTCCTGTATCAGCCATTCCCTTATTGTGCCTGGGATTGATGTGAGTCAGTTTGACAATCTTGTAATTACCTGAGTTGTATCATTTATTCCCTCTTAATTTTATATGTTTTTTTAAATACTGGTGGTGTGTTACTTTTTCTCCTCTTCTGCAACTTCTCTAGTATTACAAGAGTTACTGAAAAATCGATGCTAGTGGTCTGGAGGGGTTTTCACATAGCTCCTTTTAAACTCTCATGTGCTTGTTCTGAAACTTAGCTCTATAAATATGTCTAAAATCAGTAGCTCTTATTTGACGTCCTTCTAATGCACTGTTGGAGTGAGAATTGTTTCATGATTTTCTTATGAAATGATCACATCATCTGATCCTTGGCCAACTATACAACAGTTATTTATTGAACACTTCTGCCTTTTCTGGACTATTTTTGGCAATTTTATAATTTCCAGTTCCACTGTTAGGATTCCTTTTGCTCCCTTTATGTTCAAAGTATCCTTCTGACTATTGTTAGCCCTGTTTACCGTAGATTTGCATCCTTTTGCTTCACTTACGATTTTTTTTGTGTTAAAATTCCCAGCTTATAATCTATATTCAAATCTACATAATCATCCATTTTCTTTGTTTTGATTTCTTTTTTTTTTTAACTTATTTTGACCTTCACTTTTTTAATAATCAAAAATTGGTTTGCAGCTGGTGTGGTCTTGAACATCTCCAAATGGTCATTCACATTTGGCCCATTGATCCTTTTATCCCCAGTGATTTGGACTCATGAGGTCTAGCAACCTCCTTAAAAAGTAATCCCGATGAATAAATTGAACAATAAATGAAACAAAAGCCAAGACTTCTGTAAATGGTGAGCTTCCAAGAGGTGGCACTTGTCAGAAATGACCAGAACAGAGAGAGGCTGTTCAGACAAGACTACCCTGTTTTAGGGATGAGAAAACAGTTAAGCTGTGTGGACAAGAGGAAACGGGTTCAAGTTATGTCAGGGGAGGTTTAGATTGGATATCAGGAAACATTTTTACACTGAAAGGGTTATTAAACATTGGAATAGGCTGCCCAGGGAGGGGGTGGATTCACCATCCCTGGAGGTGTTTAAGAAAAGGGTAGATGAGGTGCTTAGGGACATGGTTTAGAAGGGGTTTTTGCCAGGGCAGGTTAATGGTTGGACTTGATGATCTTAAAGGTCCCTTCCAACCTCACCGATTCTATGATTCCATGATTCTATGACAAAAGCTGTGCTGTCACCTTGCCTTTGTGGCCAGAGAACTGCCCTGGATCACTGCAGTTGTTTAAAGAGATGTGGCCACTTTTCCTACAGGGCCGTATGTCATTTCCCTGCATGTTCCCAACTCCATGAATCATGGGCAGGCAGCTCTCACAGATGAGCTCAGTGGATCTCAAAAGGCCTGACTTATTCATAGGGACACCTCCAAGCTATCTAAAATCTGAGGAGGCACTCTGCGGTGGCCACATCCTTTCTGTTCCTGTATGCAGGCAGAATTTATCCCTAGAAATAAGTGTGTAACTTAACTAAAAAGCAGGGCTGTTTTTTGTTTGTTTTTTTTTTTAAAGCTTACTGTGTTTTTTCTCTCTGCTTTTTTGTAAAATGAATTTAGCCTTGAGGCCTAATCTGATACAGTCTCTCTGTCGGAAGGGTCTTTCTTGGTAATATCTCAACAACATTTACGCTACCCATGTAAAAGCAGAGACAAAAAGCAACACAGAGGTTTGCCTTCCTCTGCCCTCACCCTTTCCTGGATCAGTTTCATCTGTGTGTGTAGGTGATGCTATACTTTAATAAACGTTAAATGAGACCAAGCCAAACCCCAGTGAAGACAGCACCCTCCCCAGGAGTTGCTAGTCAGGCCTGGGCAGACTTTTGCCGGCATAAATGATGCAATGACTATTTTAGTTTTAAGAATGAAACCCAAACCCATTGAACTGTGTTAGAATGACTAGAAGAGCTTGGGATTTCAAACAGAGTTAAAAGTGACTAGACAACCCAAACAGAAAACAACAAGGAAAGCTGGACCGGTTGCTAGTGATTGATTGCACAGACACCGTGGCTTGGGGAAGGGTGCCTTGGGATGCAGTCTGTCGTGTTGCAGCTCAATACTGTGGGAGTCTGAACACAACGAGAGGAAAATTATCTTCATCCTTACTATCACATAGATTTTTTTTCAACCGTATTCGATGAGAGTATTTCAAACCATTGCAAACTGCACACGTTATGCTTTTTAAAAAAAACTTGCAAAAGAGGTAATTCACAAAGAGTGGTATGACTGACATGCAGGCACTTTCCAAAGGAGGATAATATCTTTTACAGCCTGCTCTGCAGTAGCACTGTTTTTTTCCATTTAGGGACACAACTTCCTCCATGTGTAAATGTACTTTCGATAAGAGTTAGCACACCTTTTTCAGCAATGCTGGATCCAGCTGAGAGGAATTCTGGAATCACCGACAGGTACAACTTTTACACGAGCCTTCTCAGAATGCAAACCTGGTCCCTGAGAATTCTGAAATTACAGGGAAATTGCAGAATGCCCCTCAGCGCTACAAGGAAGAGGCAGCCCATCAGTTGAGGTGATCTTAGCTTAGATTTAGTTTGTTTAGTGATTGCACCTGTGGAGACATGCAGCACAGTCTGATCCTGGCGCCCATGCTGATCTCAGGAGTAGTTTTAATTTATCAAACTAAAAAAAAAAGCAAAAGTCATGCTGTCTCATTTCCGCCTAAACTGGAATCGAGGTGGGATATGGATGCTTAAGTCATTGGGTGAGATTTGGAGTGTGGCACTTTAGCAGCAGGGCTGAAAGCTCTCTAAGTCTACTGGTGGCCTCATTTTGAAAGCAGCGGAGTTGTTAATGCCCATCAAGCTCCCCTGCAATTTGGAGCAGTTGCAATTTGGTTAGGGAGGTGATTAAACTCTTCCTGAGTCCTGCAAAAGAGGCATGATGGGAGTGTGCTTAATATGTTCATGTACATGTTCATATACATGTTCACGATAATGATAAAATTTCTATGTCTGGGCTTAAAACAGCATGGAAGAGAAAATTAAAGAATTTCACTCTTCAACCCAGTAAGAGGAATTCTCTAGGGAGAGAGGCAATCCTGTCTGCTGGCCCTTGCTCACAGTGTTTCTTTAAGATACAAGAGGTACATATATTCTTGCACCATCCCTGAAGCAAGGGTCAGGATCTAGAACTCTTCACGTGTGTAAAATTACATGTTCTGATCCTTTGATACTACCCACCATCTTGCAGCATATCAATGCCAACCAAGGAATTTTACTACGTTCCAGCCCAGGGCAATTCCCTTTGGGAACAAGCAGTTTCTTTAAAGGCTGTGCAGGTTCTGGGGGACCACTTCAGTTGTCACCGAAGTGACAACTTTGGGGGTTGTGCACTGAGTTTCTAGTCCATGGAGGATGTGGTATACCAAGGAATGCCTACTGAACTCCTGCAGAAAACACTGCAAATTTTTTTTGCTTAAAAGGCACTGCTCGTTGACTTTGTTAGGGCATTTGCTTTTAGTGGGGAGAGGGGCTGTATTTTTCCCTGGAAAATTAAACTGAATTCACTGACGTTTATGAGATGCTTGGCTGTTTTTGTTGCGTGCAGCACAGACAAGCTAACAGATAAATATGGTTTCAATGAAATACACCCAGAGTGAGTCTGACTAGCACTGTTATATCACATCAGCAGTCAAAGCTGCTGATAAACGAGACTTTGGGACTCCATCAGAAAAGGCTCCCCAGTTGTATGTTGATGCTACTCTGTAATTAGACTGCCCCTTGCAATGGATCCTCTTCAGTACTTAACTGGACATGGGTTATCTTACCCTTCTTCAAGCTCCCAGAAGGGCAGGATCAATTCTATAAATGTACGACTTTTAGAAAATATGTAGAACTGGGCAAGAAACCTCCAAGAGTCTCTTTTTTGTTTGTTTCCTATCCTGTTCTTTTATCATCCGTCTCATGACTAGGTGGGCATGTTAAGATCATGTCAATTCTTATAACTGGAGAAATTTTGGCTGTTTTTAAAGACGTTTATCAAGTGTGCTATGAAACAAACAAATAAGATTTGGGGAATTGCACTGCAGATTTTGCTTCTTGATAACAATGTTTTATTGGTTCCATTTGAACATACTGAAGTGTGCGAATGATCACAGGGTTGGCAAGTTGTTATATGCCCAGAAACAGATGTACAGATGATTTCACAGACATGCATACTTTATATGGTTGCAGACAAACACACTGTGGGCATGGGTACCTTTGAAAAAATCAGATTTGTGGATATCCTGGATATCTTTCCTCCTCAATGAAGTACACAATCCCAAATTGATTTCTGATTATATTTATTTCACTAATAATTCTTTGATCCCTGGGTAAAGATTATGAGGTTTGTGGCAGTATGCTTGTAGTGAATGAGCACTGACCCTTCAGCAGCGAGGCGATGGACTCCGATTGCCAGGTAGCCAGGAAATTGTTGGGGCTTTGTGCAAAGTGCTGGCAAATGGCAGCTTAATCTCATCAGTTGCTTCAAACACACATGGATAACAAATGGGAATGAAAGGATCAAGCCTATATAACAGTGGTTTTTCACATCCAGACCTTTGAAGTTTCAAAGGATGGACACTCTGTATAGCAGGCCTGTACTTTGTCAGGTGCATTTTGCAGAGGAAAGGCCAAAAGATGTACCTAAATATTCTCTTGTGAATCTATGCTTGAAGCTTTTAAACAGATGAGGAGGATCAACACCTGATCTGCTGTCTTCTCTGCAGCCCATCCCTCCAGCTATGCGCAGAGTCCTGGTGGTGTATATGTAGCATGGCTGGCAGCATGCCACGTTTGGCTTACAGCCTGCAGCTGATCCCTTCATCTGACCTAGGCTGATGCTCCCCAGAATTTGGCTCCCATTCAAGCATTACAGCTCTTATAAAGCCCTTTGTCTTTTCCTACTTTGGGTGGAGGTTAGAGTAACGCATGAAAGAAACAGAAAAGTATTTTTTTGTTCCCTCTCTCATGGGAGACTGTAGAAAAAGAGGCATTTCTGCAAGATCTTAAACTCAAATACAATCACCATGATTACAAAGTGGGTAACTCCGTATTTACTTGTGCAGTCCCTCAGCAGGCAACAATTAACAGGTGAGGCTACAGACAGGACAGCAGTAGGATAAGGGGCACCACATCACTTCTTGCTCAATTGCTTCTATTTGCATAAATAATATCACTGCTAATTTTAATAAAATAATTTATGATTTTAGTAAATAAGAACATATTGTCAAAATGCAAGTGAAGGAAAAAAAAGACTAAATGGACTTACATCGGACAGAATCAATTTTCGGTCATTACTTTACCAGGATCTTAGTGCCTGACAGAAAGTTGTGTAAGTGGATTAAGAGGACAGGATAAGACCTAAAATTAGATAAAATAGGTAATGAATTTTAACAGTGTAAGAACTTTAGAAGGTATGTTTCAATGCTAGAGTCTGTAATCCATGTTTTTCTTGTGCTTGTCATGTATACAAAATAAGCATGCCCTTGCCATTACAGCTCTCATGCTGGTTTGCTCCAAATTGCACTCGTTTGTGAGGAAAAAAACCCCAGAATAATAGATAAACATTTCTTTCCTGATGTCGGGATTATTGAATTAATGGCTGAATATGGAATTTATTTGATGGCACTCATCCATTTAGCGGGAATGAAAGCTGTTAGCTAAGACAGAATCAATCTGCAGAAGGCCAGTGCACAACCAAGACCCTTTGGACATTTTTTTAAGAGCATATCAAGACATTTTCACATGTCCCTGCTCTGTCAGACCAGTACAGTCAGTATGGTGCCATCTTAAGGGTATGACCCTTTCCTAAATCCTAGGCCTGTTAAATGAAGAATGATCTCTAGTATGGCCAACTGCTGTGGTCCTCTGCGGTATCCAAGCCCTTGTGACAGCGAAGGGTTCCCTGTCACCAGTGTGTGGTTTGTTCTTTGGTTTCTTTGACTGTGCATGATTAGGTAGTCTGTGATCTCTATGTTTTAAGATGACGGGGAGAGCAGAGCACCTCCTGGTGGGGTCCCAGTTGTGATGGACGTTTAGGTGAATTGCTCTGCAGCCACCTGCCTTTTTGGGGGGTTTTTTTGACCACAAGGACCAATTCTTAAAGCAGGAGCCTACTTTTTGGATAGCCAAAACTAGCAGAGGCAAATCCCCTCCTGTATCACCATGGAATTAATCAATCTATCACCCCTATCTCCAGGTTTCGATCTGCTTTTAAAAAGTGCTGCAACTTTGGCACTTAAAGTTTTCTGTGCCGTGTGCCATGACAAGTAATAAAGCATTGAACACAGTCAAAATTATAACACCATCCAGGATAAAGTTGACTCTCAGCTCTATCAGTGTTGCAGGACAGGAGGCAAAAGTGATTCTGACTCTGCTTGGACTGTGAATCTGCTAGGAGAGAAGATGGTTGGGGGTTTTTTGTCTATAATATCCACATTTTAAGCATAAGAATATTTTTCAGCTCCAGTGCCTTGTATGCAGATGAATTAACTGCTGTATGCATATCAGTAAGTGGTAATATTCTGCAAATGAACATACATAGCAGGGTTTTTCAGAAGCCTTTGCAGATGTCTTTCTCAAATCTGCCTCTCTGATTTACTCCCCACAGGTAAGATGTGTGACAGTTCTCCATGTAAGTGTGATTGCATTTCTTCAGTCCTTGGCACAATCCCATCAACCTCTGATATCTCTTATATTTCAGGCAAGTCTTTGTTGTTTCATTTTCAGGCAGAATCACTCAGGACAATCTGACAGTGTAGCCTGTCTGGACTTCTCTCAGTTTTTTCTCCTATTTCCCTCTTTAACGGGATTGAAGTCAAGATGTATACTGAAGCAGAGAATGGTTAATTCTAGTAATTCTGGTTGTCTTTAAGTCATGACACCTTTGCCAACTTCCTCACCTTATGTGCATGAAAAATCACTTTCTTTCAGTGTAGAGAAATTTTTGTTTCTGATATAAACACTTGATTCATTTTCTTTGAACTACTACCTTCTTGTAAGCTGCTCCTTACTCACTTTGGTCTCAGCAGTAGATGTGTTGCCAGAGGTAGTGTCTTGATCTCCACCCTGCTAATCTGTCTTTGTTTTTCTCTCATCCTGGGGGAGTGGGAAAGGGAAGAAGGTATAGCAAAACGAATGTCATTACAGTTGCAAATACTGCGTTGGGTTCTGTTGCTTATTTTGGTATTGTCGTGTTCCTGTCAAAACTGTGCATTGTACTGTGTGTCCTCAGGACAATTGCTGATGCTCCTCTGACCTTGTTGCAGCATTTCAGAAGTCTCTCTGGCTGTGTTTTCAAAAAAAGAAACCCAGCAACTTTCGTTAGAAGATTGCACTGAAACCAGGCTTTGTTTTTTTGATTCCCAGTCATATGTTACTGTGACTGTGAGTCAAACGCTTGCAGGCCCTTTGATGTGAAGCTGCGAACAACATCGCTTTAAATAGCAAAGAATTTGTTTGTATTACATCTTGGGTCCGCAGTTCACTGTCAAGTGGTTGTACGGGAGCCACTGGCGCACTACCAGGAGTAGTTCATGTCACGGAGAGTTGCCTTTCCCTTTCCCTGCAAGAGGGCAGGAGGTGCCAGGCAGATGGCTCTGTGGCTCGGCGTGGTGTCTTGGTGCCGGTGGTGTCACGCTGCCACGTGAAGGCACTCACCGCCTTGGTGTGTGAATAACACCCATGTCCTGGGTGCCAGTGTTGGACTGTCCCGGCGCTGTGGGGAGGGGGGACATGCAGGAGCAGGTAGTCACATCAAAGCTGTAACACAGGGACGGTGCCAGCTGGTGGCTTCCATTCCTGTCCTGTGATCCACAGGAAGAATGCTGTTGGACTCTGCCACAGGAGGCTGGTGATGCTCAAGATTTACTGTAATATACAAAACCTCAACTGCTAGTTAGGAAGTCCCTAAGCCATGTTTTCTAGAGGCTGGGAAAAGTATAGTGGGAAAACAGCGTAACGTGTTCTGACAGTCTTAGGAATCTGCTTTGAGATGCCATTGAGGGCAAGATAGATAGCCCTTTGGTTTGATACAATAGTTTTTTCTTTTCTCTGATATTTTCATGTTGTTTGTACTTAGCCAGAGCACACGGAGTATTACGAACCTGCTTAATGCTTGCTGGACTCGCAAGGATGCCTCTTGAAAACAGTACTACTGCTGAGCAGGCAGAAAGGGGCGGTTGCTTTAGGATTAAAGGGTGTTCTGTTCAACTTTTACCGCTATGTATGGGGGAAGCGAATAAAATTGCTGAAAGGGACACATAAAAGTTAGGAAATGTGGGTATTGGTGTGACGTATCAAAGCACAACGAGAAGCTTTTCTGAAAGTATTGCTAAGCAAACTGAAATTAGCAGTACTGTAAAGTGTGTGAGAGCCTGATTTTTTGAGATTAACCGCCCCATTTTCTGTTCAAATAGGTTCAGATAAATTCATGTGACTACTGAATAATTATACACTGCTTATCTGACTGAACTTCCAGTCCTAAAGATTCAGCATTTCTGGAAGGTTTGCTCAGCTATGGAAACCTTTAGTGAGACATTTTAACTGCAAGAGCTCGGGAGACGCCGGCTGATAAAATCTGCCATTTCCAGGTCTCTAGTACCACACAAATCTTTTCTTCCTGGGGCTGCAATTTTTAACACTTTCCCTCTACTAGGAGATTGATCTTGTTCTTGTATTTAAAACAGGGAGTATTAATGGACTATTACAGAATGTTAGTTTAAGATCACTGATGCACACAACTTTACTTTGTTTCCTTGAGAAAATGACATAATGTGTATTTATAATAATAAAGAGCAGCTTTAATTCTGTGCCTACCACAGAAAGCATGCTATAAATCATATTCTCTCCAAAGTTAGTCACACTAAATTTTGTTTTAATTAAGGCAAATGTCATGCCCCTGTTTGGTGCAATCATATATATTACCATTAATAAATTACTTGAATTTTCTTTCACATTTATGCTGCTTGTATAACAATATCATCTTACCTACAATATGTTGGTATCTTGGAAGTCTTCTTAGTGTAGTCTGAAAATTGTAGGCTAAACAGCTGTCTATGGAATCTTTAAATGTCACGATACTAAAAAGATGTCAAAATTTGAATGTTGGGTTCCTTTTCACTTTTTCCCCCATCGATCCTGTACCTGGCATTGACACCTGCTCAGAGCTTTGAAATTCCTGGGTTTCTCTCTGTATGTAGATAAATACTCTTCAAGCTCTGGATTGCTTAGCTCTAGTGTAGCTAGGAGCTGCACATCTGCAAGTCCATAATATTTGGCAAAAAAAAGTATGAATATCTAAGTGCTGCCACTCCTGAGCTATGCCCGTGTCTTTCTGCTCTCTCTCCCAGGCTGCATTCTTTAACTCCATTCGGTTCTTCCCAACTTTCTTCACCAGCTCTTCTGAGTCTTACTCATTTCTTTCCAACTGCCCTCACCACCGCCTTCTTCACCTTTATAGCCCATCCTAAAGCTGCTAATGGAAAGTGCAGCTCTGCCATTTGCCAGGATACCAACGCCTGCCTGCTTAGTGCGAGGACAGCAATGCTGGGCAAGCATCCCTGTGGAGCAATCAACAACAGGCCTCATCAAAGGTGCAGGAGACTTTGACTCTGGAAACCACTTGTAAAACACTCATTAAGATCAGTGAGACCTAGGAACACCCAGTCTCACTGGTACTCTGGAACCTACATGTGTCTGTAACTTTAGGTATAGGGTTTGTTTCACCAATTTAAAAATGCCAGTATTTGTTGCGTTGAGATTATACTAATGATTACGGTATGTATCCAAAGAAGGTTTTATCTGTGTTATTTAAACTTAATATATGTTTTACGGTGGTAACTGGATGAGCCTGTATGGATTTTCAGTGTTTCAAAACAGAAGAAGAGAGAGGAAATTTTTGTAAGAACTTACAGAATGGCTCCAAACATAAAAGTTTCTGGACTCAAGAAATCTCTACGGTGTATTCTTCATCTTAAATGATGAAATGAGGCACAAGCACAACACCTGGAGCCGGGAAGTGCCACAGTACTGTTACAGAAATAGGCACTGTGGAAAGCAGGTTGATTAAAATGTTGAGTTTCCCAAATTAAATGCTGGGGCTGTACGGAAAGAAGTGTCACACTGGAGGTGCAGTGAGACTGGTAAGGTTTGACATCTCACGAACCTTTAAGCCACTCAGAGTGGGGCGTGAGTCCAAACTCAGCACAAGCTGGGAGACGCTCCCTCATCCAAAGGTAAGCCACAATGAATGAGTTGACAGGGGTCGTGGTGCTGCAGGGCAGAAATCCTCTCCCCGGTCCCTGCCCAGCGGCCTGCAGTTGCAGGAACTGCTGCCTCATCTGGGAGGTGAATTTGATTTCTCCTCCTGCACAAGAGAGAGAGCTTCCCTCACTCCTCCTCACGCTGTGAAGCAAACTGACTGTTAGTGTGGTCCGTACCTTATTTTTTGTGGGGAGCTGTTGCTCCAGACCCACTATTTTGTAGATGGGCTTAGCAAATACGATTTGTTAACCCTTTTTTTGGAGGGAGCAGCTTACTGCTCGTACCGCATCACTAGGGAAAGAGCAGGGATTAGTCCAGGGTTTCCGGAGATGTCGACAGCCGAATGCCCAGGTGGTGGTCTGTCCCAAAACACAGCAGCATGATATACTGCTGTGTCAAGTAATACCGACATACCCATGATGGGGGAATGTTGTTGCCTCCTTGTAGCCCAAGTAAGCATGTACACGCCAGACTGCACATTTATCTTGCTTTGCTTGCAGTCTGTTAACGTACTCCTCTTTCTTTGAACTGCCTCGAAGATTGATCGTGTAAAAACAGTGGTGCTAGTTGGGAGAGAAGCACTCTCAGTTGCAAGTGGTGAGAGAGTTTAAGGGTGAGAAAGACAGCCCCAGACCTGTGAGCTGGTGGGAGATGGTTGTGGCAGAATCAGGCTGAAGCTGGTGAGAGCTGTCATTGTGGCACACCTTCCCAGGTGCTTCAGTCTCTGGCATTGTCACTTTTTGTCCCCTACACCTCATAAAAGCTGATAAACTGGATCAATGCAAGCTTTGGATTAGGCAGTTTATTGAGTTCAGCGTGGCAAAGGGAAAGTGATGGCACCAGAGCACGGTTGGTCTCTAGGGCATTTGCAGTGTCACAGATACAACTGTCACATCAGCTGCCTCTGTTGAGCCAACGTGAGGACAACGTGAACACCAAATGTGCAGGAGTGCTGCTGGTGGGAGGACAGAGAGCGTGGGGATGCGGTGAGGCCACTCTGTAATATGTGATGTCCCCCTGAGCACAGCTCTGCTGAAATTAGGAGCTAGTGTTGCTGGCTGTGGCATGGAAAATTATTCACACACATTAAAATTCTTGACTCAGTATGTGATAAAAGGCAGCCTGTAATCTTGGTGTAAGGTTTGTGGCCAGTGCACTGTGGAGTCATGAAGATTTCAAAATATCTCTTGACGTTAAGAACTCTGGAATTTTCTTTGCTTCCATGGCTTGAAATGGTCATAGTCCAGTGACCTTCCTCGCACGCTGCAAGAGCCATTTATTTGCTCGGGATTTTTTTAGATAATGTTGAGATTCTGTTTCTGGAGTGATGAAAACAATTTCTGGCTTTGCTCTTGTGAACGGCATATTGTTTTTCAGAATCTGCTGGATTATTATTAAGCCAGTAACTGCATATGATAGTAACTACAGAAATTAATAACTACATTTACAGTAGTATATGTATGATATAATTTTAGAATATGTCTTAAAGCTTTCTGTCAGAATGTCTGATGTTCTTACTTGGGTGATTGTTATTTTACCTTCAAATGAAGGTAAAAACAAGATACGATCAGAGTCATGATTTGTCATTCCAACTGGAATTAGTCATTGGTCATCAAGATGCTGATGAAATTACCTGTTTCTAAAGAATTAACTTAATCTTACTGACATGTATGAATAATTTCCAACTGTACCAAACTCCTCACAAATTCTGAAACTTTGTTTGGGTTGGATTCATCTCACCCAATGTCAGCCACTCCGGTAGCCAGATGTCTAGTCTGTCTTAGTCACCTAGGCTGCTGTTCAAAAGGATATATGTTGCTGGAAGATGCCTGCTTTGCATATCTCAGACCTCTGTCACACGAGCCATCAGGCCACTGTCTGAGTGCCCAACTCTCCCCTCTGACTCTAGGGCTGGACAAGTTTAGGGAGGCACGTAAATCTGGCACCTTGGCCCCATCAGTCCCTGTAGTCTTGTGTTGCTGGGAGAAGTTGCCATGTCCCAGATTTAGCAGTGGTCCCCTTGGGTCAGCATGGCTACTGGAAAGGCTGGCGTGACCCTGTGGTGTTTTCTGTGGCGTGTGGCTGAGGCACAAGAGTAAAACAGAGTAAATTCACTTTAGAAAAGTTGCGTTGAAAGTGGCCCTGGGCAGGGGGGTAGAGGGTCTCCCGGGCTGAGCGGGCACGGAAGGAGGTACGATTTCATTGCCACAGCTCTGCTGCCCGTCCCCCGGGGAGTTCAGCCTCAAAATTTCCCCATTCAATAGGTACGATGTCTGAGCCTGTGGCACTGATTTGGTACTTTCGCTTGCCCCAAACCGCCTTGCTTTCTTGGCTTTACGTTCTGCAGCGCTCCTGCTACGAAGCTCAAGCCTCCGGTGCCGTAGGAGCGGGGGAAAGCCATTCCCCACACTCGCTCCCCTTCCCCTGCCGGCCTCGGGCACCGAGCGGCGGCGGCGGCTGCACGGTGACAACCCCCCGGGCTCCCACGGTCGGACCCGGGACACGGAACCCCCCGGGGGGGGGGAAACAGAGCCCGGCTGCAGCCCTCGGGTGAGATTTGCCGTGGCGGCGGAGGCGGTGCGGGGG